>JAVSCE010003180.1:0-193746 GCA_032199065.1 Smutsia gigantea | reverse complement strand
ATGTGGAGTATAAGAACAAAGAAAAAATACTGAAGGAACAAAACAGCAGCAGACTCACAGAACCCATGAATGGACTAATAGTTACCAAAGGGAAAGGGACTGGGGAAAATGGGCGGGAAGGGAGGGATAAGAGGGAAAAAGGGGCATTACGATTAGCAGATATAATGTTGGGGGGGCACGGGAGGGCAGTACAACTCAGAGAAGACAAGTAGTGATTCTATAGCATCTCACTACGCTGATGGACAGTGACTGTAATGGGGTTGGTGGGGAGGACCTGATGAAGGGGTAGTTTAATAACCATAATATTGCACATGTAATTGTAGATTAATGATACCAAAATAAATTATATTAAATAAATAAATAAATAAAAATAAAAGTTAATTGTCCAATTTAAAAAAAAAAAAAAGAAAGAAAGAAAGATTGTCTTTTCTACTCCCTTCTTCCCAGAAACATTTTATTTAACTTTTCATCCATATCTTTGACATCATGGTCTGTCTATCTAGAGTACTTATCTAATGTAGTTTTCCAGAATGTATTCATCTTCATATTTTGCTTTTGAATAAGGAACATTTGAGATTGGTGTATGAGTTGTCCCTTGCCATCCAATGAAGTATTTCTTTCTGTCAGTAATCTTTTCAAAGGTTGTTGATATTGATAGTCTGCAATAGTTTGCAAATGTGGAGTCGTCCCCCAGAAACAGCTACAAAAATCTATGAAATCTCAACCTCTCTGTCTCCGTCTCTCTCTCCCTCCCTTTTGCCTGCCTCCTTTCTTTCCTCCACTTTTTCCTCCCTTTTCCCTCTCATCCACATCTTCTTATTTAGCCAGTTCTGTTATATGATCTGTAAGCATCCCAAACCTGCACTGATTTAGGTCACTCAGGCTGAGTAAATTTTTTTCAAAAACAATGATTTTTGTCGTCATCACTAAGTTGATGATAACTCAGCAATGGAAGAGATTGTGTGAGAAATCTGATAAAAGGAGGCACTCTTTCTTGAGAGAAATATGGGTGTAGGAAAAAATCCCTTAGCCTATATTTTGGCTTATTAAATGAGTCATGTCAACAAATTAAATGATAAGGCACGTGGAGAGCGCATGTGTCCATTTGGCGGGACCCATACCTCATTGATTTCACTTACATGGGAAGGGTGTGCACTGTACCAGTTTATATGTACTAAGTCAGAATCGCCCAGATGTTGATATTTCAGAAAATTCTCCACAGATTATTTCAATGCTTAGCCAGAGTGAGGGACCACTCTTCTGTGCTATAAAGGGCTGCATTTTCCCAGCAGAGGCTACAGTTCTCCCAGATTGATACCCCTTGTTATTCCTGACCTTGCAGCTCTCCAGAAGGTTTTCCTGCTAGTGTTCAAGTTAGTGCTCTGCTGCGGATAAATTACACTTTACTGGAAATAGATCCTAGGACAATTACTTCAAATAGGCTTCTCACAAGTGAAAAATGATGGGTATCCAAACCAGGAATGAACCAAAAAGGCAAGGTATTCATGTCAATAATGAGCAATTAATTGCTCAAAGAAAATTCTAGCAATCAAAACGAGAATCAAATAAAGCTTGAGAAAATTGAAGATGCCAGTGAAAAACATTTTCTTCTACCCCTTCCATCCCCAGATATATCTTGATAGAAGCCCCAGGAGTGCTGGAGGTATGCAAATATGCTCAATTACCTAAAATACAAGGGTGCACATCGTTCTGTTTGCTTAGCTAATGCTGTTGTAAAAAAATCAGAGAACTACTTTGAGTGGCATAATATGAACCTGAGAGATAACTCCAGAGGAATTTTAAAAATGCCAAACTTGAAGAGATTTAATTATATTGTTAAGACTAATTCCAGAACACAACGTTGTGAATATAGTACTTACTGTTTTCAGCCTAGTTTAAAAATACATATCCTTTTTTTAAGAGCAGTTTGAGGTTTACAGAAAAATTGAGCAGTAAGTACAGAGTTCTTACATAGCTCCTCATCCCACAGAGTTTCCCCTATTAGTAACACCATGCATTTGGCATGGTACATTTGTCAGACCTGATCAGCTAATACTGATACTTTATTGTTAGTTAAAGTCCATAGTTTACATTAGGGTTCACTCTTGGTAACTTCCATTCTATGGGTTTGGACAAATGCATAATGGCACATATGTATCGTTATGGTCTCATACACAGTATTTTTTTCTGCCCTAAAATCCAATACACTCCACCTATTCCTCCCTTCAAACTCCCAGCCCCTGGCAACCACTGATCTCTTTACTGTCTCCATAGTTTTGTCATTTGAAGGGTGTCATACAGTTGGCATTGTATAGTATGTAGCCTTTTCAGATTTCTTATTTTTCTTAGCAGTACGCACTTAAGTTGCCTCTATGTCTTTTCATGGCTTGATAGCTCTTTTTTTTCCTGGACAATATCCCGTTGTAGGGATGTAGCAGGTGGTTTCTCCATTCACCTACGGAAGGACATCACACAGATGTTGCAGCTGAGTATGGGAGACTGAGGACCGGACCACATGACTTAGCTTTCTTTCCCACAGCTGAATGAGTACTTTTCAGTGTCATTTATACACTCTTTTTCAGCTATCAGCACCAAATAAGTTTAATTTTAATTGTGTTTGTTGTTTCTAGCTCAAAAACTGAATGCAAAGAAGGCCAAAAAAAAAAAAAAAGGATATGCATTCACAGAGGCTATTTTTATTTGTAGAGATTTTTAAAAATGCCAATTCCCAGAAAACATTCTGAGAACATTCAAGCCACAATGGGCCAGCTTGGTGTAGACCAACCCACCCACTGAGAACAAATAAACTAACTGAATAAAAATACCCAGAGAAATGACGTCTGTTGAAAACCCTGTAGAGCTAGCTACCTGCTCCATCCAGCTTCGAGGGACTGAGTCCCTTCCAGGGAAAGAAAGAGCATTAAGCTGAGTCCAGAATTTGCTGACTCACAAGCGGGAACGCGGAGCCTGAGGCGCTCAGTATAAGTGATCCTGGGGATGTACACGCTGGGCCGTGCTGGCACTGATCCCGTGGTTTGGAGAAGACTGCGCACAGAGTTGGGGTGCCCGAGGCAGCCAGAATGTGAGGAAGCCAATGTACCAGAGAGAACCTGAGTGCAGAAGGGTGCCCATGGCCGTCTAGACCCTTTAATCCCGGAGATGCCCACTTATAATCAGTAGGTGTCAAGAGGCAGAGTCAGCAGGAAGCAGCTGCTAAGAAGCTGAGGAAAAAGCAAAATTGGGGGAATGAGTTTTAATCCATCCCGTTTACCGAATGGTCTTCAAATGTCTTTTTTGCTGTTGTTGTTTTAAATACCATCACATGTAATTTTCCAGAACACAGCCTCACTCTAGACCTGACAAGTTCAAGTCTCCAGTTGAGGGTGACTTACAAGGATGAAGCATGAGTTCCCATCCACTCCCCATTAATCCTAAACACAGCCACAGAACAACATGGCCACACGCTCTCCATCCTTTCCTCATTCCCCCCATTCCCAGGGCCCTCAATCGGCCAAACATGAAAGCAGAATACAATTCTGTTCCCAGGAAATGCCACAACAATGCCAGAGGAGCAGTAGGCTGAGAACATCGTTAGCTGAAATAAATGACGCAGCCCTCAAGCTTCACATAAATATTTTAATTTGGAATTCTTCAGTGCTGACGAGTAATACATCCTAATAATACCTTAGTAATGTCACTGGAGTTAATTTGAAGGAACCGATTTGTGCTGCCAGGCCTGTTTCCCTAACATGAATTCTGGATGGTGGGCCTCACAGAGGCAGCAGTCCTCAGCTGTTGCTCTCATGTTAAAGAAACAAGCTTCCATTTGCCACTAAATGTCTGAAGTCCACTCGTGGCTAGAGGCGCTCTTCATGGGGCCCAGGAAAGCATCCTCAGAAGTGTCAGGACAGAGGCAGCCTGGGACCATTGACATTTTTGGCATGTGCTGAGAGGGACATCTTTTTTTTGTAGAAAGTTCTGGAGTTGGTATTTTCACAGCACTCAAGCTCTTTGAGAGTCACAGTGCCACCCAAGGTCACGGTGGAGAACGTGGACTCTGAATCCAAATTCCTGGTTCTGGAGTTCTGGCTCTGCTGCTCACCTGCTGGCTGTGTGAGCCTTCTCTGTCTCTCTTTCCTCAGTTTTCAAAAGTGGATATTTACTATGCAGAGCAGTTGTGGAATTCAATGAGTTAACACATGTTAAGCACTTATAATAAACCCAGCATGGAGTAATGCTTAACAATTGCTAGTTATTATTTATGTGTTTGCGTGTATAGTCCTCAAGGATTTTATGTTATTTTTTAAACTTTCTGTTATTATTAAAAGTTGACATTAATTTAGGTATACATGATTCGATACATGTAGATATACATTGCTAAATGATTATGAGGATGTTTACTTGATATCCCACCACACATAGTCACACTTCTTTTCTTGCGATGATGAGCACTTTTAAGATCTACTTTCTTAGCAACTGTCAAATATATGCATGAGACAGTATTGTAAACTGTAGTCACTGTGCCACACATTACCTCCCAGGACTTACACGTTACGCCAACTTGTAACTGGAAGTTTGCACTTTTGACCACCTTCCCCTGTTATTATTAATATCATTATCTACCTTTATTCTGGGTGTAAAGTAGTAAAAAATACTGATTGTAGCTTCATCATTCTTCACGTCCATCCACCTAGAAACTTACAGAAGCTTTTCTCAGACCATTCACCATCTGTTCCTCTTCCTTTGGCTAACAGAGACCTGGTTTTCTTTCAGAGATGAAAGCCTCCCCATGCTGGACATGGTCTGGGTTGAAAAGGCCAAAGGAGAGGCATGTTATCCAAGACACACCACCAAGATTCTTTCTCCTGGAACTCCAACGCTTGAACACAGTTCTGCAAAAATGAAAAAAAAAAAAGGAAACTGACTCAGTCCTGCAGCATCATTGACTGGGGTCGCCCATGCTAGCCTCCTTTCATGCCGTGAGTACCCAAGAAGCTATTCAATAACCCCTGTTTTGCTAATGTTATCAAAACTCAGATTCTGTTACATTAAAAACAAACTTTAAAGACAACTCTCATGGCCTTAGGTTACAGATGGAAGTAAATGAGCTTTTCCAGAAATTAAGAGTAAATTAGATCTTGAAAGACTAAACTGAGCATTGCTCTGTAGACATGGAGGTTTTAAGATTTCACCTTTTATAGTTGTCTTTTCCTGGTTTGGGAAATGCTTTTTGATTGTCCACTGTCATCTTCAGCACCTCCTGGTGGGCACAGTTGGGAGGTGACTGGCAGGGGGCGAGGGTCACTTGTCGCCCTCTTGGGAAGCTAAGCTAGGGACCCACATGAGGGCAGCCGCTAACAGCTCCAGAGGCCGGTCATGAGGAGAGGTCTGCGGTCAGCCACACTGGGCATGTGAAGCCCCTGTCTCAGGCAGTGCTCGACTGAAGGTTGACTTACATTGTTCATTAAAAGCATAAGGAAGTAGCGAGAAACAGCCCCCAAATTTAACATGGATTTTCCCTCTGGAGGGGGAGGAGAAGAATGACACTGGGAAAGGGCATTCAGGGGCCTTACCTGTGTTTGTACTTGTTATTTTTATTTTCCTTAAACTCAGTGGCGGACCCCCATGTGTCTGTTATATTGCTGTTCGTCTTTTTGTATGCTGGACATTTTTCACAGTAACTTCTTAAAAAGGACTGGAGGAACAAAAAGAGAAGCTTTTATTGGTTTAGTAAATAAGACGATATTTCCTAGGTAGATGATCTTTTTAATTTCCATTAAAAGGATAAGGTGTTTCGGCTATCATTTTATTAAATGAAAACATTATGCACAGTCCCCCATATGTGTTCAGTAATTTTGTGCGGGGTTGGAACTTAACGATGCTGATCTGCCTCAGAGCTTTTCACTTGGTCTGAAGCACAGCCGTGTCCAGGAAAATGTGTTTCCCACACAGCCTGAAAGCGTGAATACGCGGAGGTCAGGGAGACCAGCACGTGACTCCTGCTCTCCACCCACAGTCACAGAGGCAGGGAGAAATGTGGCTCATCCCTGCCAGTGAAAACTGGATTCTAAGTGTTGTTGAGGCCAAAAAACAATTTTAAAAGCCAAGTACATTCCTCCCTTTACAGCTGAATGGCCTGCTGAGGATTTGTAATTGCATTCGCTGAAATTTTTAGAGATGGGGTATAATTCTGAGCTGGGATACTGTGTTCTTATACTCCTGGGTTTTAAACTGTTTCCATGATAACCTGATTTATTTAAAAGATACTTGATGCTGTCTTTCTCACACAAAGGTCTCCTCAGATTGACTAGAAAATATTAAAGGAAAAGCTGGCATTTAGTGTATAGAAAGACATATACTTGTCATCAGTTAGCAAAATGCAAAGAGCACACACAGGAATGGGTTTGAGTTTACTTCATCCGCAAAGCTCTCCACCCACTGTCTGGAGGATGACTTATCCCCAACACTCTTGTTAGGGACCTGCCACATCAGGCGATCAGGAGTGAGTTGGTAACAGAATAAAAGGGGTCGCTGTAGCTCTGTCTACATTAGCTGTGGAATGCAGTGATCAATGACAGCAGTCCAGGGGGCTGGGACAGCCACGAGCGACGTCATCAGGTCAATCACAATTCATTGCGTAGTGTTTGTCACCTACTGGGAACCAGCTCCATGCTGGATGCCTTAGGCAGTGTAAAGAGGGCCCAGCTAAAAATGTACGTACATTTTTGTATGTTTAGATATTACCATAAATACTCAGGTTTGGAGCTGCTTGCAAGTATAACAATACACAGAATAACTTTATCTTGTCATAGTCCATCACTAATCTAAAACAACCGAGGCACTTTCTCATGTTAACCTTAAACTCTAGGCCTTACTGGAAGCCACTGAAGGGGCACACTTCACTAGCAGATGGCTGTGCAGTGCCGCAGATGGTCATGCACACTGGGAGGCCCTGAACTCTGGCCTTCAGAGGTTCTGACCAGGTCGGCTGCTGAAATAGCCCCTAATTTTCTGAAGGCTTGAAGAGGAAAAAATAAAGTTTAGATACTCTTGATGTGAAGTGCATTTAAATGTTTGTTGGCTTGTTGCAGTTCTATAAACACAGAGCTGTTAATCATGGTTATATAGCTGTGATTTGAAAACTAAATTCGTAAGAACTTACATAATGAAGAATTAGTAAGTTTTTCCTCAGACAACTTTAACACTACATTTTTCAACAGTAAACAGGGATCCTTTTTCCTTTAGCATTCAGAATAACACCATATTCTTAAACATATTGAAGTTTAATATTCTTAAACTCCCAAGTGTGTTTGTGTGTGATGCCACATTTCTTTATCAGGTAAATGCAGTCTTCCTTATAAAAATGAAACCTATTGCGCTCTCAGTTATTTTATATTCTAACAATAAAGAAAAAGTAAAGTTGAAAAAAAAAAAACGTGCCCAGCTGCCGTTGGGAGAGCTTGTAGTTTGGTTGGGCGGGGCAGACAGGACTCAGAGATGATTGTGTGGTATAGATGGTGTGTGCCATTGCTACAATGGTATTAATGGGGTCCTTTAAGAAGGGACAGTCCCTGGATTCCTGAAGGGAACATGTCAGGTGAAGAGTGAGGGATGGCCATGTATTTGGTGGATAGATTGTGCCAGCAGGGAGACAAAGTGGCCCAGGTGGGGTCAGGCAGACAGGGTTCCTCAGCGGGCATGAATGAGATGACGAGCCTAAAGAGGCAGGGCATGACAGCCTGCAGCGTGTTTTCTATTTTGATGGTGCTCACAAGTTAAGTAGTAGTACCTCCTTTCTGTAGACTTAACCTGCATCCAGAGGAAAGATGGGCGGCCTTCCCAGGTCACCTGGGTGCTTACTGTTACTCCTCACTAAAATTCTTTTTCCGCATTGAGTATCCCTTTGTCCCTTTTATAATGACAGGAAAGGAAGCTATTGATTTTTTGGAAATGCAGACAGCTGTGTTCCCACATTTCAGTGACAGGGCAATATCATAATAAATGAATTGTCAATGAAAAATTCAATCAACAAGTCACCTTAAAAGTAGAGACAGAGTTTTAATTGAGCCAAAATTTGGATCTAGCCCCTGGAAGATATAACTCATACAGGTGGGATAGGAGACGTGTTCCAAAGAACCCAAGTCATACAGAGGTTTTATATCCTCAAGGAAATGGACAAGAGAGACAGAACTCCACAGGGGCACATTTTATCTACATAACTCCTGTTAATCTGTTCATGGCTATTTAGTGACTGGATGAGCCAAAGAACCAAGTAGGGAAGTAGGAAAATGGGGGCAGCCTCTAGAAGCTCAGAAAGACCCCAAAAAGACAGCTCTCAAGGAGATGGGACCTGATAGCCTCAAGGAACTAAATTCTGCCAGCAACCTAAATTGACCTGTGAAGCTGATTCATCCCTGGAGCTTCAAGAAACTCAGCCCTGCCAACACCTGGATTATAGTCGGGTGACATCTGTGTACAGAACTATGAGATAATAAATATGTATTGTTTTAAGCTTCTCCATTTGTGGTAATTTGTTTCAGCAGCAACAGGAAACCAAACATCCACCTCATGGAATTGCTGTAAGAATTAAATAAATGATTCATGTATATTTCATAGGGCTGTACCTGGCATGTCCTACATTCTCTATCAATGGTAGCCTTAATAACTAGCTGTTAAATGGAGGAGACAATATCCTAAAATCCCTGGTATAGTGCCAAGCTCATAGAAGACACCTTATAAATGGTAATTATTACTATAAAAAAGAGATATTTATATGTGAAATGTAAGAGGGCATAAGGCTTTATGAAGATATATCTGAGGACCCTGGGACCTTGATTCTTTGTTTTCATAGAATATCTTTTGAAGAGTGTAAATTAGCTTTAGGCTTAAAGAAATAGACTGAAAATAACATACTTCTGTTAGTGTTTCCATGATTTGTTCAAAATAAAATTTTTTTTGGAAGGGTCAGATTTCTCTTTATGCCACTTAGGAACTTCCCTGATCTTGATATATCATTCCTGA
Source organism: Smutsia gigantea (assembly GCA_032199065.1). Lineage (NCBI taxonomy): Eukaryota > Metazoa > Chordata > Mammalia > Pholidota > Manidae > Smutsia > Smutsia gigantea. Next base: position 184,725 of record JAVSCE010003180.1, on the reverse strand, counting down.
AAGCTGTGGGCGCTTTCTTTTCCTGAGACTTTTCCATGTGTCCCCTTTATCAGTAACAGTTGAATTAATGGAGGTGCTCAGAGCAGGCAGGGGTCAGGCTGAATGGCGGGAGTCCTGGCCTTTTCCAATGGGTGTCACTCTATAAAAATAGAGCATAAATTTTTGAATATCAAGTCAACTAATCTGTCAGACCTGAGACATTTGCCTTACAACAGCTAAATAATTAAATACTGTAACAGCTCAGTACCCTGCTTAGAGTTAAAATGTCAAGATTTACATCATTCTTGGCCAATAGCTCATTTTTCAGCAGCTTTAAAACCCTCACAATAACTAAAATGTCCTGACTAGCCCTTGTGCATACAATTTTTGAGCATATCAGTTCATGGAAACAAATGTATTTAGCCAGAATAATATGTACATCACCAAGCAAAGATGGATCATGACTTAATGAAGCTTGAAATTAGTTGAGTCCATGAAGGATAGTGAGAAGTTATGTTTTACCTGCCTGTTTATGCTTCCAGTCTGGAATTGTTGGGGGTTGAAACGAAGAGACCAGGTAAGACCCATTTGTCATATAGCGTACTCTTCAGAAGTCCTGTACTGTTTTTGTTTGTTTCCTTTGTAGCACTGATCTTGGGTGCAAATAAAACATTTATGGAATTTCTAGGGGTCACAATCAGCAAAAAAGTGACATGAATGAATGACAGCATAACCTGGAAGATACGTACAAGTTATACATGGGGACTTAACAGATACACTTGAAGATATGACATATGCCCCTTTCATAGTTAAACAGAAGCTCGAGAAAGAACAGCTCCTGCTCTCATAACAGTAATATGTTTATTTGCACGTATCATCTGACAAGCAAATAGTTGGTAATTTTCTAAAGTAAAAAGCATATTTTAAAATATGAACTATTCATGGCGTGCCATACCTGTAACCCATTAGACAGTATAAGGAATTTTACCATGTTACCTATTCAGCCACCCAAGAAGCAATGCTGTCTATGAAACTGCACACCATGGACTCATCCACATTAAAATACCTGTTACTTATTTTAAATTGTTCATTTATTTAAGTCATGTACCAGTAATTTATTATATCATACCTTAGTAAGCAATGTTACCAAGTCATACCTGTATTTTCCAGGTGTTTACCACCTAGGAATGGGGAAGTGGATAATTATAATACAAGTTAAGAAATTGCTATGAAAGGTATAAACAGAATAATTCAGGAGCACAAATGATGGAAAGACTCCACACTAAGCTGGAATCTTTGATGAGAATGCTGTGAAATAGAGAAAAAATAAAGATAGGGAAGGGTATCCCAGAGGTAAGGAACAGCCTATGCTAAAGTTCAAGGGTGGGAATGGCACTGAGTGTCTCAGTAGCCATGAAAAACTTTTTTTTTTAATATCTCTAATCTACTAATTATCAAGCCACAGTAAACTCACATAAAATAATCTTTATTAAATACACTAAGCAAGACAATAGGTTCTTTTTAAAAATTGAATTCTATTAACTACCATTTTGAGTCTCTAGGCCAGAATCTCTTCATCAAAATGGTCTTCTAATGTGCAGAACACCTCTGCAAGATTGATATTGTTGTTGAAAACAAAAAAACAAGAGTGGGGTTAAGAAACCTGTTCAAAGCTCTTGGTATGGTACCTAAGGAATTCACTTCAGGTCTTCTCAGTTTCAAGTGTTTAACCATTTTTAATCCTTCATGTTAATTCATGGTATAAGGAGAAGGAAAAATGGGTGGCCTGTTGAGGAAAACAAATGTTGTGGTGGTGCTTTGAAACAGTATTTGACATCAGAATGGAACCACATTCTATTACTCTGTGATCTATGGATTTTGATGGCCTTCCCTATGTGTAGATGCTCTACAACAGCAATGACTGAAAATATCTGTTCTGCTAAGAACTACTGTGGCTAATCCACTTTGGAAATAGCTAGCATCTGTAGGGACCTAGGAACAAAAGGTTTAAGACACAGTACTGGCTGGTCTTGTCATTATTCATGTAATCTCTAAAATGAGATTTATATTTCACTTTCTTCACTTACCAACATGGCCAAAATACAGTATTTGTGTTTGCACTGTCCCAGTGACAAATATAGAGGTCATTAGAAATACTTCTGGATTGAATAGTTTCCACTTGGTAACACACATATGCAAAAATATAGATAAAATGGCTATTAAGCATATGGATAATTATTAATTCTATAAGAAATCAAGAAATGCTAAATCAAAGAGTGACATGTACTCTGTACTTATACTTCTCGGCAGCCAGTGCACTCTGAGGACAACTAGAGATAGATGGGCAAAAGTAAACAAAGGAACAATTGAAAAGCACAGGCATAAACAAAACCAGAAACTCCCATGAGTACAGCAGAGAACAAAGACATTACTAATGAACTCCAGGCCAGGCTCTGAGGTAACCCAGAGACCCCAGGGGCTAAGCACAGCTTTGCAGGCCTTTTCCCTGGAAGACAGTTCTGGAAAAGAGTTAACCTTGCAAGACTGGAGCAAGGATTAGAGTTTGGGGGCTGTCTTGAATGGGGTGCTGGGTGTGCACCCCACACTTTGTATGGACATCCTTGGCAGCAGGGTGAATCTGAAGTAGACCACGCTGCCCTACTGCCCAGGCCATAAGCTCCCCTCCTCCGTGCTGCTTCCACATTCCAAAACAAGAACACTTACTGGTGACTGCCTATCACAACATCAGCAGTGGTATTTATTAGACTATCTAGTTTCGTTAATCACCACTAATTGTTTAGAGTGCTTTTCCAAAGCCATTAGTGGAGTCTTCCAGCTCGGTCAGCAATACTTCCATTTAATCCACTAAAGGGGCGCTTTGTATCACAACTAATACGTGTTTGTAATGGGTGATTAGCAGTTAGCATCCAGTTTTCTCTTCTCCAGACAGTACAGCAAAGCAAGGGGTGAGGATGATTTATACGCAACCAGAGTGGATTGTGTGAACTCTTGCAAAGTAGTGGGAATAATAAAAGATTTAACAACTCTTTTTACGTCAAAGCCTTCCTGCAGTTTAGGGGAGAATGAAGCTGGTATACATAGGGTACATTAATTCATTTCCAAAACTTTCTGCGGTCTTCATGCACAAAATTGGGGAGAACCATAATAAGACCATGAACAGACAAACAGAAATAGCCCCTGCTTACCACCTTGTAATTTTCTGGCATAAATGTGAGATACATCTTCTATTGAATTCTATGCCCACCACTGATTAATCCTCCATTTGCAGGCCCTTGGCTATCCAAGGTATTTTCAGTAATGAGCAGAACTGGTATATTCCATGGGGGTGGCCAGACATAGAGCAACACAGCTGAGGTGGGTGAGGGAGGGAATTGGTCCATTTCATCTAGGTTATCAGATTTGTCAACATAGATTTGTTCATAGTGTTCCATTACTATCCTCTTAATTTCCATGGGACCTGTAGTAATGTTCCTTCATTTATTTCTGATATCATTAATTTGTGTCCTTTCTCTTTTTTTTCTAGTTTGGCTAGATGCTTATCAAGTTCATTGATCTTTTCAAAGAGCCAACCTTTCGGTTCCACGGTTTTCTCTATTGATTTTCTGTTTTCAATTTCATTGATTTCTACTCTAATTCTCATTCTTTGTTTCTGCTTGCTTGGGATTTAATTTGCTCTCCTCTTTCTAGTTTCTTAAGGTGGGAACTTAGATTACTGTTTTGGGATCTCTTTTCTTTCCTAATATATGCATTCAACACTATAAATTTCTATTTGTGCTTCTGTTATATCCCACAAATTCTGTTGTGTTTTCATTTTCATGTAGTTCAAAGTATTTTTTAATTCCTCCTGAGATTTCTTCTTTGACCCATGCATTAGTTAGAAGCATGTTGTTTAATTTCCATGTATTCTGGCATTTTCCAATTATCTTCCTATTACTGGTTTCTAGTTTAATCTCACTGTGGTCTAAGAGCTGACATTGTATGATTTCTTTTATTTTAAATTTGTTAATGTGTGTTTTATGGCCCAGAATGTCATCTACTGGGGCAAATGTTCCATGTGCACTTCTGAAGAATGTGTGTTTGTACCTCAGTTTCTTTACCCATAAATTGCAAAAAGTAACAACCACCTCATTGAGTTGTCAAAAGGATCACGTGGGAAAATGTGTGCTCACCACCCTCCACTTGGCCTGTCTGATCTGTGAACATCCCATTATAACCTCAGGGCCTCCGCATGTGTTTCATCTGTTTAGAGTGCCTCGTTTGGGCTGCCCCATAGCTGAGCTTACCTCACCATTCAGGTTTCTCTCCTTGTGCTGGCACAAAGCAGTTTCTCAAAAAAAAAATGCACATGTGAACAAATGATTCCAGTCAGGTTATCATGAGACCAAGCGGTAGGACACAGGGCAAGGTGGTATCAGTAGACACCACAATGAGAAAATTGCATCAAGGGAAGCTGCTTAGGGAGTCTCTGTTTGCCTTTTCTCCACCCTCATTTTTGCAAAACCTTTTTTAATGTTCCATTTTATGCTTTATGCTGCTGTGTCCACACTCCTTCCTCCTAGCAGGCCTTGCCTGGCTCCCTGGGAGAGGATTCATCCCCAGTTTTCTCACCTGATATGTGGACCCGTGTGGCTGATAGCGTAGGTGACAGGAGAAAACATCAGGAGGGCAAATAGAAGGGGTGACTGTGTCAGGCCATCTGCCTTGCTGTGCTTAACGAAGGCAGAGAGAAAAGCTGGCTAATGGACAGTGGCAAATTTGAGTCTTCATTCCGGAAACAATATTTTACAACAGAGTTAGTAATATTAGTGACAATGGTGATAGTAGCAACATTAGCAGCTGTCAACATGGATTGAGAGCTTTCTCTATGCCAGGCCCAGGACGGAGTGTTTCCAATATGTCTTATTTATCTCCCAGAGACCCAGAGAACAGGCACTATTACTATCCCCATTTTATGGTTGAAGAAAGACATGGAGGCTCACAAAAGTTCTGGAACTTACCCAATGTCAGGCAACTAGCAAAATCAAGGTCAGAATTCAAACTCAAGCGGTCTGAGCCCAGAGGTATTGCCCTGAACCACGAAAGTGTTTGACAGGGAGTAGGCACTTCAAATTGAATAAATCAAGTAAATCAAATCAAATAAACCAAATAAAGAAAATGACTCAGGTACAAAGGGTGTTTATGAAAAAATACATGTATGGACTTTCACTTCATTTCATTATATTTTATTTTATTATTATGAGGTATGAGAAACTTAAATGCCTGTCAGGGTCTGGTGGGAAAATCAGCTAGGCCAGAGTTATAAGAATGGAGGAGGCTGGGAATACAAAGAGCCCACGCCCTGTCCAAAGGCTTGAGATGGACCTTCTTGTTTCTTTGTAGTTTTCAGGCAGACTGTAGTGCCATTGTGGACAAATGCTTTTTTTTTCCAAGAGAAGGCAGAAACCTAGAATTGACATGAAATTCCCACCTCACTCCCATTTTAAATATTTAATCTTTTTTTTTTTAAACATTGAACAGATAACAGTACAGGAAGCAAAGGAATGGAGGGACAAATTTTGGGGACAATATGGCCTGCAGCTATTAGTATTAGTTTAAGCTCTAGATTTGGGGTTTGGTTTAGGAATTGTTCCCAGCAAATTCTCTGTTTTCTTTGTGCACGGGGCGGGGGCTTTGCCTTCGAGCATGTTTGGAAATCCACCTAATCCAAACCATAGGACCTGTTTTTGATACTTACCTTGTGGACTTCACATGTGAACCTAGCAGCACAGAAGAATGAACTTGCATAACTGGCCAAAAGGGGCAGTGCTCAAGCATCTGCACACGTTAAGGACGTTGTCAGTCTTAGACCATGGATATCGCTCCAACTTCCACTAATGTCTCGGCAACACATGGGATTTAAAGCTCAGCATGCACTTGTGAATTGAATTCAAAAGTAAAAATCACAGGTAGGGCAAATGTCACTGTGACACCTCCCTCCACTCTTTTCTAACTAGAGGCAGGTTCCCTTCTATCATGCTGGCGGTTTTCCCATTAAGCTCGTGAGAGTCACACACATGCATGTGGCATCCTGGGATCCTGGCTGGATGGCCCAGTCTGGCCAACCGGTAATGTGGCATGTTCTGTCTCATAACACTAAATAGACTGGGAAGTGTGTTGTGCAATGTAACAGAATGAAAATTGACTTTGACTTAAATCACTTTTTCTATAAGCAGAAGAGGAGGCAGTTTAATATTTCTGTAACTCAAAGTACTGCTCTCCTCTAGCCAGGTTGATTAAATGATAACATATTGAGAAAGCAGAAATCATGCTGTTGTATCCTGGACAGGTTGAGTCAAACTGAGAGGCAGGATCTTCTCAGTGAGAACCCGAATCAACGTGGGCAAGAGCTGTCTCAGCAACCGATGGATTTTTATTGCATCTGACAAGAACAACGTGTTCTTGCTTTGCCTTGGAATTAGGTGTTGTTGTTATTGTTGTTTTTAAATCAGCTATAAAGTTTTAAACTGCACAGTGGCAGGTAGCATTCCTAGTTTATAAACTAACCTATGCTTGTTGTATGAGTGCCCCCAGGTGCTTAAGTGCGCAGGGTGTTACTGCGTGCTCCAAGTGATTAGCATTCTGGGTACCAAGACTTAAGAATTCCTAAATTTTGGGTGTTTTCAAAGATGATGAAATACAGCAGAAAGATCATAAAGTTATTTGATCATAAAGTCAAAGATCATCTGTTCTCATCTTCCATTAATCTAAGCTAAATCACCTCCCCATTTGATAATGAAGCTGTTAGACTTTATTGGTGTCCAGAATTCAAGGGGCTTCTAGGTGGCACCAGTCCCCACATTAAACCACACAGTGAGAAATGATTCCTCATTATAATGCCCCTTTGTCTCTGGATGCGTGAAGCAGATGGTCTGTGTGGGGAAGGCATTTTAAGACTTCTAACCTCCCTGTCTAACAAAGGCCGTGAGTGTCTCAGGGATGAGTATCTAGCTGGAATTTCATCAGCCATGTTTCTATTGTACTTATTTGAGTGGTAGACATAGTGACATTTCCATTTCCATCTCAAAGAGGACAGGAGTTTGCCCCCCAGCTACCTCTTTTCTGCCTTCCCACCCAATTACACTACCTCCCTGCGCTGGCCACAGGCTGTCCTCAGCACATGGATGCCAGTGGTGTCCAGGCAAGTCTAGAAATCACAGCTAAAGGCAGAGGCTGGACGGATTCATTAGCTATTTAATAGGGCAACTTAGAGGGCCAGGTGCCCTTTTACTTTGGTGAAAACCACATTTGTGGAAGGAAGCTGTTGATACATCAGCCACAATGATTAATGTACAGCTTGTGGCCTTTCTGGCTTTGTTCTGTAACATCCTCATCATAAAAGTGACCTGACTTCACTCATGGGTCCCAGGGCAGCCCACTCCCAGTCCTGGCTTTCTCCCTGTGGGCTTGTATGTGGATTTTGGACCAATCCCTATCTAAAAGGCAATTCATATGCATGTTTCCCCCATTGTTCTCTTTGCCTCTCCTTCAGATAACATTCCTGTGTTCCCACAGGAGGCTTCTCCTTTCATTTCCCTTAATTTATGCCAAGGGAATCCCCGGGCTGATCCGTCCATTTGAGTTCCAATGAGGAGTAGTGCTGACTTCCGTTCTCTTGTCTGGAAACTGCCCCTGCTGCTAAATCCTTTCTCTGTCACCAGGTCCAAGAGTGACATGTGACGTGCTAGGACTGTGATTAAGGGATTGCAAACAGTGGCTCCCTCTGAACACATTAGGCCTCCCTCTTGGGAAAAGAAAAATCATCCTTGGGGAAAAAAAAAAGCATTTGTAGCATCCTTCCGTGCCTGCTCCATTTCATATGGACAGTGATAGGAAAGGTTTGTAGCATCCCAGAAAAAAATCACATTAATAGGGCTGCAAAGGTTGGATATGAGTAATTACTTTCTTGGCTTGCTCATTTGTTGTGTCCAGCCTTTGGGTCAGTCGCCTATGAGTAAACCCTGTGTGGACAGGATGCTCTTTGTTTCTGTAACCACAGTGGAAATGTGGGGGAAAGAGAATGCGTGCAAACCTCCCTTCCCTTTATTTGTAAACTTCTAATCTTCATACCTTCTTGTCTCCTCTGTCTCCCTCTAATTAATGTGTGTAGGTTTCTATACTTGCCCAGTTCTGCATGTGTGTGCTCATAAGACATAGAGGTAGATTCATATGCCCTTATGTGTATACAAAAAAAAATGTGTAGAATTTCAGGCTATAAATGTAAATGTACAAACAAATGCTGCTTATTTAATTTTCTGCAAATGAATTTAATTTCTACTTCAGGCTCCAGTTGCTGCACATCTCAGATGCTGTGGGGTTCCTTCATGTCTCTAAATTCTGAGAGAAGGGCTAGTTCATCACCTGGGTGTTGGGGGCAGGGCCTTGAAGAGATGCCCACCTGGCTGCCATGGCTTCCCTCTGGTGTCCTGTCACAGGCTGGGCAGGGCCACTCTGGAGCCCCTACCTGCTCCCAGACACAAGGTCCCCAGGCCCTGCTCTCTCTTGTCACCTTCCTCCCACCATCTTTCTGTCTAGAAAGTCATTTTCATTTCTAAGTTGGAGTTTGATTATTTCCCTGGGCTCAAACTGGGAAAGCAGTGCTCTGACCTGCTGCTCTAAAACACCCCAAAGTTATCTGATGTTCCCACTGTTTCTCACCAGGAGGAGAACCCGTGTTCCAGGGACCCCCACCCTTCCTGTATGCCTTGTCTCCATTCCACTAGCCCAGTATGGGAATCTTTGATTTTTTGGGTGGATTATGGGTGTAGGGATGTGTGTGAGTGCCATGCCATCCACATTTCCCAAACCTTTCTGTGCTCTCTATAGTGTTATATAATCACCTTTTTGTCCCCACGAGGACCATGACTTGTGAAGCCCAGAAACCAGAAAAACACTCCTTGTTTTTCTCTTTCTGTAGATGTTTTTCCTTTATTTGATGAAATAGCATGGAGTGTTTAGATGCTGATGGACTGTATGGACACAGCAAACTAAGGAAAATGGAGAATACACCATGGGTCACACCAAAATAATGTCACTCTGCACACACTTCCCCAGCCAAACTTAGGGCATCTGCTTATCTCAAGGCCAAGCAGGTGACAACACATTTGTCCCTCTACCCTGTATTTCTTTTACAAATAAAATACTTAATGACATTTTGGATATTACTAAAGGAGCCTTCTGTCCCATTGAGGATCTGGTACACAGCCTTTTCTGTGAGTCTATAAGTCCTCTGTTGCTGCATTTACCACTATGGCTCACTGGAAAAAATGGTTTCCACCTGGCCTGCTTCTTCTGCTTCTTGAACTAAAACTACTTGCAGGAAATGCATCAGTCCCCGGTGTATCTTGAAATGAAGGGCTTCAAGTAACTCTGCTGCCCTTTGTGACTGAGGCTGGACACAGCTCTGTATGTACTGCCCTGAAGGAAATTGAGGTCTGAGAAAACCACATTTTGTTGGAATCACCTTCAAGAATAGTGGTCTCCAGCTGGCATGAGGCATGTTTTAGGAGCCCTCTAGCTAATCAGGCACACATGCTCAATTGCCCACCCTGGTTGGCCCCAAACAGGAACTGGTTTCATTTCCTGTGAAACACAAAGCAAGCAGCTCTCAGACTTGAGCTTGCTTCTCACCCACGCAGGTTTACTTACCGTCATGGTTCATCCTGGGCGATATGAAGAGACATTTAAAGTAAAGACAATGGGGCAGTAGGTCAGAGAAAAGCAAGCCTTTAAACAACCTAGTCAGTGATTCCTCGTGAATACTGGCCAGCCTGTCTCCCCATCAGCCCAGGAGTGTGAAGAAGTGTCAGTCACAGTGGCTGGAAGGTGTTGCCATCCCCATCTCAGACCGCAGCAAGGTTGCAGTGTTGTAACATGAGGTCAAGGGGCGCAGCTCCTCACCGGTCCTGTGGGTCTCGCGGGAGTTGAGTGAAAGCAGAGCTGGTCCTTTAGCTTGGGGCAGCCCAGCAGCCCACTTTAGTGATATTCCATTTAAACCTGGTCTTAGCCCCTGGTGACTCAGGATGGCAAACGTGTTTTCAAAGACGTTGGTTTAGAAATGGTTTTGCGGTGTGTCCCTTCTCCACATCTGGAACTCAAGAGTTCTTTTCTGTGGTGCTGAACAAAGACAACCTCTGCTCTTTATTTATCTTCTGTAATGCAAGTGGATCTTTTTTCCCCTTTAGCCCAATTAATTTAGGTTGGAGCTCTTATCTTTTAATTGAAGTGGCAGTTTTCATAAATATTCATCACTCACAAGGACGTTTGCAGGATTGGCAGGCCATGTGTCAGGAAGGAAGAACACAAATGGTTCCTTCCCTGGAGCAGGCTTGCACTCATGGGGGCATAAGTACCACCTACTGATGAAAATTCAGTAGGGATAGACTGAGGCCAATAGGTGTGATGTATGAGGGACCCAAGGATACCAGAGTGAGGAAGCATTGGCCGCTCTTACTCATCTTTTATCTGTCTACCCCTCCACTTGTAGTCCGTGATGATCTACATTCTATCGACACCCGTTTATAATTGATTTACAGTTAAAGAACTGTAGATATATAATCACAGAAATACATAGTCACCAGTGTAATGTCAGAGGGGAGAAAATGCAGAGGGTTGAGGGAGAAAGAAGAGCTTTAATAGAAGTGTATAAGACCGGTATAAACTGTGATTGCTCCTGGATGGCAGAATTATGGTTATCTTCTACCTTTTTAATTTCTCTGTTGTGTTATGTTAATCAGGATAAGTCAAGTTATGCTATAGTAACAAATATTGTTAAAATATCAATGCCTGCCATCAAGATGTTTAATTCTTACTCATTCTGCACAGTCATTGTGGGTGGGCCATAGCATTTCTCCACATCTCTCTGGGACCAGCTGACAGAGCATCACCTACCTGGAACATTGCTGGAAGTCATGGCAGTGGGAAGAAGGAACATGGCGTAGTACATGCCCACTTTTTAGGTTTCTTTATGCAAGTGGCAGGTATTAATTATCCTCACATTACCTTGGCTTAAGCAAGCCACGTGCTCACTCCTGAGCTCAGGAGAGCAAGGGTTTATATCCCTCCCTAAGGCAGCAGCATTGCAGGGAGGGATACCAAATATGCATGAAGGATGTAGAGTCATTAAATACGAATTTTCTATTTTTTGGAAAGAAGCATGGATTTTCTTGTGCATTATGAGAAAATCCAATGAGCATGCACACCAGAAAGAGTACTTTCTAAGCTTCTAGATCCTTGAGGTAGGGGAGCTGCACCAGATTCACCCACCCCCCCAACACCCCCCAGTCTCCAGCTGAGGAAATGGCATGGAAGGGAGAAATTAAGGTTTGGAAAAGAAGGTGGATGTTAATGAACTTGTTAATGATTGTAACTACAGGGGGAAAACCCCAGGACAAAATACCTTTGAACTGAAATCAGTCAACGGGAGAAATAAAGTGGGAGAAACACGTTTATTGCTTACAACCTGTCGTCTGTTTCTTCTTGCTGGAGTCTCTCTAGACCCAACTGGAGAAAAAAGGGCCCCACCCAACCTCTCAGGACCAGATATGCCCTCACTCACCCTTGTAATTACCTATTGATATGGAGATGGACTACTTCTCTCCACCCCTTGGAAATACCCATTGATACGGAGATACACTAAGGCCAGTGATTCTGGAAATATTGCAGTTTTATCCACAATGATAAACTCAGATTTAGCTTACTGGAAGGAATTTTGCACATCTAATTTTAAGTGAAACTTTTATTCTGGGATGAATAATCTATAATCTGAGTTGATGGCTTCATTTTCTACCAGAGTCATCATGCAACAAGAAGGGATTATTATTTCTCCTTGGCTCTCCTGTTGATGCCGGGGTTCTTGTTCATGGAACTGAAGAATGAACTTCGCAAACACTCTAGGTAGGAGAGCACCAAGGTAGAGGCTTTTATTTAGAGATAAAGTGAGGGGACAGAGCTCCTGGCTCATGCCAGGAGGTGACAAGAGAGTCCGTGGTTGTGTCATTGTCTAGGGGCTTATGCACCCCGCTGAGGATTTTCAGGAATCGGGGTAAAGGGCTAGGGGTGCAGACTTGTTGAGTGGTCCCAGAATGCTCATTTTTGATGAGTTACAGGAGAAATTTACTGTTCTGATTTTTCTCAGGATAGCAGGTTCCCTCAGGAGCATATCAATTAAGACCGCTTGCTCTGCCCCCACAGTGGGCTGAGCTGTTGCCTGTTTGCTAGAGTGTGTTAAAAATCTTACTTCTTAACTTTTTGTGCTGTTTATAGTTGGGCTTGCTTATTAAATTAATCTTTTTCCTAGGTTGCAGATTACTTGATTAAAGAAGGAAACAGCACATAGGTACAGTTAAAAATAAGCCGGGCCTTTTAACGGGCTAAGGTAATTTTACAGTATCATGATCTGATACAGTGAAGTCACAGGTTATGCTGAGATACTTTTCTTTATCTGCAGAACACTCAAACATTCCAGGCCAAGTTGTTCCTGGCCTTTGAGCGTTAACTGATTTCACTGAAGAATGTCTGTATTCCTAGTCTGATGTCTTTACCCTGGAGAATTAGTGTGACTCTGACTTTGCATAATGCTTAACACAGGGTTTCTATAGGGACTTCTTTCCACACTGTTACATTGTTTTGACTGTAATTATCTTGCGCTGCCTTTCTTTCTGGAGGCCTTCACCCTGCTCTGCCTAAACCCATGGTCCCTGTCTCATTATGGAATCAGCAGCCAGTCTGTCTGCTTCTGGGCCCTCAAATCAAAGAGGAGAGTAATTAAAGTAAACCCAGTGGTTTCCATGGACTTCCCATTCCATCCCCTTAGCAAAGAATAGCAGTGAACACTGAGGGTTACCCCTGTCTCATTTGTGGCCCCTCTAAGGGGACCACATCAAAGCCATCTAAGGCCCCATTCTTCACAAGACACCAGAAGCACCCAGATGGGAAAACCAAACAGAATAAGGTCACACCAAGTAATTAGAAGGGACTATGTTTGGAGAGAGGTCACTACCCGACTGACTATAATCAGGGGAAGCTGAGGAAGGAGAAAATATGACCCTAACAGAAGTTGGGAAAGAAATTTCAAATTAATCAATGCAGCTAATTTGAAAGGTACAGCAGAGTGTAATAAGGAAATGGGTTTTTTGCACTGCCAAGGTTAAGGTCTTCTCTGGGTAGATATAAATGTAAAACCAGCCTTGTCTGCTCATGAATTCTAGCCACTTACTTTGTTCCAGTGGGTGATGGACATCTCTCCTCTGAGCTGTCACCTAAGATCCCAGAAAGAACTAGAGCAAGAAAAGTCTGGAATACTGAACACATGTAGAAAAATGTGCGGATTCTGGACTTATTCAGTGTTTTTCTAGTGAAGGATGCCTACATATAGTTGGCTTTAATGCACAGATAAGACTCTTTGATACTAGGCTATTAATTTGTGAGACAGTCACAGTACTTTCTTCCATATTTCCCTATAATAATAATATACTCTTTCAGTTTTTGCTTCAACCAGGTAAAGGTTTCGCTGATATAGAAGACTCTTATGTGGTGAATAATTGAAATCAGAATTAATCAAATTGTAGCATATTTAAAAATCTCTAAAATACTGTTAGTTATTCTAGTATTTAAATCAGTTGTTAAGTATGAAATTCAATTTTTTTTTCCTACTGGCTGAAGAAAAAAATGGGAATTTATTTAATGGGGTTAGCGGGAGGAAGAGGGAGAGAGCTCTCAGGGGTGATAAAGATGACAGGAAGGTGGTCTAAGACTGTGCTTTATATGATGAACTCACTCCCCAGATCTTCAGTCAGCCCAATTAAAATCATGACACGTTTTGTACCAGTTAGCTGTTGCTGTAGTAATGCTGTATATTAAGTAACCCCCACACTCAGTAACTTTAAACAGTAACTATTATTATTCACAAAATTATAAGAAAACTGGGTGGTTAGGTTGATCTTGACTGCTGTGAGTTTAGTGGGGTTTTGGTGTTTCTTGTTCTTGTTTTTCTAGTTGGCTATGGGCAAATTTAGGATGAAGTCAGCTGGGAAGACTGGCCATGCTTTCCACAGTCTCTCATCCTGAGCAGGCTGGCCCAGGCTTACTCTCATGCTACAGGCAGTTCAGGAAGGAAGATAGAAGCCTGCCAGGGCCTCTGGAGCTGGACCTGGAAATGGCACATGGCTGCATGGACTAACGCAAGTCAGGTCACATGAGATTCAGGGTTGAAGGGGTTGTGGGATATTTATTGATTGAGGGCTTCTGGTACAGAGTGTTACTTCCTCTGCCCTTGGGCCTGCCTTGCAGCTTTTAGCAACTAGAGAGAAGGCGGATAGCCTTTAAGCCCAAAAACGTATATAGGACTGGTTGGATGGTAGTCAGAGCAAAGTGTATGCTGTGTGGGGATGGTGTAGCAGTGTGCGCTCCACCTCCTGTTCTGTCTGCCTGCGACCTCCCTCTTCTCCCTTTGCTGAGCTGCTTCCAAGTTAGCCTGATTCTTCAGCTTAGACAAATTTCTAAGGAAGCCTCTCCTAAACCCTAACATCCTGATTTATGCCCCTGCTACAGTGTTCCAGGATTTCTTGTCCTTCTCATCACAACACTCATTACCTGTCACTTCACAGCCTGTTGACTGATTGTACTTCCCACCCAGGCATAAGCAGATTGAAAGCTAGGGCTTTACCTAAATTGTTCATCATTGAGTCCTGCAGTGCCTGGAACATAATGCATATTGGATAAATAGTTAGTGGATTCTAAACAGCATTTAACAACGTCTTTAAACACAAATTTAAACCTGATTGTATGATAAGCCTGAGCTAAATTTCCCACTGGATCTGGGACAGCTCACATTGTCTCAGAGTGACATGGCATTTGACACACATGAACTCTGGAAATAATATTCTCTGTCCATCAGGTGCAAAAGTCACCTTTCAGGACATTCAAATGGAAACTGTAGAGCAGCCAAGAAAGCGAAGATGAAATATATATATAAAAGAGTTTTTCATCTGAATAATTGGATTTCCAAACACGCATATTTTATGTCTCTGTGTATTAAATCATTCACGGAAAATATGTTGCTGTTAAATAAAATAGTATCTGACAACAATCAGTAGACATGTAATGATTTTCTCTTTCACACTTGATTAGGTACAAAGTTTGCCATAATGTGCTGTCAAAGATAAGCGATTACTATTATTAGGGGCAAAAACATGGGAGCATTTAATGCACTGCTGCTTTGGAATAATCATGATAGAGAAACTGGGGTTGGAGTAATCATGCAGACCAGCCCCAGATACTGAGCCTGAGCAAGGTGATAGCGGGTACTGTTTTAATTGTTCCATCCCCCAATTAGTCAGAAATTCTACTGAGGAATTCAGGAATTCTTGAGCAGGACATCTCTCTCCTTCAGCTAGCCAGCCCAGCCTGCTTTTTGGGTTTACTTTCCTGCTGTACAAAGACACTGGAACATGCCACAGTGCTCCCAGGAGTAAACTCACAGGGTGCTGACCTGGGAGTTAACCTCAAGGCCTTTGAATCGTAGGAGGAAAGGGTTACGTCGGGGGCAGACGGTGGCAGGTACGGGGTTTTGTGCGTCTACTGAGCAGCCATCATTCACCAGCGCCACGAGGACAGGCTTTCCCCATTTCCACTCCTGCCTTCATCATGAGTGTGACGTGGAGGGCCCTCGGGGAAGGATGTGCAAGGGCATGCAGTTTCCCTGGGTCCAAGGTACATGAAGGTCCTCTCACCTGGCACTGGCCACTCCTGGCCCTGAACAATTGGATATAATGTTTTAGTCACTTCTCGGTGGTCATCTGTCCCCTTGGTGCCCCGCCACCTTGGAACGGCAAGCAGCATCCAGGTCTTGTTAGCTGAGGAGTAGGCCTGAGTGGGTTTCAGGATGTTAGAACAGCCCTAAGAACCTCAGCTCTCTGAAGGGCTAGATAACACTTGTGAGTTGTAGCTGGTTTGCCTTGTTTCTGATTTGCCTCATCTGCCTTTTTTTTTTGTATCATTAATCTACAGTTACATGTGCAACATTATGGTTACTAAACTCCCCATTTCATCAGGTCCCCCCCACCAACCCCATTATAGTCACTGTCCATCAGCATAGTGAGATGCTGTAGAATCACTACTTGTCTTCTCTGAGTTGTACAGCCCTCCCCGTGCCCCCCCCAATATTACATCTGCTAATCGTAATGCCCCTTTTTCCCCCTTATCCCTCCCTTCCCACCCATCCTCCCCAGTCCCTTTCCCTTTGGTAACTATTAGTCCATTCTTGGGTTCTGTGAGTCTGCTGCTGTTTTTTTCTTTCAGTTTTTTTCTTTGCTCTTATGCTCCACATAGGAGTGAAATCATTTGATACTTGTCTTTTTCAGCTTGGCTTATTTCACTGAGCATAATACCCTCTAGCTCCATCCATGTTCCAAATGGTAGGATTTGTTTTCTTCTTATGGCTGAATAGTATTCCATTGTGTATATGTACCACCTCTTCTTTATCCATTCATCTACTGATGGACACTTAGGTTGCTTCCATTTCTTGGCTATTGTAAATAGTGCTGCCATAAACATAGGGCTGCATATGTCTTTTTCAAACTGCGCTGCTGCATTCTAAGGGTAAATTTCTAGGAGTGGAATTCCTGGGTCAAATGGTATTTCTATTTTGAGTTTTTTGAGGAACCTCCATACTGCTTTTCACAATGGTTGAACTAATTTGCAGTCCCACCAGCAGTGTAGGAGGGTTCCCTTTTCTCCACATCCTCGCCAACATTTGTTGTTGTTTGTGTTTTGGATGTTGGCCATCCTTACTGGTGTGAGGTGGTATCTCATTGTGGTTTTAATGGGCATTTCTCTGATAATTAGTGATGTGGTGCATCTTTTCATGTCCCTGTTGGCCATCTGAGTCTCTTCTTTAGAGAAGTATCTATTCATATCCTCTGCCCATTTCTTAATTGGATTATTTGCTCTTTGTTTGTTGAGGTGCTTGAGTTCTTTATATATTTTGGATGTCAACCCCTTATTGGATATGTCATTTATGAATATATTCTCCCATACAGTAGGATGCCTTTTGGTTCTACTAATGGTGTCCTTTGCTGTACTGAAGATTTTCAGCTTGATATAGTCCCACTTGTTCATTTTTGCTTTTGTTTCCCTTGCCTGGGGAGATAAGTTCAGGAAGAAGTTGCTCATGTTTATGTCCAAGAGATTTTTGCCTATGTTTTTCCTAAGAGTGTTATGGTTTCATGACTTGCATTCAGGTCTTTGATCTATTTAGAGTTTACTTTTGTGTATGGGGTTAGACAGTAGTCCAGTTTCATTCTCTTACATGTAGCTGTCCAGTTTTGCCAACAACAGCTGCTGAAGAGGTTGTCATCTCCCCACTGTATACACAAGGCTCCTTTATCATATATTAATTGACTGTATATGTTTGGGTTAATGTCTGGATTTTCTATTCTGTTCCACTGGTCTGTAGGTCTGTTCTTGTGCCAGTACCAAATTGTCTTGATTACTATAGCTTTGTAGTAGAGCTTGAAGTCTGAAAGCATAATTCTCCCTGTTTTATTCTTCCTTCTCAGGATTGCTTTGGCTATTTAGCTTCTTCTGTGGTCCCATATGAATTTTAGAACTATTTTTTCCAGTTCATTGAAGAATGCTGTTGGTATTTTGATAGGGATTGCATTGAATCTGTAGATTGCTTTAGGTAGTATAGCCATTTTGACAATATTTATTCTTCCTAGCCAAGAGCATGGGATGAATATCCATTTGTTAGTGTCCTCTTTAATTTCTCGTAGGAGTGTCTTTTAGTTTTCAGGGTACAGGTCTTTCACTTCCTTCATTAGGTTTATTCCTAGGTACTTTATTCTTTTTGATGCTATTGTGAATGGAATTGTTTTCCTGATTTCTCTTTCTGCTAGTTCATCGTTAGTGTATAGGAAAGCAACAGATTTCTGTGTGTTAATTTTGTATCCTGCAACTTTACTGAATTCATATATTACTTCCAGTAGTTTTGGAGTGGAGTCTTTAGGGTTTTTTATGTACAATATCATGTCATCTGCAAATAGTGACAATTTGACTTCTTCTTTACCAATCTGGATGCCTTGTATGTCTTTGTTTTGTCTGACTGCCATGGCTAGGACCTCCAGTACTATGTTGAATAACAGCGGAGAGAGTGGGCATCCCTGTCTTGTTCTTGATCTTAGATGAAAAGCTTTCAGCTTCTCACTGTTAAGTATGATGTTAGCTGTGGGTTTGTCATATATGGCCTTTATGATGTTGAGGTACTTGCCGTCTATACCCATTTTGTTGAGAGTTTTAATCATGAATGGATGCTGAATTTTGCCAAATGCTTTTTCAGCATCTATGGAGATGATCATGTGGTTTTTGTTCTTCTTTTTGTTGATGTGGTGGATGATGTTGATGGATTTTCGAATGTTGTACCATCCTTGCATCCCTGAAGTGAAACCCACTTGATCATGGTGTATGATCTTCTTGATGCATTTTTTAATTCAGTTTGCTAATATTTTGTTGAGTATTTTTGCATCTACGTTCATCAGGGATATTGGTCTGTGATTTTCTTTTTTGGTGAGGTCTTTGCCCGGTTTTGGTATTAGAGTGATGCTGGCTTCATAGAATGAGTTTGGAAGTATTCCCTCCTCTTCTATTTTTTGGAAAACTTTAAGGAGAATGGGTATTATTTCTTCTCTATATGTCTGGTAAATTTCAGAGGTAAATCCATCTGGCCCAGGGGTTTTGTTCTTAGGTAGTTTTTTGATTACTGATTCAATTTCTTTGCTGGTGATTGGTCTGTTTATGTTTTCTGTTTCTTGCTTGGTCAGTCTTGGAAGGTTGTGTTTTTGTAAGAATTTGTCCATTTCTTCTATATTTTCCAGCTTGTTAGCATATAGATTTTCATAGTATTCTCTTATAATTCTTTGTATTTCTGTGAGGTCTGTCATTATTTTTCCTTTCTCATATCTGATTCTGTTTATGTGTGTAGATTCTCTTTTTCTCTTAATGAGTCTGGCTAGGGGTTTATCTATTTTGTTTATTTTTTCAAAGAACCAGCTCTTGGTTTCATTGATTTTTTCTATTGTTTTAGTCTTCTCAATTTCATTTATTTTTTCTCTAATCTTTATTATGTCCCTCCTTCTTGTGACTTTGGCCTCATTTGTTCTTCTTTTTCCAATTTCAATAATTGTATCTTTAGACTATTCATTTGGGAATGTTCTTCCTTCTTTAAATAGGCCTGGATTGTAATATACTTTCCTCTTAGAACTGCCTTTGCTGGGTCGCACAGAAGTTGTGGCTTTGTGTTGTTGTTGTCATTAGTCTCCATATATTCTTTGATTTCTGTTTTGATTTGGTGGTTAACCCATTGATTAATTAGGAGAATGTTGTTAAGTCTCCATGTATTTGTCAGCCTTTTTTATTTCTTTCTAAAATTTATTTCTAGTTTTATACCTTGGTGATCTGAGAAGTTGGTTGGTAGGATTTCAAAATTTTTGAATTTACTGAGGTTCTTTTTGTGGCCTAGTATGTGGTCTATTCTGGAAAATGTTCCATGTGCACTTGAGAAGAATGTGTATCCTGTTCGTTTTGAGTGTAGAGTTCTGTAATGTCTGTTAGGTCCATCGGTTCTAGTGTGTTGTTCAGTGCCTCTGTGTCTTTACTTATTTTCTGTCTGGTTGATCTGTCCTTTGGAGTGAGTGGTGTGTTGAAGTCTGCTAAAATGAATGCATTGCTGTCTATTTCCTCCTTTAATTCTGTTAGTATTTGTTTCACATATGCTGGCGCTCCTGTGTTGGGTACATATATATTTATAATGGTTATATCTTCTTGTCGGACTGACCCCTTTATCATGATGTAATGTCCTTGTTTATCTCTTGCTACTTTCTTCGTTTTGAAGTCTATTTTGTCTGATACAAGTACTGCAACACCTGCTTTTTCTCTTTGTTGTTTGCATGAAATATCTTTTTCCATCCTTTCACTTTTAGTCTGTGTATATCTTTGGGTTTGAGGTGAGTCTCTTGTAAGCAGCATATAGATGGGTCTTGCTTTTTAATCCACTCTATTACTCTGTGTCTTTTGATTGGTGCATTCAGTCCATTTACATTTAGGGTGATTATTGATAGATATGTACTTATTGCCACTGATGGCTTTAGATTCGTGGTTACCAAAGGTTCAAGGGTTGCTTCTTTACTATCTAACAATCTAACTTAACTTTCTTGTTAAGTTATTGTAAACACTGATGTTTATTTCTCTCCCTTCTTATTCTTCCTCCTCCATTCTTTATATACTAGGTGTTTTATTCTTTGCCTTTAGTTAGTATTTGGATGGTCTGCTTTCTTTGCTATGATTTTATTTTCTCTGGTGACATCTTTTTAACTTTAGGGGTGCTTCCCTCTAGATCAGTCCATTTAAGATATCCTGTAGTGATGGTTTATGAGAGGCAAACTCTCTCAACTTTCATTTGTCTGGAAATTGTTTAATCCCTCCATCATATTTAAATGATAATCATGCTGGATACCATATTCTTGGTTCGAGGCCCTTCTGTTTCATAACGTTAAATATATCATGCCATTCTCCTCTGGCCTGTAAGGTTTTTGTTGAGAAGTCTGATGATAATCTGATGGGTTTTCCTTTCTAGGTGATCTTTTCTCTCTCTCTAGCTGCCTTTAATACTCTGTTTTTATCTTTGGTTTTTGCCATCTTAATTATTATGTGTCTTGGTGTTGTCTTCCTTGGGTTCCTTGTGTTTGGAGATCTGTGGGCTTCCGTGGACTGCGAGACTATTTCCTTCCCCAGGGAGGGAAAGTTTCCAGCAATTATTTCTTCAAAGACACTTTCTATCCCTTTTTCTCTCTCTTCTTCCTCTGGTATTCCTATAATGCGAATATTGTTGTCTTTGGATTGGTCACACAGTTCTCTTAATATTCTTTCATTCATTATCTCTCTCTGCCTCAGCTTCTCTGTGTTCCTGTTCTCTGATTTCTATTCCATTAACAGTCTTTTGCATCTCATGCAGTCTGCTGTTAAGCCCGTTGATCGCTTGTCTGATTTCTGCATTGTCTTTCCTCACTTCCCTCATTTCCTCCCTCAGCTCTTGCACATTTCTCTGTGGATCCATTAGCATGGTTATCACTTTTATTGTGCATTCTTTTTCAGGAAGCCTGTGCATTTCCATCCCTTCAGGCTCCCTCTCTGGGTTTGTCTGGTTGATTTTGTTCTGAACCATATTCCTCTGCTTTTCATGGCTATAGAAGTGGTTGCTGGTAGTTGCCACGTATGTCAGCTGTTCTCTTTAAGACTTTAAAACGAGAAAAAAAAGAAAGAAAGAAAGAAAGAAAAGGAAGAAAAGAAAAAACAAAAAACAAACAAGGAAAAAAATATGCCCACCGGGAGTAGATTCTGTGGGGATGGTGTAGGTGGCACTGTTGCCCCACTATTCTGCAGCCATGGCCTCGCTGCTCCGCAGGGCCCTTTGTAGCTCCTGCCGGGGTGGGAACAAATGGGAGGCTGTTGATCTCTGTGGGAAGTCTAAGTGCGGCCACCCTTTCCTAGTCGCCAGCTAAGGGGTCCGAAACTCCCCAGGACTCCCAGCCTGCTGTGCTGAGTGTGCCGGGGCAATCCGGCTCCTCCGCTGGGCTCCTGTCTCTTTAAGACCTCTGAAGAAAGCGTGCACTTTTCTTTTCTTTTTTTTTTTTCCTTCCCGGGAGCCGGCTGCAAGCACCCTGGCGCGTTCCCTGCTCAAATCCTGCACCCTCTGTCTCTCCAATCTCTGCTACACTGCACTATGTGTGTCAGCGCTCCCCGCGCAGATCACCGGGGCTGGTTATTTTGCAGGGTGTACTTCCACTCCCTCCCGGCTCTGAATCCTCTCCTCCCGCCGGTGCACTGGGGTGGGTGAGTGCTCAGTCCCACCGGGTCGTGGCTCCGTATCTTACCCGCCTCTTGGGGTGCCGAGTCCTCTCGGGTGTAGCTGCATGCTGTGCGCTTTCCTGTGTATTCTGGTCTCTCTTTTAGGAATAGTTGTATTTGCTGTATTTTCATAGATAAATACAGTGTTGGGAGGAGATTTCTGCCGCCCTGCTCATGCCACCATCTTCCCAGAAGTCTTCATTTCCTCGTGGTAAGTCTCTGTCACTTGCTGTTTGATTCAGCTTTTTCTATCTAGGGTTTTTCAAACACTCATGCTGTCCTCAATTTCTAAATAATTTGGTTTCAAATAGCATTTCCAATCACACATACAAAAAAGTACATCACACAAACTGTAACATGGGAAAATAAAAAGCCAGCTGACATTTCTCTGACTACTGTTAGCACCGGGCCAGAGTCTATAGTGTGGCTATGTATTTAAAGCATGGCCACCCTGTGGTTTGCTGTTCCCTGTTGACCTGTGTGATTCCACACCTGGATTTAAAACTTGTAAGTCACTGAGCTCTGTCCCTCTTTACCTCAGCTCGACAGACCATGTTAGTTTCAAAAGCCAATCCACAACCTTTTGAATATGTCTCTCCTTTTAAAAATCAATAATCAATTAATCAGTGGATTCTCCAGATCTTCTAAATCTAGTGAATGTGTTATCATCTGAAATGGCCTTGCTGTCATTTGAAAATACCTTGCTCTGACTCCTCAGTCAGCCATAGACAGTCACGTGCTGACCAGGTGGTGACATGGGCTGAGAAGGCTGGATTTAGATTTAAATAAATGCCTGAGCAACAGAGACTGCCAAACAGCTTTTCTTTCCCAAGAAGAAAGTCCTTCATTGTACACACACAAAATCCTTTCCCTGGGACATAAGGTAAACAGGTGGCTGCAATTTATATCAGTTAAATTGTGGCCTCCTTTCTGTGATATGCACTTTTTCTTCTGTAATGACAAATTTTTAACAGAACTGCTGATGTATACATATTTCTACATTTGATTTTTCTGTGTCCATTTCCTTTTTTGAAAAGTTTTAGTAAGAAATAGAACTGCTATCTACTTGTGACCTAATGAACAAATAACTAATGCATTTTACTCTTATTTAAAACAAATGTAAATCCAGATAGAGTGCTTTTGGAAATTATGAGTAAGAAAATTATGGTTTAACACTTAGGTCTTGCAAAATTTTTGTCATATCCAGAGTTATTACAATTAAGGTTGTTTTTGAAAAAGAAAATGAAATTTAGATATCTCTAAATAGAGCAAGGGCAAGTTAGTAGCTAAAAATGTTAATGCCGAATTGGATGAGTTCCTAACATGAGTAATTATAGAAAAAGATGAGGATGACTTTTTTTAGTAACTATTTTCCACTATTTTATTTTATTCTATTTTTCCTGCTGTATTTACACTGATGTACCCAAGTACCCTTGACAACAAGGAGGTTTGGAAAAGTTGTTAGGAACAGAAGGATGGAACCAGTAGCCTGTCTGCAGCTTTATAGGCAACAGAGGTTCCGATCTCCCCTTCTGACCATGTAATGGGCCCTTTGCACTGCACACTTTTGCACATTTCACTTTCAAGCCAGTTCACCACCAGCATGATCACCATCACCATCATCACCATCAGCACTACTTTTTCCTCTGGTTTCTCCCACTGCCTGGTTCAATCTTCATAAACCACCAGACAAACAAAAGCAGCACCAGCTCCATCAGGAAAACGATCCTTGAAAAGCACTTGAACAGCTGTGTATATGTACATACATGCTCATATGCCCATACACATATAATGTGTATACATGCACATGTATGTATGTTTAATATTCATATTTTCAGTATATGAGACATAGGTTAGAAACATACACTCAACAATAGAAATGAACAAGTGTAGTTTTTTATACTTTCTTTGCAAGTCCTAAGACCTGTGTGTATCCACTCACGCAGCACACATTTTCTGGGGGCTATCTCTACACTGGCCATGTTGTCACACTGTATGATATGCTCTAAAAAAGGCAAAAGCCCATTCCTTATGTCACTTATAGTCCCTAGTGATTTAGTGCAACTGGATTTTGGGGTCATGCAGGGAGCATGAGGCAGAGGATGAAGGGTGTTTGGATAAAAAGAAGGCATAGTATTACTAATGAGAGTGATCAAGTATTAGTGACAGAGAGGAAAGGTGGCTGTCATAATAGTGATACTACTTGTAGGGAAGGCTGTTGACTAGAGTCCTTCCTCCCTCTCCCAGTTACGCCGGGCAAGCATGCTTTCTGCCCTAGTGGTGTCGGGCTGGACCACACACTTCCTCTGGCCCGTGGGATGTGGACAAGAATGGCAGGGTGTCCATTGTTAAGAAGTGTGGCGCTGTTTATTTCACTAGTATTTGAAGTTCAGAAGGCACCAAGAGCTTATCAACAAAAGTTTAGTTGAAGCTGCAGGGTCTAAATTATGCAAATAGATCCTTTATTACAATGAGTGTTTGTGTATGTGACTAATAGATAGTATATCTAAATGGCAAGAATAGTATTTATCTTGCTTGTGATTTTGTAGAATGGTTATTTTTTTTCTTTTTCTTTTTAATGTATCCCCCAAATTATCTCCAATACATATGAAGTGCTTTTATATTAAGAAAAAGTAATGTAAATAGTAATAACATTGTTTCTATTAAAATGCCTCCTCCTGGTGTGTGAGGTGTTAGATCTCTCCCCCTGGGAAGTGCAAAAGCAGAGCCCAGTTTGTGCCCTGTCCTCTAGAGCTGGCTTGACTAATAAGGCTGTTTTCAATGTCCAGTCCATCAATATCACTACCACAAGCGGAGAAGCAAGTCAGAGAGCATGTGGGGTACCCACAGCCTATGTCTGATAGAGACACATTAGCAGTGAATAACTGCCTGACCCTTAGGGCATTGCCCCTTCAGTCCAAAGCATCATGGAAACACCTTTTGTGGTGAAGCGTCATTTGCCCACGTGGAAAACTAAGTGTGAAACATTTTTAAAAGAAATTTTTTTTTAACGGAAGATAAATACAGATGTGGTAGTAAAGCTGTCAGTAAGCACTTTATTATCAGCACTGTAAGGTTAAAGGGTGGTCCTTACTCATCAGATATCACCAGATAAGAGAGTTGAAGCTTTTTAGTGTATGTAATTTTTGTGAAGTGAATGATTTATTTCTCATTTTGTGAGTAATACCAAATGATAATTCCAAAGGCCACTTTATAAATGTAAACTACCGTTTATTGCTGTGTGCATACTGTGTTTCTGGGTAACAAACTGGGATTACTAAACTAGCCAATTTGACTCTAAAGAATTAACTAATACTTATGTCTTTCTTTTTCCTTTATGCAACAAACAGCCCAACAAAAGTATTTATCTGACAATTGCCATGGTTAATGAAAGTAGTTGTTTTTGTTCTTACTTTTTATATAACAAAATATATACTATTATAAATACAATAATACATAAATAGATATAGAGAGATCAATATTATAAATATAACATAAATATAGTCACATGTGGCTGGGAAAAGGGCAATTCAGTTTCCTAGACAGATGCTTCCATAAATAGTAACCTCAATTTGAAAGATGCTGTATTATTTTCAAAATTGTCTCTGAATTTCCATCACATGTTCCTCAACTAAGAAAAACAACCTTCAATAACTTAGAAAGCAAGTTGATTATATGTTAATAATCAACATTTTTAAAAGAGCTGTGCAAGATCTGAAAATGTGGCCCTGTTTGTAGAACATAGATTTTATTTACAATATAGTTTTTTGGGTGCTTTTTTAAGATAGGAACATTACCATGGGAGCCTGACTTGTAAGAATGACCTCACCACTCCACAGCCACTGCTCCTTCTGTCTGCAAAGTTTAATGTATAAATTCCCGAAGCGTTTCCGATTGTGGGGTTAAGATGTGCTCCGCCCATTCCTTAATCTTCATAATTTTTAAAATTATAGAATAAGGCACAGTGTTACCCATGTTAACAATATGTGAAAGTTATAGGTGATCAGAAATGATTTTTTGATAATTATAATGTGCTAACTCATTTACAAATGTGAGTTCTTTTGAGCATAATTTGGAAGAATATATTTTAGCTCTGTCATCCCCTAGCAGCTCCTGAGGGGGTGCCGCAGAAATCATGTCGCCCCCCCTTTGGGACCATAGACTTCCCATACTATGATGTAAATCCTTCTGCTTTGTGCCCAAGCTCTGATTGCCCCACAGTGCTAACTAGACACACATGCATAGACATCAACCAGAGTTGAAGTCTATTGATTTCTCTTCCCCTGCTGTGATCTTTCTCTGTGAGATAACCACTGTCCTGGATTTGATGTTCGTCATTCTTACAAGCTTTTTTATTTAGGGGTTTGGGTGCTCCTGGTCATGCCTTTAAACCAACATCTGCAGCTTGAATTGAGAGTGTCCACAAACGGGAGATTACAAATACACACTTACAGTGACCAGCTTAAATGTATATTAATATTTCATCAGGAGACTTAATCTCTTTCATTACATTTTGTGTTAGTTGTTCTAATAAATCTTATCCCACCAGCAGTCCTGACAATATTAATAGACTTTATAAATAATCGGTCAATATCGAATGTGTCATAAATTCATTCCAGCTTTGGAAAGAGACCCAGTAGGCACTTTTGGGCTGTAATCTTGCAAACAATCCATAATTCACAATTAACCCTGGTTTAAAATGTGACAGGTGCCTGATTCTGTGATATGACAAGTTTTGCTTAGATGCAAGAAACAAGTTAAATTCCCTGTAACTCTAAGTTTTGAGAATGTTGAGTGGCATTGCTAAGAGTACTTTTAATGAGAACTCCTCCCTGGAGGGAACATCAAGGTGAGAGAAATAACTGAAATGTGCATCAGCGTCACAGAAGGCTGAAGTTCTGTAATTCATTTTACCACCTTTTTTTCACCATAAATTCAGTAATGCCCATTATGCAGTGTTATTAGCCTTTTGCCTACATCGTGCACCTCTCCAGTAAATGCGGTATGGTGATTTATCCTTAAGATGCAGCACTGCCTTCTCCACAGATTTGAAAACAGTACCAGCTGAGTTTTGACTTTTAATAAGCTTTTAACAGCTACATCAAAAATGTTTAATTTTTTCTTCTTTCGACTCTGAAACATTGATCACAAAATCTGACACCATATTATTATTTGAAACATTTTAATGTATGAGACAATAAACTTATACTTACAACACTAAAGAGAAGATTTATTTTGTCATGGTTTTGTTTCTCATTTCAAGGTCATGCTAGATTTTTTTTTTGAGCAAGTTTTTTTCCTTTTCATGAGTCAGAGGACTATCTCCTAAGTCAGTTTTAAGTTTTTCAGCATTTCTGTATAGATTTCAAAGCTTTGGGTTAAGAAAGCCAGTTTTCCAATCTCCTTTTTGAAATCTAAATATTCCACTTTAAATATAAGAAAACTACGTTATAAGTAATATCCTGATATTTTAGAATAAAACATTATTGAATTTTAAAATCACAACTTTGGGGGAAAATTTTAAGTATCAAGTTTTTTAAAAGAATTAGAATATCATTTCAAAGCAAGACAACAATGCACCTGTGTTTTCTTCCAGGTTCCAGGAAAACTTTCAAAATATTGTTTTACAAAGGTTGCAAAAATTTAGCAGGTGGAGCTGCAGAGCTTTCATATATAGACAAAGCCCAATGGAAATGCTGAAAATAAACTGAGTTGTTCTCTGAAAATGTGCATACCTTTGCTCTAAATTGTGTACTTTAGAACATTTTAGAATACACAAGAATCCACAGCCGTATCCCTTCTCCTTCACAGTAGTAATGTCATCACACACCAGGTAGCCTCTAGAAAACCTCACTGTATTATTATGAAAAGTGTTCTGATCTCAATCTCCCTACTGTGGTTTCCTGAGACCCTCAAGGCATCCCTGGTCCCATTAGGAGAGGTACAGTTCCCAAATGTGTGGCTTATGGGACACAAATCAGCCAACATGCTGCCTTCCATTGGTACAATTTTCATATGGTCTGTCCCATGCAAAAACTCATTGGATTCTCACTGTATTCCTGTACATGCTGAAGGCAGAGGTCATAAACTGCTTTCTAGGTGGGAGGAGTGAGGTCCCAGAACTTGCCAGGTTTGCACAACTGCTAAGTGCCTGCACCAAGACAAAAGCCCAAAGCTCCAGAATGCAAATCTATGCCTTTCCACACACTCCTTCTCTCCCCAACACTTAGCATCCACAGTAGACACTGCGTGTGTGTGCTACGGTGCACCTCAGAACAGAGTGGCTGTTCAACAGGAAAAGCCAGTTAAAAAGGCACTCAAGCCCATGTAAAAATTCAAACAGGAACCATAGGTTATATGTTTTCTCTTTCCTCCTGGTTTGACTAAACCGATAATTCCCTTTTCTGACCTCTCTCAGAGCCAATCGACAGTCTCCCAAATTGTAAAATATTTCAAGTTGTAAAATATTTCCAGCCTGTCTTTCCTCCCCCGTAGTTCCCACCATCATCCACCCATAACACACACTCTTCCCTCCTGCCACTTTTCTAGCAAAAATATGAACAGGTCCTACATAATTATTCTCATCTTAGCTTAAGCCTTTCTCTGGTCTTAGAAATGTCAGCCTACAGACAATGAGATACACAGGAAAGATATTTTAAATAGCCTCTGTCCATATCTGTCATCTGTCACCTTTGTTCTCAAAGCATTAAAAAACAAACAGAAAGCAAGCATATAATCCATAATCACATTCAAATTTATTTCCTTTAACAAGAGATTGTATAGAAAACTACCATTTGTACGGAGACAATATTAAAAAGATGATAACCCTTTGAATCATTTGACATTTACCATTTTTTGAAGTGAATTTCTCAGGATAAGTCACATGATAACATATTTTGAGGAACTATATTAGCCATAGCAATTGTCAGTGAAACTCATGGTGAAATGGAATATACTGAGATGCTTACTTTGAGATGGACTTTGAAAGGAAGAAATAACTTTACAGAGGGCATGCAGTTGTCTACACAAACTGGAAGGATATTACTGAAATTGAAATATTAAATTGAATAAAACAATTCATTATAATTGGATTGAGCAAAAACACTTGAAAGAGAAGCTTGTTTTTACAATGGGAGCTGCCATCATGTTACACCACTGCTTCAAAGGTGTAAATTCTCCATGGGGACAGGAGCACCCCCAAGGAAAAGTCTCCAATAAAATGGATGGGGTTGAGAGAGCACCTGTCAGCTGTCCCCCCAGAATATGAGTTCATTAGAAGAAAAAATGAGGCACAGGGTAGGCAGAGGAAAGTGCCAGGCTTTGGTTTAACTTGCAAAAAAAAAAAAAAAAATCTGCAAGCACTAGTAACATCTGGGCCAGTAAATTACCAGGACAAGATAAGTGGCTTTGTTGATGTGGAGAGATTTAAATGGGTGGCGTAAACAGCTGCAAATAAGACAGGAGGGCGCTCAAAGAATTTAAAGAAGGGCAGGGTAATTAAAGTCAAGTGGAGGAGGAAAAATGCACAAACGGCAATGAGTGGTCATATTTCTTGAAGGATCTCTCCTCCAGTCTGGCTGCGCAAAAAATTCAGGTAACGTCTCTGAGCAGGAATCTCTCAAAGGTCAATCATTAAAGACTTCTCTAGAACCACATAGATGGAAGGGAGGAAGGAGAGTTCCCCAGAAGTAGTCAAGGGCCTCTGGGTAAAAGAAATAGAAATAACAATAAATTTAAATAACAACAGGACAACTGTGACAAGAAAATATACTTCCCAGTGACGTAACTGAGACTAAGAGATTTTTCAAAAGCTCCTTAGAAGCCAGTATAGACCCACTAGGTTTGTGTTTAAGCTTGTGAGCTGCAAGCAAAGTAAAGCCACTTGTATTCTCAAACATTTATTCTCACTTTACATACAACTGCCAGAGGTTTTGTTACTTGTTCAAGGAGTATGAATGGGCTCTCAGTAGAGTCTAGCCATGTGCCAGGTGTTGGATAAACAAGAGAAAAGAGACCCTTTCCTTTTGGAACTTATAGAAAACTTTCCTAGGCAAAAGCTACAAGGAACAAATTTGCACATTTGGAACTTGTTTCAAGAAAGCACTCTGAGAGCCATGAAAAGTGACAGCACATTGAAGTCAGAAAGGGAGGTAAAACTGTGAAAACCAAAGAGAAGAATCCAAAAAGCTGGCCTGTCAGAGACCATGTACTAAAGGAAGAAGCAGGGTTAGAATGTCAGCTCTGGAAACCATCCATGCATCCAACACTCCCACCCAGCCAGATGGCCAGTGTTCACGGGGACGAGTCTCTGTGCCACACGCACACACGCACGATCACACATGCATGGCCACTCACAGTACATGAGCACGTTAGCATGCAGTCCTCATATTCTGCTTAGAGAGCAAGAGAGCAGAACACATTCTGGAAGGATACCCACAAATACTGTTGCAATCAAGTTTGGTTGCTTAAAGGGCATATGAGTCGTGGAGTGTGTAATAGCATCACGTGTTTTCAACAATGATGGGCACACGGGTTTTCCTCTCTTCAATCTGACATCCCGTTTGCTCCCTTAGCCACTGCTGCACACCACATAAAAGGTTCTCATTGTTTCACCAGGACAGTGCCCTCCCCCTCAGACTTGGTCGGTGACACAGGTGTGCAGAGATAACTGGACTCACCAGTTGGGTGCAGACTGGTGGACAAGTCAGAAATAAGACCCAGAGAGGGGTGGGCAGCAGAGCTAGCACATGAACTCAACTTTGTTTTGAGAGTGGAGTTTAGGAAACTAAACTGCCATGTCCTGACTGAGACCCAAAGCCACCAAGCCAAGAAGCCGGGAGCCAGGCCTTGCTGTATGACTTGTCACCCAGGTCTGCCTCAGTGTTTGCAAGGCTGGCCCACGGGGGCTAGTGTCTTCTCAGAACATACTTTTAGATGGAGAACGAATTCTGATTTACAGAAATAGATTTCCACTGGGGAGAGCATTGGGAATTTCATGAGGAGTCTGTCTGTGGCTAAGAGATACTATTTGGAATCTGAAGTTACTAAGAAGACTTCCCCTCTGCCTGCTGTAAATTACAAATACCATCTAATTTCCTATTTCATTTCTTGCTGCTCCTAAAATCTATAAAAGTGAGCGTTGCTGGCCACTCTCTTCATGAGACTTGAGAATCCATGCAAGGTGCACGTCTGTCTTCCCGGTGTGAGGATGTGTGCAGATGCCCAGATGTTTGGCTGCCCAGACCCTGCTTGCTCGGGCTTCTCCCGGTTCTGGAGGATTGCTGTTCCTGTCCCAACCCCTCAGGCAGATGAGATTAGTCTCCTGTGTGTGGGATCTCATCAGCTTCTCCTAACTCCTTTTGCCTTAGGGAGGTATACAGCAAACACTGTAAAATTAAAGTAAAGGTCTGACTTGCCAGTACGTTATAAAAGGTGACTCTGAATACAGGAGAGGAGAGAAAACCTTCAGGGAGAAGATAAAGTAGATTAGGTAAAACAAAGTGGGATTAAGAATCTCAAATGCTGGATACAGAATTAAAACAGTGGTTGCTATATGATGCACAGGAGCGAATGAACCACAGCTCCTTGGGTATTCTTTTCTCCTTTCATAATTTCTTTCTTCTCTCTCTTTTTTCAAGAAACACAAAAGTGTTTGTGAGGAAAGAAAGAAAGGTAGGAGAGGGTGGGAAAGAGAAAAGAAGGGCGGGACGCAGGACAAAAGAAAGGAAGGAAAACTGTCACTATATTACTCGCAATTTTGTCAATTAGAAGCCTATAATTTTTAAATCACAATATGAGTAATAATACAATTTATGTTGTGGAGAATAATTTTGAAGGTAGTACAGCTAACAGGGTGAAAATAGTAATAAAAAGAAAAATGTGAAGAGAGTCAAAGGTACACGATAATTATCTAAATGTTCAGGCCGCAGTGATTCTGCACTCATTGGGTGAACTAAACATCAGAAGCACGCTTTATCTCCTGTCTGGGTTGATGGCATATAGCAAGTGAAAACATTACCTCTGCCTTAGAAACTCATTAATTATAGGGTAGTGTTAACGTGTTAAGACCTAGGGATTAGGTCTAGTTATCATTCCTTGACATAAAATCCATTCAAGAAATATATCTTTAGAATGAAAATGTACATTATGAATACATTATGAATATATTTTCCCTTTTGCCTCTGCTTCACGAGACTTCAGGTAGTAAAGTTTTGTAGGGGCCTTGATGGAAATGGATTTTTGGGGGAGTCAGGGCATTGATTGAAGGGCATGAAGAATTGTGTATCGAGCAAGTCTAGGCAGGAAAATACATATATACTGTTACACCTTTGTTTGTTTTTTCCCCTCCCTCTCCATAAAAGCTTGTTTTACAAACAAACTGTACCTCCTAGGGGGAAAAAATTGATTTTGTCTTCATGAACCCTCAGTGCTGAATTTTTATGTATTTTATTGGCAAATAGAAGGCACTTAAAGCTAAAAATGCATCATAATGGAATAATCTAGAAATTGATAATAATCCTACAGGGCAGGAAATAAATTAAAAGCTTGCATTTTGCAACCCATTATAGTTTTGGTCTGCATAGTATTAAATTATTTAGATAAAAATGTTTAATACTCAGTGAATCAGCTTCCCATAAAATGTGAACGTTAACAGTTTCCCCCCCCGACTCCTTCCCAAACACCACTAAAAAATGAATATTAATTTTATATTTAAGGCATAAATCCAAGGGAAAAAGAGAAAGGGAAAGGATGTAATGGAAAAAGCAACAAAAAGTGGAATTCTTTGACAGTGAGAAGTTAATCCTACGCTAATGGGGAAGCTAACAGCAATTTCCTTTATTCCCCCGAGGGCTAGCCCTCCCCAGTCCAGGCACCTGGGTACTTGCCCCTCCCTGGTGCTGGAGTCTTCTCTACAGACAGGACAGCAGCAAGCCTCAGGTACAGGTACAGGCAGCCTTACCGCACACACAGGCCATGTTGCCCCCTGAGGTCCCAGCCCTCTCCTCCAGCTCTGCTCCAGCCCAGGGCCATGAAACCTGCCCAAGAGGAAACGCCCAAAGCACAGAGCCCCAGGGCTTCTCTAAGAGGACACCAGCCAGACCTCCCTGCCCTGATGCCCACCAAGGTCACGCCCTGCCCCGGGCACTGCTGTGTTGTTCGCCACCCTTTCACATGAATGGAGGAGATCCTCATACTGATGAGGAAATCCTGCAAGAAAGTAGTACTTAAACAAAAAATAAACAAAAGTAGAATGAAGCAACCCAGAGGAGAGGCTAGGAGAGAAGGTAGCAAATAGCAAAGAATCAAAACAGAAAAATAGCCGCATTATTGACAGCTGCAGAGACTTACTGAAAATACCAAAGCAGTAAAAAGTGATTGCCTCTGGAATGAGGGATATAGATAAAAGGTAAGAAATTGCCTTTTTCTTTTTTAATAAGCCTTATTGGACTGTTTGAATTTTTCTGGATATATACATACAGAATTCAATTTTCAGAAATACAATGAATCATGCCAATTTTTCTTTCCCATTTTATTTTTTTCTGGGCAATACAGATTCTGGCATCATAAGTGCCCAGCTGACTAGAAACTATGTACAATCCCTATTCCATGGACACACACCATCGCTGAAGACCTAAGTGGAGCTGAACCTGTTAGACCAGCCCAGGATCTGTCCTACTGAGCTGGTTTGCAGTTAGCTTTCATCCCAGTGTGTTGGGGTCCCCAGGACAGGTTCAGTAATTCTCCACGAGAACGCAAAGAATTCAGCTTAAAGTCAACTCATGGATATGGTTTATTAGGGCAAAAAGATGCAAAACAAAATGAGATAATGGAAAGTGTGCATGAGTTGAAGTCCAGAGGAAGCCAGGTGCACACTTCCAGAATCCTCTCCCCATGGAGTCACAAAAGAAGCACGCACTCCTTCAGCAACATGTTACAACACGTCAGAAACGTCTCCCAGGGAAGCTCATTAGGAACTCATTGGCAGGGGTTTCTACTATGGGCTGGTCACATAGACATCCTCTGCTTGACATGTATGCAAATCCCAGACTCCCCAAAAGAAAACAGGTTTTCAGCATGAATCATAGCATTTGCATAAGTAATTCTAACAAATTTGCCTTCTTATCAGGAAATTATGGGAACCCTACTGAAATCCAGATTCTAAGATGCCAGTCAAAGGCCAACCTTTTAATATTGGCCGGTCAAAGGACAGTAGTCTCAGGACTACTATACAGACTTTCTTCACTTTCATGGAAGAAAAGTAACTTTCACTTCCACTAGACATAAAATTAGAGGAATGTGTACCCAGAACCACAGGCACCCCAAATTGCCTTCACTAAAGCAGTGTGTCTTTTTGGAGTGGACATAATAGAAGAAAAAAATGGGAGATGGAAAGAGAAACTATAACCTGCTGAGCCTCTAGGTACAGCCATACCTGTGGCTCAAAGCTTCTCTGGATGCTTGTTTTGTGAGCTAATAAATTCTCTTTTTTTGTCTAGGCCTAATGTATTTTTTTTTCACTTGCAAAACAAAGACACATTATTTATTTATCCCATATAGTCAGGTCCTTATATTGTGAGATACTGTGCTTCCTAAAAACAGGAGAAGGCATTGAAAAAATGTTTGAAAGAAGGAAGGAAAGAGGGAGGAATAGGAAGATTGATAGGGATGAGAGTGAAAGTTAATTTAAGTTTTAGCTGAAATCTGAGAAACCAGGAGGGTTTAAATTGGCAGCCTGAAAATTTCCATGGAAATCCTGTTTTTCTGCCCCAAAGGACACCACCCAGTAAATAAAATGTATTGTCCATTATGTTGATATATCTGAAGCTAAAACACCACCTTTAAAGTAAGAGTATGAAAAAGGAAATTTAATTGGATTGTGAATGATACAAAGCAGTAGGTTTTGATAAAGAAGCTTGTTCTAGGCTGATAACCCTAGAGAAATCATTTTTTAAAATAATGAATTAGATTTCATGCTTCAAGAGGACCTTTAATGGAGGCCTCATATTGGATAAGGGATAGTGGGTATTTATAACCTTCATACAAATTACCTATTCATTAGACATTGGTCCTGGATTTTTTTTCTACCTTGCCATACAAGAGAAAAGGAAGGAAGTCTTAGGGGCCTGTATTCCAGCAAAACTTCTTTTAGGAAAACAGTTAAATGGTTGAGTCATTCCTTGCTTCTAGATGAGCCAATGTTCAGATATACAGACATGGAGAGGAGATGAAATTCATATTTCCCAGACTTGAGAAACATTTAGATGTCTTTTAGAAGGTAAAATAATACTTTGATATCCCAAGAATTCTCCAATTGCTCGTGTGGAATATGCTGAATTACTAAGATCATTCTATGGCAGGTGTCACAGCTAAAAGAGAAGCTCACACAAATGAGTGTGGCTGACTCCATGGGGATGAATAGAATTAGTCATTATGATGACTTGCTACCCACCCCCAATCCTTATATGAGCCTAAATGTGCCAAAATGGTCACAATATTCAAAATCCATATTTTGTGTAAAGTCACTGGATTTTTAAAAATTCTGTAATTCAAAACCTTTATTACAGTGTACTAATTAATGAGGACACCCTTGAGCCTGCTTCTGAGAGATTGCAAATTGTTTTTCAGGGCATCTTTGACACTCGTGTGACTCTGGATAAAAATGTCAGTTTTGACATTGAAATGACATAGCATTATTCAGTTGTTGGGGATTGTATTATCTCACTGGATGAAATCAGCAAGGTTTGGATATTTGCTTACGTCATAGTTCAGTGTGGGATACGGGAGTTTCTGCTCCATGCAGTGGCATCATTCAGGGACATAGGGCTCTTCTGTCTGGTGGCTTTCATTTCTTGGGCTTTATCCTGCTCTGTGATCAAAGTCTCACACAAAAGTATCTAACTGGCAAGTTGAATAAATTCTGGAGATCTAATGTACAGCACAGTGACAATACTGTACTGCATCCTTGAAATTTGCTGAATGTAGATCTTAAGTGTTTTCACTGTACACATGCACACACAAAGAAAAATAGTAACTATGAGAGTGGATGGAGATTATAATTAACTTAATTTTCATGATTATTTAACAGTGTATGCATATTTCAAAACATCGAGTCCCTTAAATAGAAATAATTTTTTCTTGTCAATTATAGCTCAGTAAAGCTGGAAAATAATAAAGTTCCCTCTTCTCAAGCAAAAACATTCCATTTATGAGAAGATGCTGTCTCTTTCCCCATGGGAGGATAACCTCCTCTGAGAAATATGAAAATTGATTTAAAATTATCCCCCACCATCCTTCATAAGTTATATGTAACAAGGTGAAATTATGTTACTTAACTGGATTTGTTAGTGGTAATTTGACATACTGATTATTGTAAAATTGTGTTTGTAACCATAGTGACTATAATTGGCTGTCAGATTTGATACGGGCTTGAAACTGAAATGGCTCAACCTGGGAGACCCCCTGTCCTAGACGAGGTGCCTGAGAGTCAGTGCAGTATCTCATACTGGCCGAGTTTTTTCCACAAGTCTGGGAAAGCATATTTTATGGTTGATATCATGTGCATAGAAGTAATGGGAAATAAGGCAGCTCTCCAAAGAAAGATCTGACCTAGTCAGACCACAGTGTTCTTTTTTTTAAGTATGTTTTTTAAATTAAAGTATAGTTGATATACAATGATATATTGGTTTCAAGTATGCAACACAGTGATACCCCAGTTACCCACAGTATTAAATCTTTGCCCCAACTAGTGCAGTTACTGTCAACATAGAAAGATGTTACAGAGCCATTGACTATATTCTCCATGCTGTACTTCCATCCCTGTAACTAGCTTATATTATGATTGAGATTTTGTGCCTCTTTATCTCCCTCACCTACCCCACCAACCTACCCCAACCCCTCCCCCATGGTGACCTCCAGTCACTTCTCAATGTCTGTGAGCCTGTTGCTATGTTGTTCTTTTTTTGTTGTTTCTAGATTCCACAAATAAGTGAGATGGTATGGTATTTATCTTTCTCTGCCTGCTTGTTTCACTTAGCATGATACCCTCTAGGTCCATCCCTGTTGTCACAAATGGGTGGATTTCTTTCTTTTTTATGGCTGAATAATGTTACATTGTGTATATGTACCACATCTTCTTTATCCATTCTAACTTGGAAAGCAAAGAAATCATCTTCTGCCTGCCTCAGAGAGAAAGTAGCTCTACAGAGTCAGAGGACAGTGGAGAGGAGGTGGAAAGCAGACAAATACCTCCTGGGGTTCCTAGAAGCTTTCCCGTCTACCTCTGGAGCCTATTTCAGTGGCATCATTGTATTTTGCAGGGCACCCTGTTTCTTATATTGCATTCTCTTTCTGAGCTTTGCTAATAGGGAAAAAGGAGATAGTGTCTTTTATATACAAGTATAGAATGTTAACTTAAATGTCTGGGTCCTGGGCTAGTGGAATAGCTAAAACTAGATTAACCTGGTTAATTAAAACCAGAGCCCAAATAATTTTGCCATGGATCAGTATAGTTTGCTTTCCCCTGAAAATTAGGCAGCTTGTATACATTCCTCCCATAAAATCTTGCTTCAAACATTTTTTAGTTGTAAAACCTTAGGAAAAGGAAAACATTTTGAAGATTACCTAGTTGCTAAACCCAGGGAGCAGAGATTTTCTCTTAGAAGCTTTAACACCTGAGTCTACATCTTTCTCAAAATGAAGTATCAGATCATTTCAGTTCCAACGTTAACAATAAAAAATAACAGCAAATTACCTCTCTCCCTGTATTTTCACGTTATCTTTACACAAAAAAGGCAAAGGAAAATGTGTCATGGAAAAAATGAATTTAAACCATCTGACAAAGCAAAAGGACAAAGTCATATGGATGACCAATTAAGGTATATTATCCATTTCACTGCATGCACAGTGCTTTATTCTTATGGGCAGTGCCGATGTATACAAGGGGTTCTTTTCTTTCAGCCTTGTGGAACCTAAAGAGACAGCCTCACATTTTGAAATAAGATATATATATATATAATAATGTATATACATACTATATATTATGCTATATGCTATATATTATACTATAATACTATACTATATGTTATATAACACATTACATACTATATATAATATAAATATAGTATATATTAATGTAAATCTATAATATACTATATATATCTCATCTGAAAATGTGATCTAATGTAGCAGTGACATTTTGAAGGCATCTACAGAACATGAAGACAGTCCAAGATTGTGAATTGAGAACGTTATTGCCTCCTTGGACTGGGAGGATAATTTCTCTTATGACTGTTAAGCCCATGAATCCTAATTTCCCATCTGGAATGCAACAATGACCAAGCCATCTGGAGTCAGAGTACTCTAGATAAACACCAAGCCCAGGTCATACTCTTCGTGAACTTTCTCCACTAATGAAAAAAGTCTAAAAAGCAAATAGCAAATAAACCAGCATAACGTAAATACATTTTTTAATTCATACAGAGTTCATCCATGGATATTAACAATTTGAACGCAAAGAATCTGAAATGTAGTGTTGGAACTTTGCCAAGAAAAAACAAAAACCCTCAAAATAAAAATGTGTTCACACTCTCCTGAGTGCCATTTTCAAAATGCCAACTTTTCTTTCCTTGTTTGAAGCCATTTATGATGCTGCATACATGCCTGGTGAGACCTGGCAGAACCGTGGGGCTTTGAGGCTCAGGCCTCCTGCCCCCCAGGAGAAACAACATAGTACCAAGCCTTTGGTGGAAAACAGTTCGCTAAAGTGCTGAGAACTAAGGCGGACCAGGAGGGAAAGGGGATTTGCAAATTGGGGAGAGCCCTTTGGTTCCTTTTTTGCCGGCTTTGGAGAAGTAGGAAAGCATGTAGCTTCACAGAGGAGTGCCACAAAGACCGTTGTTACAGTGCTTGTCCGTGGTTAGAGGATGTTGAGGGGCGTGCAGGGAGAGGGGCTTGGCAAGCAGCAATGATTGAGACATATCAAGCAATTCAAATTGGATGGCCAAAGAGACTTCTCTTTCCATACTGAGGGCAAAGGGTCACAGTGGCCAGCAGGGCAGTGATGACACTGACAGCCTCGTGGAGCACGTGTGTGGTCACAAGAGAGTCTGTTGAAGAATGCACCCGTCTTTTCAGTTGAGCAGTCTTCAGGAATCCGGAGCAGAACCCCACCAGGGGTCTTGAGTTTTCCTTCTGCCTCCAGAGCGCTGCAGGGCCTGAGCATCTCCTTCCCCTCCTTCCACAAATAACGCCTCATCAAACCATTAACACAATAAAGGAGGAAAGGGGAGCCCTGGACTCTTCTACACCCACACTGAGCCTTACTGTAGTTTGGTCCCTGGATTGTGGGGAGACACATTTATGCTCTCTTACCTCCACATTGGGACACCTGGAAAAGTTTGTACTTGGGCTGCTAAGAAAAATGACAGATACGTTTTTGGAGATGTAATTTCTTTGTGCCTTTTCAGGATTTTAAAAAATTTGCACTTAATACTTTAAATTCTGCAACAAGGGCATTACACTCTCCCAAAGAAAAGAAAGGCAGGTATACAAAACTAAAGGTCAAACCATGCAGATACTTTCCTTATTTCAGGCAGCTGGAATATTAGGAGCCAAAGCCCAGCCTAATGATCTCTGAAAGGGTACAGGCAGAGCAGGCCCCTCCTATTGCCCAAATGTGGCAGAATATCCACCTGACGTGGCACAGACATCAGGGGAGATGGACGATATAATGTTGACTATGGACATTGGCACGTAGGGCGGAAGGGACTGTTCCTTTGCATTTGAACTTCTGAGCCCAGCCACTGATCCTCCCCTGCTTCCCATGCATGTGTGCGTGACGAGGGGCACACGTGGGACTTTCTTCTTGCCTTCACATGCCCGTGAGTGGCTGAAATTGAAAAGAGAAAATACATATGGATGAAATTAAATGGATGAGTGTTTAAGTGTTGGTTTTTACATGAAAAATGATGATTAACCCCATAGTTAAAAGGAGCGTTTATGTTGGAAAATGCAGTCAACTTCCCAGTTCCATCAGCCAACCTGATACAGGCGTCATGCTTCCCAGGCTAGAAGCACTAATTCGATGTGTCTTGTGATGTTCTCTCATCACCGATTTCCTTCCTCTGTCAGCTGGAATACAGCAGAGTGGATGTCCAAACTTTAAAACCTATAGCTTTGCTTGATGTAATGTAAAAATGCAGTCACCCCAATTCCCACAATTGTGGTGATTTGACATACTGCTTTTGTGAAATTCCAAAATCGGCATTTTTGCCCTAACTTTCCACCATGCATTTAACATGCTCTTCTTTCCTACAACAGATGACATATGTTTCATTCTACAAGGTAATTTTCTTGGAGGAAATGGTCACTTAGTTTAAAAACCATTTGTCCTGTGTCAACATAGAGATGGAGGGGGGAATGTGACACTGTTATTAACATGGTTAAAATGAAGGAAAAAAATCACCTCAGTGGTTAACTGCTGTCTGGGGTGTGTGCTGTGCTCTGAATAGCTCTCTTAACAGCTTATCCTGGAATCCCAAAATTCTGCACATTAAATGGAAAAATACCTTTCTAAAGGTGTTAAATAAAGATTCTGATAAAAACCTGCTGTGGATGGATTTTCAAATAACTTAAGGATTGAGGTTTTTTTTTTTAATGCACACAGTCTAAAGATATGGCAGCAAGACAAAAATATCCATCTTCCTACCTGTGTTGATATTCTCTAACGCCTACCATTCTGTATAGATGTTCAAGAATTTATAGTCGGGGATTATCTGCCTTGTGTGCAAAATCAAAATGCTGGTGAAACGGTTTGCCTTTTCCTTTGTAAACACAATATTTCCCAGGATTTGCTGTCGAGCACAATGAAACATTTCACATGTGTTTGTTTTCTTTTGCTCTCCCTCCAAGTGCCATGCATCCCAAGTTTACACTTGGTTTCTTTTGTTTAGCCAATTCATTCTCCCTGTTTTCTAGCCTCTCGTGTAGGACTTATAGACCGTGGTTTCTGTGTTATCACATTCCTGGAAGTTTTTGGTTCTGTGGTCTTATTGAAGCATCTCTATCTCCTGCTTTGTGACCCAAGAAATTTCACAAGCCTGGTGTCCTCTCAAGAGGAACTCCGGAGTCTGCCTCAAGATGCACTTATGCCATGCCATCCAGCAGAAAACCAAGCAGCTTTAAATACACAACATGAGGCAGTAACTGAAAAACCTTTGGGCTCATAAATATCTAAATGTGCCACTGAACCATCACTGAATATAATCCAAGAAAAATGAAACCACAGCATTTATGATCAGCGACCTTCAAATTTGCAGTTATAGACACATCCGTGTCAAACCTGTAAAAGTCATTAAGTGTACAGAAATAGAAAAATAGACCCCAGTGCCTTCTAAACTTAAATAGTGCTTGACATGCACTGGCCCACCAGCAATAATGATATATCCCACTGATGTGAAAAACAAACAATACATTTTAACAAGTGCATTAAGGTATGTATTAATTTATTTTATGTCATAGAACTGAATTTTACTTTGGCTTTTCTTAAACAATTTTGAAAGATTCGTCAATACATCCTAATAATTTTCAAGTGCAACTAATCGGGCCACTAATCAAGATAGTATCACTTAAACCATAATATATTAAAAAGCCAGTGCAGATAAGGAGACACAGGGCTGGCTTGAGGAATCTGGGGAAAAGATTCATTATATAATTCCATCATGCTTGAAGGACACAAAGCTACTGATACCTTTCTAAAGTGATTTGCTAAAAGCATAAAGATGTGGGAGAGTGTTAGAATTGGCAATAATTATGGGAAGTAGACAGCAATTTGGTACTTACTTAAAGTACCTGAAATGGAATTTCTAAGTGTGAAAAATGCCTGCTTTGGTATAAATGAGAAATAGAATCCTTCTGTCATGGTCTAACAGTAGACTGTCAGTTGAACAGAAAAACCTGCTGCAAAGTAAATGACATAGGGTCCTGTGTGTGATGGGCACATCAAAAACATATTAGAGGAAACATTATCCATGTCATAGGATACTTCTCTTGGAGACAGAGGAAAACTGCTAAAAGAGCAGGAGAAACTTCTAGAATGGCGAGGCTCACTGCAAGCGCTGTGTGCTGACTCACTTGGTGGATACGCCAAGTGTTCAGGGTCTCTGGGGATCACACTTTAGCAGCTTGAAGACGTGACGGGAAACCACTCTCTTCTCTTTGGGGGAGTGCACAGGAGAGATGAGCCAGCTCCCAGATCCATACCCAGGTCTGTGTGGGTCACACTATTAAAATCACTGTCTCTCAGTCAAGGTGGAGCTAGAGGGGCAGAGCACATCCCAGGTAAGAAGGAAAGCTTGTGCCTCTCCTCTATGTCCTCTTAAAATCAAAAGCACCAAAGTTGAAATACATAAAATTTGCATAAGGAAACAGACCGTTATAATCACATGGATGTTTTATTTTTAATCACAGCTTTGTCAAGACCACTTATAGCTTTGTAATTGATGTTTATGGCAAAAATATTTTTCTAATTTACTGCCAAAAGAACACATTTGTTGTAATGGTTTGTTAAAGCATTTCATAATTGTTTGATTTCACCTGCCAATTAAAGGAACAACCTACTACATTTTCAGTCTTTTATTCAGACCTTAATAATTGTGTAGTCTTTGTAAAAGGCTTGGACTAATTTAGTGACATTAATTTAAAAATTCAAAAATAATGCACATCTTGGTGCTGGATATTCAAAGTGTGTGAATCATTACATTAAAAAATGAATATGTGTTGCTCAGAGAATGAGACAAATATAATAAATCTGTTTGAAGGATGGTGTTTAGTCATTCCCTTCTGCTTCATTTCTATCCTGTTTGGCTTAGATGTTTATGGGGTGATAATGGGCAGACCCCAATGACATTGTTGAGTATGCCAGGAAATCACATTGGGACAGAGAATCTTGGTGACTGGAAGGCACCAGTCCTTTCAGATAATCATCTATTACAGATTAGTTCTGGAGAAGAATGTATCACCATCAAGCCGACTTTGGGTAAAATAGGTGTTAGAAAATCAATTGTGGGCTAACATTTTGCAATATCCTTTTAGTC
Source organism: Smutsia gigantea (assembly GCA_032199065.1). Taxonomy (NCBI): domain Eukaryota; kingdom Metazoa; phylum Chordata; class Mammalia; order Pholidota; family Manidae; genus Smutsia; species Smutsia gigantea. The sequence continues at coordinate 141,697 of JAVSCE010003180.1, read as the reverse complement.
CTATTATGAATAGCTTATATTCAGTCTCTAAAATATTATCCTATCAATACCAGCCAAAAAATATTTCCAGTAGTCATATAAGAAAAGACAGGACCTAAGAATCGGGTCCTTTATAGTTTGTGCAAAGAAAAATAAATATTGAATCTTATTTTCAAAATGTTTTATCCACTGCTCAAGTCCAAGTACAGCTAAATGTTTCAGTTTCCAGATTCAACTGTCAAACCGTCAGAGGTTCCCCAAATTCAGTAAGTTATACGCAGAGAGTAGACAGTCATGTTTGTGGGAAAATACCATTTTCATTTGTGTCTTAACTTAGTTTTTCCTACCAAACAAGGTCCCATCCAACAATGTTAATTTATTTTTTCTAACCCTAATCTTGTGAGGTAGAACTGGCCAGGATTATTATTCTCATTGTACTGATGATGAAAGGCATTGCCTAAGCCACCCATTTGATGATGACTTTGGGGCAATGTGGACTACAACTCTTTTGCATCCAAACCTGAAGTCGGCCTGTGCCACCACTTGGCCATATTATGAATTGTGTTACTGAAATCTTGCTCTGTCATGAAAGTCTGTAGATTCCCCCGAGTCGGTAACAACAAGCCTGAATTATGAATGTGTCTGAATGTCACAGTCCCCATTTTATGAGTGGCCAACTACAGCCAATGTCTTGCTATACCGACAGCTGCACTAGAGGTACTGTGGCCCTTTCTCAAATAAATGATCTCCCTGACTAGAAAGGCTCAAAACCCCAGGACACACAGTTACTACTTTGTCTTCTCTCTTGTAAAGACAAGCCTCTCCTCAACCTCTAATTGTGCAATAAGCCTGTTTATGTTACTGATACAAAACATATCCCTGGCAAGACAGGAGATGAATCAATTCTCTTTCGCCCTTATAACAAATTTCCAAACATTCAGTGGCTTGAATCAACACCAGTTTGCTCTTTCAGAGTTCTGGAAGTCAGAAGTCTGATGTGGGCTAAAATCAAGTCGACTGGGCTACATTCCTTTGCAGTGGCTCTAGGGGACCCTCTGTTTCTTTACCTGTAACAGCTAGAGGCCATCTGCGTCCCATGGTGCATAACCTCTTCTGTTTCCAAGCCAGCAGCATAGCATCTCAGTAGCTGCACCCTCCGTCACCACTCTGCCTCTCCCTCACCTGTTCTGCCTCCTTCTTCCACTTTTAAGAGCCCTTGTGGAAAAGCCCTGGAACATGGGTCATCTATCCCAGGGGCCCACCCCCTTCCAACCTTGTTACCTGAACCTCCCAGCAGGGCCCCCAGGCTTGTTCATGAGCATGAGATGGACACCTGTAAGAGCTAGTCAGGACACACAAACACCCTTGTATAAGCATCTACAGGGGTCTGTCATGTTTCCTGCTGTATAATATGTCAAGTATCTGTGACCCATTTTCCAACCATTGTCTTATTTTATCTTTCCAATCCCTACAGAATTATATCATGTACATGCCTAACAAAAATGATAATTCCATTCTGTAAGCTCATGAAAAAAAGAGCGAGAACCCTAATTTATTCTGACTCCTCCCACACCCTTAAAAAGCATATCTTGACCTGTATTGCTCCACGCAACTTGGACACAGCTAAAAGGCAAAGAAAAATAAGGAAAGTTAATTTGAGGCATTTGAATTTCTAAGAGTCCAGATCCTAGTAAGCTAATGATAATGAAAGGGTTTTCTAAGGTTATTTTGGAAATTGGTAAATGTTGCCTGATAATCTGACTTTTCATATAACCTCATTTCACTATTATCATCCCCAATCTATACAGAAGGGAAAATGGCACTTGGACAGGATGAGTTACATTCTCCAGGTCAGAAAGATAGGAAGCAGATCAGGGAGGATTGAACCAAGATCTAAACAGGGGGCCTGACAGCTGGACTTTTGAGTGGTTAGCTCACAGGCCTCGCACGCCTTTCCCTCACGTGGACTAAAACTCCTTCCCTTTCGGTTTCTACCCTCATGTCCTGTACATGGTGGACCTTCCCCCACACATAAGGATACACCATAATTCCCCAGCCCTGGGTCTTTTCTTGTCCTCACCAGGGCAGACTCTCACACTCCTGGAATTGCTTGCCCTGTGACTTTCTTCCAAAGACCCTCCACGCCTGGAAGCCACACGGGAGGGGATGAGTGCCTGTCGTACTCAGTCTACAGGTTCAGGTGCTTCTCCCACCCAGAAAGCGCCCTCACTGACAGACCCAAACATGATGTTTAGCCAAACATCTGGGCACCTTGTAATCCACTCAAGTTGATACATTTCATGAATCATCCCAGAAGAAACCCAGGAACAACACCACCGTGGAACAAAGCCCTCCCTGGGAGCGGATTGCCTGTCTGCCTGTCGGGGTCCCCAGGTGAGGTTTCCACCTCACGGGACTGCGTGCCAGGCTTTCTGCAGGAGGTCCAGGAGGCCCAGTGAGGTGCCAAGGCCAGCCTTCCTGCCGCTCATGGGTAGATGCCATCCCTGGGGGCCGTGATGCTTGCCTCTTCTACTAGGGGTGGCAGATGATACACGTTATCCAAAACATCTGAGGACAATTAATCCATGTTCCTCTGCAGATGAGCTCATGGGATCTGGCTCAGATCTCTGAAAATATTGATTTGTGTCCAGTTCCTTTCCATTTACATAGCTTCTCTTAAAGAACACAGGACACACTCTGCACTGGGACTCAGGACAGCAGTTCAGTTCATTCATCTTTTTTCTCATGGAGCAGTTAAGCCTTAACAACCAAGTGTCATCATGGGGATTGTGTTTTCTTTCAGGGGTTCCTGAGAAAAACATTTTTAAGTTATTTATCATGAAACATCATTTATTCTTGATCAAAATTATCTATAAAGGACAGTCTTCTTTAAAAGTCACCAGCCCCAATTTTAGACTACATGAAGAAACAAAGTCTTCCTAAATCTTTTGTACTGGGAGGAGAAAACATGGAGGTTTTTCTGTCTACATGGAAGTTTTTAAGATTGAGAAATTTAGATTCAGCCTCTGTACAGGAGCAGTGGACATGAGGAAGCAGAACTTGGCATTGTGACTTTTCTAGAATGCATGAATAGGTTGAGCCCAGTGGGCTCCTGTAGTCAAAGGAGGGAAGACCCAGGTCTGATCCCCAGAGCTAACTTCTAGGTTTCTGATACAAAAGGAGAAGACCAACCAGTGTGTTTTTAAAAAATAGGCAGGAACACAGAACATTGTGGTTCAAGCAGACCCTGGCCAAGAGCACGAGAGAACTGCGGACTGGATCCTAACTGCATCTCAAGATGTGGACCTGGCAAATTAGAAGAAACAGGAGTTTGTATGGCAGGAAAGAAATGGGTTAATACTCAAAATAATGTCAGGTTGGGTAAACATTTTCTTTTAATAGTCATTTATTGTAACATAGTAAGAAGACTAAGGAGCACAACACTTATTATATAGTGGGTTTTATGAGTTTGGAATTAGACTAAGTCTTGCTGTCAGATTTTAAAAGATCATTGACTTAAAGACAACCAGCAAGAAAGTAAAAATGCAAGTGGTCCAGGGAATTGGCAAACACCATGGACACAGCACTGAAACATACATCAGGAAATATTCTCCTACAAGGAGGGACTATGGACATGACTTATCCAGGATTAAGGGTCCGGGGTCCCACATTCCAGGTGGGGGGAGCAGTGTCATGTGCTGGAGCCCCCTCTTCATCCCAGGGGAGGCTGCTGTCAGTCATTCACTCCTTGGCGTGGTCATCCTGCTCCCAGCCCCTCGGAGGACTGGGTGCTCAGTCAGAGCAGACTTGGGCCGGGGCGCAGTGAGGAACGAGACAGGACATTACAGACAACACCCTGGGCCTCCGTCTGAGGCAGAGGACAGGGGCGTACTCTCAACCTGCCACAACGTGAGCGCGGAGACTAAACAGCCTCTCCAGTGGCAACAGCCACGTTCAACCCTTCCGTCCTAAGAGGAACAGAACAGGTGTGTGACAGCAAACATGAAAATCATATGAGGGGTTAGGAGGGTTAGTGATTTGGCTGCTTTACTGACATTCATCCTGCCTTGAAATTATAAAAACCGTATGGATGGATGAGTGGTTAGCCCACAGCAGACAAACACCGCAGAGCCCTCAGATGGCCTTCCATCCTGAATGGACAGAATCAGCACCCAGGCCAGGCCACCTTCTCAGTGCCGCACCCACGGCAGGGCCGCTTGTCACAATTTCCACGTCTCCTGCTCTAGGGCCCCTCAGCACACCTTCGGCCCAGGCGGCCACGCAGCCCTCACAACATGTCACGAGGCCCCGTCCCCGCGGGCTCTCCACTTGCTGTTCAGTACTTTTCCAGCAGCTGCTGAATGGGTGTTTGAACATGACCGCCTGCTTGTCTAAGCTAAATAGCAGAGTGAAGGGACCTACTGTTGGTGGCTCAAATTAGACAGTACAGCAGTGAAAATCCCAAAGGAGGGCTGGCCGTAGAACAGAAACAGCTCCGAGCCTGAACTTCCCTCCAGCAAGGGGATCAAGCCTTTGCTCCAACCCTTCAAACCAGGGTATCTTTTAGATGTTAACATGTGTCAGTTTACCTTTTTTCTCAGAACACCCCCACGATTATTGGCTCCTGTAGCAGTCAGGCTTCTCATGCATAGATAGCATTTCCACAGTTTGTAATTATAAATTTAGTTTTGGTTTTATAAATCAGTACTTAGTGGCAGGGATTGTGCCCATGAAAATGCTGCCCCATAGCAACACTGTGGTTTTCCTTCGGATGCCACCTTCTCACATGCTCAGGGCGTGCCTCCTGGCTATGACAGGGCCCATGGCACCCACCCAGGTTTCAGAGTGGGCCCATGACTCAAGCCTGAAGAGTCAGGATATTCTATTCCCTTGACTACAATGTCGGGTCAGGTGTGAGCATGTGACACAACTCAGATAATAAGAGTAAATCCCAGGACTTTGGTTGGCACTATTTTGCCGAAAAGTAAATAAGCAATCATCTTCCCACTGGGCTTTCTGAATTATAAAGACATAGGTTGGGAGACGCTAGGAACCTTTCAAGACAAAGGTCCATCTGAATTCCAAATGAAGGAAATCTTGTTCAAAAGGTGGAGGGTCTTATTCTTAGGCACATTGTCAGAGATTCTGGATCAAGCTATGCCTAAAGCCTTACTCCTGGAATGTCATCTGTGACAACTTGAATTGAATTTTCTGCCCTTTGCCACCAAATTATCCAAACTAATAAACTCTGTGCAAACACATCATGCTAGATATTAGGAAACAGAAAAAATGTAAATACTGATTTTTTTCAAACAGAAGTTCCTGATTGAGAGAGACTGTATTAATTACTACTGTTAACCAAGATGCAAGTTCCTGGTTTATTTGTGGAGCATTTGGTAGGATGCTTAGAAGGTTCTTGTCTCCTTAGTGGATAATGATAATTCATGATCTGTGCTTCCTTATCTCTAGGAATTATAATATCCAGTGACTTATAAGCTCAGGGCAATCTTTGGTGTTTCAGTTTTGCTTTCAAAGGATGTATCCCAGGTCATGATGTCTGTCTGTTTTCATGAAAGGAAAGCACTCTTAGCTTAGCTGTTTCCACAGAGTAATGCTCTTCTCTCAAATGCTGTCAGGTACACTCACTTCCCTGATTCCTGAGACTCAGAGGTCAAAAAGGTCTGCCAGTTGGAGAAAACTGTTTTATAACATCGTCTCAGTGCCATACACAGGCAGATGATTACTAAGCAGCCCTTAATAATAGGAATATTAACTCTGATAAATTCTTGGGGAAAAAGGAAATGAAAATATTTATAGTTACGTCGAGGCAGGTCACCAAATGCAGCTCAGCAGTTTCCTGTCCATTAATTCCATTTTAAATATAAATGAGGTGCTTTTCTAAGGTGAGGTTGGCAGCTCCCCGACACAAACACCTCTAAATTCCATTTGGAAGGGAGGGGCAGACAAGAAGATGCAGCTATTTGATTTAAGCCTATCCTGCTGCCAGAAAGAATGAAAACAGTGGATGCCCTCACGTGACTGATCCTTCAGTTTCAGGAGTTGGTTTGTGCATTGAGAAGGAAATGAAATGTGACTGCAGAGACGAAATGAAGTCACTGTGTTGGTTGGTTTAGACTGTGATGTTCTGGAATCTCACAGACTTCCTTAGAGAATCTAATCTCTGTTTTCATTTGTCATGATGGAATTTGAAAAGGATTTCAATAGTGTTGCTAAAAATGCTGAGCATCATAAACAGTGAAGAGAGGAAGAAGACAGAGTGACTTATTATTTCAGGAAGAGGGACATTGTCCACACCTGGATGACTGTGGTCAGGCCAGATAGACATTGTCCCCAAACCTACTCTGGTCCCCTCAGCCTCAGGGACTTGTTGCTGGTGACTCAGCTCCAGAAGTCGAGGGTAAGATCCAGACAAAGCCAATCAGTGCTTGTGACTGGTGCAAGATTGGCAGGGGACCCCACTGACCCAATCAGCATGGGTGTCCCATCACTGGCCACCAGACCATCCCACCCAAGGACAGGCCTTCTCCAGACACCGTGCCCGCCCTGCATGCCCCATTGCATCCTCATTTCAGGTGTGGGAGGCTAGAGGGCTTGCCCAAGGCCACACGCTGGGAGGCAGGCTCCGGCTCACCCTTAGAGCCTCTGACTGGCTCTAAATTGTTGTCCGGGAACAAATATGTCAGCTGCTTATCACATTTGCCAGTAAACTCAGGGAAACCCTCTTAACACATGCTGGCACCAATTCAGTCACCGCCTAATTCAAAACGGAATCTTCAATTAGAATGTCAGTTTCATTTAGAAGCAAGAACCCTTCACTTGGTTTGCGTGAGCCCAGACCACCTAGCCTGCAGGCACAAGCTGCTGCTACCTGTTTCCTGACCTAATCCTGCCACTGCCCACCTCCCACCTCTTCTGAGAATTGCGTCTTCATTTCCGTCACTCTCAGACCTTTCCAACTACCTTGGCATCTATGGATCCCACAACAGTCCTGGGAGGCAGCAAGGAAGGTGCTTTGTAATTTACTAGATGAGGACATTGGGGCTCAGAGAGGCTGCCTGGTTAACTGAAAGTCACACAGCTTACCAAACATCATCCTGCCCAGACAAGAGTACCCGTGGGCACTGGAAACCATTCTTCCCTGAGCATTTACCCTCACTCTGGTATATGACCCTTCTGTGACCCCTGGGCCTCTCGATCCCATCTGTTGCTTCTGGAAAGACACTGTCACTTGCTCCTCCTTGAATCTACACAGTGAGTCTGCATGTCTGCTGGGGATGAACCTGGGCAGGAGTCCTGTGTTAGCATCTGAAATGCAGACTACTCCTGGGATCAGCAAATGAGTTTCTAAGCTGGCACCGTGCATGGCCACCCTTTGCAGATGGGCTACCCAGGGATCACGTCTACTTCCGCCATGACCATCACAACACAGACCAGCCTGTGCTCTCTGGTGCCAGCCAGGGCTAAGCCGGGAGGACTTGGAACCTTCGTAGATTTTCACAGAAGAGCAGGTGTTTCAGTCAGAGTTGGAATGTGTCCTCACAATGAATATTTACTTCTACCCTGAAAATTTCTATCAGCATCTTGCCCTGTCCTAGGTGACAATATGCAAATGACACACCCGCATGCTCCCATTTTTTCTGCTGGGCAGTGATACATAGAAGAGTGCGAGGAAGTTTCTAAGCTTTCCATAAGGCTGTTTCCCAGATACTGCTTTTGCTTAGTAGAAGTCCAGGTCCATGACTACAGCCTACAAAGCTCTCTCAAATCTGCTCCCTGCGCACCACCCTGCCCACACCCGCCTCCCTCCCTCTGCCTCAGCCCATGGGCTTTCTCCGGGCCCCACAGTGTGAACATACATTCACAGGATGTTTGCCTTGGCTATTTCCACACTATAAGACCCTCTCCCAGGTTATGGCGTGAGAAGCTTTCTTCATTTCAGTCTTGATTCAAAAGTCTCTTCCCAGAAAGGCTCACAACCACCTTGCCGCCCATGGCAAACTATCATTTTCTATGAATGACTCTTTTTTTCCTTCAGCATATTTATCAATATCTGATGGCTCCACTGGCCTTTTAGCCACTAAATTCAATCAATGATCTAATGCTCTTTCAAAGTACAACAGGAAGAAAAAGACTATTCAGCGCTCATATCAAGCCTCCTAATACAAAGAATGCAAGGCGTTGCATGCAAGACTGCTTTAATGCACGTGTGTGTGTCCATTAATAAGCTCCCAATAATGAAGAGAGCTGGTCTCCTCTGCATTGCTCATACGCTTCTCACGTCTCAAATGCACTTTCCTTTGCCTCCTTCTTCTTTCATTCAGATAAAAAAAACTAAATGCTTCAGACACTCTGTCCTTAAAGGTCTGAATGCACTAGAACTGCTGGTTGCTGTTAATGAAGGATCTGAAGCCAAGTCTTTTATTCAAAGGAAGTGATCCTTCTGTAATGGGAAGCAATGAACCCTAATTTGGAATTTTTAAGTCCAAATTTTTTCATAGCAAGCTGATGAAATTTGGGCAGGAAAGGGTCTAAGATATCAGTTATTTTGCTTTTAATCTATCAAGTTTACAAAAATTTCATATTGCAGTAACACGCAGTGCTGGCAAAGATGAGGAGATGCGGGAGCACGGCTGTGTATCTGATGGAAATGTGAATCTGGCAATATCAATTAAAATTTGCAAGCCACACCCCCACTGATTCCTTGATCTGGTTTCCAAGAGTGGAGTAGGGATAAAACATTAGTGCCATGAGTTAATAAGGCTGTTGAAGGTTAACTTTGTGACGGAAAAAAAAGTAACTTAAAAACACCCTAATTGTCCTACAAGAGGAGTGGGGTTGGATAAAGTATGTACGCCTTATAAAATACTGTGGAGCTATCAGTAAGAAGTCTATCTCTCTTCTATGTTTATGAGCTTAAAGGAATATCCCTGATCTATTTTATGAGGAATGCAAGTGGCACAGAAATGTGTATAGAAGAATCTCAGTTTTCTTAACAAATGAAAGAAGTAGCAAACGCCCCTACATCTAAGCATGCATATTCATATACAGAGGAGAATGTGAAAGGGGACACAAAGGAAAGAAGTTGTGGATAAAATGAAAGTTCTTTTGGCTAGGATTCTCACCTGGCATTGGTTGGCTAGCTCACTACTCAGGTGTGGGCAATATGTCATTATTGACTCTATATAAAGAGCCTTGCCTAGTACTCTGGGCAACATGGTGGCACTGCTGCAAGGCTACAGGAGAGCAGAGGCTGGAGTGGTGGCAGCGCCAAGGACAGAGGCCCAGAGGACGGCTGTGCGGGCAGAGAGGCCCAGAGGCAGAGACCGGCTTGCTGCATGCAGACTCTGAGTGAACGAGATTTTAGCAGTTGACCTGCCAATGTGGAAATAAAATTGGGTATAACCCTTTCACCCCAAGAACATTCTACTGTTATTTCTTTGGTCACACTGAATCCATAGTGAACTTGACCAGGACTGAAACCCATCGGCAAGACACAAGTATATAAGGTGAGCATGAGGAGAAGCCAAAAAATAAGAAATGGTTGAAGGGAAAAATGAAAGGACAAGAAAAAACTCACTGAATGGCAGGGAAGGGGTGCCCAGGAAGGGAGAGGAGCAGGGGACCCCACCCAGCCACCAGGCCCCAACCTATGTGGATAGAAAACCCCAATATGGCCTTCCTGCCCTCCGAGGTTTGGAAATCTCTCCACTAAGCATCATGCTCGATTCAAGAGAGAGCCTCTCATTCTACCACAATTCCATGACGGCCCCTGACAAATGAAGTCCCTCTCCACACCTTGTTGTAAGTCACCTGGAACACCTCTTCTCTTGAGCTGGGGTCCCAGTGAGCAGCTGGGAAGCAGAGCTAAGAACAGCAGTGTGCCCTGCCTTCCAAGAGCAGGAAGCCAGGTTGCTGCCATCCTGGGAGCTGGAACCCAGCGTCGGGCCTGGGCGAGGCTCCTGGATTTCCTGGGCAGGCTGCATCTCAAGGAACTCAGTCACACCTGTGGGTGGAGCCCTGGTACTCAGGAACACCCCCCAGATGATCCTCATTCACGTCCTGAGCTCACCCTTTTTGCCAGTGAGAAAACAGGCCCAGAGTGGAGTCACTTAGGCTAAGCCCCACATCACCAAACCAACCTAATTACAGTGTCGACACTCGCAGAAATCAGGGACGGCTGGATCAGTACTGGGCAGGTCATCTTCCCAGCAGCACCCTGGGACACTTCCTGGCGCAACTGACCCACTATGGAAGCCAGCCTGGTTTTACGTGGCTGCCTCTCAGCTGGGGATTTTGAACAGCCCACAGGGCCACCTGCAGGAAATCGGGTGTGGTTGTAAAATCCCAGGGTGGCACCTCCCAGGAGTTTGACTGCATTTTGCTCTGTAGGTTTCCTACAGCCTGGGCAGCTCACTGTGCTAAGTTACTGCCTCTCCAACTCCCTGCCCCTGGAGAGAGAACAGGGCTTTATAATCGTCATCTGTGCATGGGCTGCCTTATGAACTAAGGATAAGTACTTTTCAGTGGGAGAGATGTTTCTGGGGAAATTGAAAAGATCGAAAAGATTGGCAAATCAGCCCTGAGGTCCACAGCAACAGTTTTGTTTTTTTCTTCTAAATATCCACCATTCTTTTCCCATTTTCTAGAAAGAATCCAGCACTTTACCACCAGGCCCTAAATAAATGAAGGCACAGTTATTCCCCTGAGGGTGTCAGTGTTATAGGCTCGACTTTAATTAAAGGATAATCCTTCATTTCTCATTGGAGAAATTTCTGCCAGAAAGTAGAAGTCTGTCACTGGGCAGAAAATACTACTCAGGGCCTCCGTGGGCTCACTGATGCCAACACCTGAGGTTTAAACAGCTTCTAAACTCAGCACCAATCCCAGGGCCTGGCACACAAGCCATCCATCAATGATTATTGAACAGATGATTGAATGGGAATCCCTCATAACTATATAGCATCTTAACTTTAAAAAAATATTTGGGGATTTCCAGTCTGTCTTGCCAATGGGTTTCAGCCCCAGGCAACTTCACTATGGATTCAATGTGACCCAAGAAATGACAGTAGAACGTTCTTGGGGTGAAAGGGTTATACCCAACTTTATTTTCACAGTGGCAGGTCAATCACTAGAATCTCGTTCACACAGAGCGAGTCTGCATGCAGCAAGCGGGTCTCTGCCTCTGGGCCTCTCTGCCCGCACAGCCATCTCAGTCCGTCCTCGGCACTGCCACCACTCCAGTCTCGTCTCTGCTCTCCTGCAGTCGTGCCACCGTTTCTCCCAGAGTACTGGGCAGAGCTCTTTATATAGAGTCAATAGTGACGTATTGCCCACACGTGTGTAGTGAGCTGGCCAACCAGGGCCAGGTGAGAATCCTGGCCACAGGAACCTTTGCTTTATCCACACAGTCCAACATAGTGCATTGAACACATGGTTTGACCTACTTTTTTCCCCTGGGATCACATTACAATGTGTCGAAGGGGAAACACAGTGGAGACCTCCTCTCCATTATTTGAGGGGACTTGGTAAGGAGCCATGACAGATTAAGGATGCATTTAAAATACCCCTAGAAGATGGAAGCCAGATGAAGCCATGCTAACCATGAAACAGGCAGGAAAATCTTCATAGAGAACTGAGGTTTAATGAATGTGGGGATTGGAAATTTACTACATCTTAGAAGTGGCATGAACTTTGACAAGCAATGCAGATGACAAAAATTAGTAATGGAGGTGTGGGAGGGAGTGAAAGGTGGGCTGTTCCTTCCCCTTCTAAAGATGGGTCTTGGTCTTTACTAGCTCAGATAACTCAAGACAGTTAAGCCAATAACAGAACAGCCCTTTACATGGATGAATCTAAACATTAGTTTGACCATAAGTTCTGTTCCACCTCTGTTAATCAGAATGTCTTAAACACAAAATCTCTGAGGTCAACTCACCTTTATTTGAAATCCAGCAATTTCATTGGTATCCTTTGTCTTCTGTTTGATACAAGCAATAATGAATTTAGCACTTTTTATCAAAAACATGCAGAGTATAATTTTTTTTAATAGCAAACTATATGTCCTTCCTTGTATATATTCATATCTACCTCCCTTACTTTAATGACTGAAATGGTGGTGCATTAATACTGCTGATGGTCCTTTTAGGGTGCTATGATCTAAGGCAGCTTTTGCTCTTTCTTTTCTGTATATTTTAGAATTTTTATAATAAACATTATCTTCATAAAAATGCTAATAAAAACCATTAGAAAGACATATGCCTCCATCCATCCACAAGGCTAGAAAGGAGCAAGAGGTGACAGATAACAAGGCACCTTTTCGGCTCCTGTGCGCTGCATGGCATTAGTGGCTGAGTGGGACAATAGAGCAGAGCCTTCATTCATGTACACGTAGTGCAAACTGAGTGCTTGGGAACTCGGGAGGAAGAAATCTAAGCAAAGCATGTGACCTCCACAGGCAACTGGAGAGAAGCATAGGCTAGCCTGCGAGCACTCCCAGGAAGCAGTCATGACACACCTACGAGGTTGGCCACACCACATCTGCAGAGAAGTAGCTAGTTAAAAAAAGAATGATACAGCACAATTAAAACTGTCATCTTGACAGTGTGTAAAATTAAGGCCATTAAACAAAGGTGCCAGGCTCTGGAGTGCCCTCTGCATAGAAGTGTGGGGCAGCCTCTCCCTCCATCCCTCCCAGGCAGGGCAGAGGCATGACCTGCAGCCACGGCCACCGTCATGCCACAGGCTTAGAGTGGATGCCTGTTCTGACTGGTTGGAGCTCCACCATCCTTGATGACACACATGGTGAAATTTGCCCCTCTTTTATAAGCACACCGAATTAATAATTTAAACTAATTTCTAACACCATGTACTGACTGCATATTAGGCGTCATGCTGAAAGCTGTGCCGGCATTGTTAAGTTTAGTCCTCGCAATACACCAATGAGGTATTCTGGTAGGAATTATTTTCCATGTTTTGGAAACCAAAGCTCTGAAGCCTAAGTAGTTTTCCTAAGGTCACAGAGCCAATAAGTGTAGAGCTAGGATAGGTGGCTGAACATACCCTAGCAGAGGTTCAGTGAACACCTGTGAAGAGCCACATAGTAACTATGTCAGCCTCGTGGCCTCTTGGGCCCTGTCCCAGCTACCCAGCATTGCTGCTGTAGTGTAAAGCAGTCACAGACAGACAGGCAGGAATGGGCATGGCCGTGCCCCAGTAAAAACAAATATGTAATGGATGTGCCACTGATAGCTGCTTTTGAAAACATGTCACAAATATTAATGGTATTGACAGAACTGTGAAAAATACATAATGTCACATTCCTGCTGTAGAAACACCCAGAATCTGTTACTGATTGAGACACTGACAACATCTAGTTTCTTTAGTAAACTTCCTCAGCTGGCTTTTCTTCCCCTGCCCACTTGAGATAATATATGTCAGCAATGGTTTGTCTGAATACAGGCAGGTCATCCTAGCTCAATGTGTTTGTGGTTTCTCCACCTTCTGTTCCACTTCACTTAATCCACTTCATTCTCCAGGAAAAATCCTTTTATATTTTCATATTTTGATGTGTGCTAGGAAATGACAAAACATCTAAACCCTATTCTGTGAATATTGGTGTAATAGATTTACTGAATATATTCATTAGGGCTCATACACTGTAGCAATACTTAGCTGTGGGCAGTTGAATTCTACTGGAAAATTTGAAGTGTAGCCCCCGGCTCTTGAGCAATTGCATGAAAGAACATTTAGAAAGTACAGAGTGTTTAGTCTGGTCAGACAAAGATAGCGATTTCTGGTCATTTGCACAGTGTCTCCAGTGGGCATACACATTCTCCTTAACATTTTACAATTGCTCCTTTCAGCTGTGAAGTCACTTTTATAAAACTGATATAGCAGCTGTTTGCAGAACACCTTTCTCAGTCTGGTTTATAAAAGAACCTAAAAGTGCCATTTGCCTGAGCTTTATTCTGGAAACCCACTGCCAAAAAGAAGAGTAGACAGACCACTAGATGATATATGGCCTTTAAAAAAATCACTGACAGACTTTCTTTGGGAGAAAGAGACAGTGTCTTGGTGGTCTTATGGAGTGGGGGTTAAACAGGAACAAATTTCAAATATTGATTAATAAACAGTATGTCATAAACAGAGTCCAGTCATCCTCCTACAGCTCTCTTCTGGCTGTTGATGAGCATTAGTTGCATAGCTGGCAGCCTTTAGAGTCATCGTCCTTGACGCTAGTTCTCACCGCAAATGGAGGAGGTACAGGCAGCAGGGTTGATCCCAGAACATGATGGAGAAACAGCGTGACAGATCAGTGACGCAGTGGCACCATTCCCCCTTCCTGCAGCTTATCAGTTGATTGACACCACTAATCAATCCCAGCCTTTTTTCCTGTTCAGCCCAGCTTAGACCTTAGAATCCTTCTAGCCCAAGTACTTAAAGGGCCACACCAATTAGCAAATTTTCCATCTCTACCAGATAGTTTAACAAGACTGCATTATAGCAGGAAAAGAAATGGAAATGGAAACAATGATAGGAGAAATCTGAATACAGTTTGGTATACCTGTACTGTTAAATACTACACAGCAGTTTAAAAAATTAGGTAGAGCTAATTATACTGGTAAGAAAATGCACCAAAAACAGTCATTGAATGCAAAGAATAACTCATAAAATGTCCTTTACTTTAAATGTGCCCACACACCAAAACTCTACCATATATATTTTTTGCCATGCAAATGTGTAGAAAAAGTTCCAGGACAGAGACACACTGAAATGCTAACATGGTTAACTTTGGAGAGAGGATTGGCATTTGAAGTGGGTGGTCAGTGCACATTTGACAGCTATCTATGAAGCTCTTCTGTTTTACTAGAGAATGTGTTCATTATTTTCTTGTAATTAATTTTTAGTTAGAAATTTAAGCACAATCAATAAAAGTCAGGATGTAAAACAAACCTTCTTGAAGGCTGTAGTAGATGCCAAATAATGTGCTCCCAAAAGACGCCCACATTCCAGTCCTCAAGCCCTGGGAATATGTTATCTTTCCCAGCAAAGAGGATTTTGCAGATGTAGTTAAGGAACTGGATATGGAAGACATTATCCTGAGTTATCCAGATAAATGCAATATGATCATATGAATCCTTACAAGTGGAAACCTTTCCCACTTTTGGAAACCTTTTCTAGAGAACCGTGATGACATAAAAAGGATATCCAGTTGGGTTTGTTACTGTTTTGTTACTGTTGTCTTGTTTTTACTTAGTGGGCAAGGGGCTACCGCCTTGCTTCATTTAGAAGTAGTCTGGTAGTAGTGTTCAGGACTCCTCCAGGTCTTGCTTTATAACAAAGATGTACATAGGAGACACTTACAGAGAGTGTGGTGGTCTTTCTCTAAACCAGGGGTGGGCATCTCCCTCAAAGGGTTTCCTTCAGCACATTTATAGAACCTGGATGCAGCTAAGATACTGATTTTTTAACATCTAGCATATTTGGTCATACTGAAAATTAGCAAGTAGCTTGGGTCCCTTGATATCATTTCAGAACCAGTTTTCATAGTAAACCTAAAGGTCATAGCAACACAGGCTAGCTTCCTGAACATTCTAATTAACCTTCCTGCACCTCAGTGATTAAGAGACTTTTCTAGGACCAATTAGCCCAATGGGGGAGACTCTGAAAGCATAGTGATGGAGTGGGCACCACCCACAGAGAACTGTCTTATCCAAGGAGCCCAGGGTGCCTGTGGGGAGGGATTTGGGTGGCAAGGGTGTAAGGCAGCAGATGACAGCCACGGTGGGGGCAACACCAGCCAGGATCCCCCCTGGGGGGATCAGTCCTTACACCTGCCAACTTGTTCCCAGAGAGGGGTGGGGCCTGGAGAGGTCCTGACGGGACATGCTGGCACACGTGGCAGCCCCAGCACTCAGGGGCATCTGGCCCTCCCTCCAAATGGTTCTGTGTCCTGCTCAGTCTGGGCCACACGCTGGGCTGTGCGTTCCCCTGGGATCGCACAAGCCTCTTCTCCTCCTCCATGCAGTGCAATTCCCATGATTCATGACCTGGTCAGTTCCGAAACCACTAAGGACTCCCGCTCTGAGTGGCACCCAGCTCTGTGAGTTAGGTACCAGGGAGCATCGCAAAAGATGCTGTGACATGATGTTGTCCTTTAAGTAGGCCTTAGCCACCTCAGAGGGCATCACAGCCCACAGTGGCTGGGCTACGGCTAAGCACAGGGCAAGCTCTTCCATCCTAGTTAGGATTTGTTTGTGGGAGTTTAGTGTAAGGAGGCCAAGTGTTTTGATATAAACGGGGCTCTTCCAGAGACTCTACAGAGGAGCTCCTGAGGGGAAAAATGCAGGTCCACATCTTTCTGCCCTCAAATCCATGGCCACCCATCTCTGCTTTTTACCAAGGTCCTTCTTACCATGTTTGGATTCTCCAAAACCAACATGCAGACCCCTGCTGTTGGGGACAGCCTCCCTCCATCCCCGGGAAGTAGATGAGCTTTGTAGCTTGGATTAAAGCATGAGATTCATCCATCCATTCAACACAGATTAACTTCTGCCTGCCCAGTACCAGGCATCCTCGGAGGTGCTGGGGATTTAGTGGGAACAAAGCAGACACCCTAACTGATTCTGGGGCAAAGACACAGCAGGAACAAATCATTTAAAATAGCCAAACTCAGAAGAAAATGAAACAGTCTAGTAGCTTGAATAGAGTGGGGAGTGAGGAGGTCAGAGTTGCTACTGTAGGCTTGGGGAGGCAGCCTCCATGCTGTGGGCTCATGGAGGAGATGGAGCGCCGCCTGTGAAAGGCACAGCAGCAGGCTTGTAGTGGAGAAAGGCCAAGCACTATAGTCCCTGAGAATTGGTTTGCAGAAGCATCTGGAAACATGTATTGGCAGGTTCTGCTCATAGGGTAAACTGGGTCATGACTCTGTCATCTGACATCCGAGTGGCAGTGTGCTTGTTTCCTAAGGCTGCCAGAACATGGTGAGGCCCAAAGCAACCTGAATGTATTTTTCACAGTTCTGGAGGCCAGAAGTCCAGAATCAAGGAGGCAGCAAGGCCATACTCCCTCCGAGGCTCCAGGGCAGAAACCTTCCTTCCCTTCCAGCCTCTGGTGGCCCCAGGCAGCCCATGACTTGTGCCGAATCCCTCCGGTCTCTGCCTCTGTGGCCACACGGTCTTTTCTATGTGTGTCTCTAGGTGTCCTCTCTTCTTGTAAGCACATCAGTAATCAGATTTAGGAGACTTCTTAAAGCCAGGATGATTTCATCTCCAGATCCTTAACTAGTTATATCAGCAAAGATCTTATTTCCAAATAAGGTCACATCTGAATTTCCAGATCGATGTGAATCTGGGGGGACAATATTGGCCCCATATGAGTAAGTAGTAAACACTCCTGGCAATTCCTTTATAATAAGGTAGGTTTGGACCCCATTCTCTGGTCTCATTTGGGCAGGGGAAGCCACAATAGGATGATCTGGGTTCTCCAGAAGTGATCACGGGAATTAAGTATGGGCACTCCCATGGTTTTACCATCCTTGTGGCCTGTCAGCACCTCACTTTGTAGATTTGGGAACCTCATGCATCCATCTCCCTGCTCTGAGATGTGGCCTCTGATCCTGGTCATGAACAGAGCTTCAGCCAATCTCAAGAGAAAAAGTATGGTCACTCCAGGCCAAAGGAACAGAAACACAAGATGGCTTTGTGGACCCCAGGACCCTCTCCATATTTAGCTGGCCAGCTCTCCAAGACTCCTGAGCTGCATTTGCATTTCAGATTTTTCTAGTCCTTGAGTACGGAGAAGGCTCTCAGAGCAATGCTGATCGCCAAGTTGTAGTTCTTGATTTAGGAAACTGCTGTGTCCACTAAGTGTCCTGAAGGATTTCAATGACACCATCTTCCCTAATTGTAGAACTTACTCTTGATGTTCACACAGATGAAGATAATTGAAAAGAAGTTCTCTACACAAGCCACTTCGGTAATATCTACAAATGAAAAAGGATTTAAACTGAAGAAACTAATGGTTTCCAAGGAGCATCATGATATAGGCAGTAAATGAAATGTTACTGACTTGTATTTTAACTGTTTAAACAACTTGCATTACCTACACTGAAAATAACAAAATAAAATACCTCAGGCTCCTTTTAATAATAAAAGAATGGAAAAAAACCCCACATTGTTTTTGTAGCACATGCTTTTTAAAGCAAATATTTTTCTACAATTTCAAAATTGACAGTGTCCATAAAGATGGTCTGATGAAAAATGCAAGCTTACCCGCTTCACCTGCCAGGCAGTCTGGGGGTCTAGGCCAGGCCACTGTTGCTGTCAGTTCCTAAGCCCACCCACATGATCTTACAGAAGGAGTCAGTTGCTCTATAAACCTGTGTCAGGGATCCCCAAGACCACTGCATGGTTAGCATAAACCCTGTGTTTGGAGAAATACCAGAAGGTCTCGGGGGACCCAACATATAGTTGTTCTCACAGCTAAGTTCTACTACAGTGACATAGGAAGGACACACAGCCAGGTCAGGGAAGAGACACCGGTGGGTTTGAGGGGCTCCACGTGCTGGCTTTCTGTGCTCTCTCCCAGCCACTAGAGTCACACTCTTTCCCCAGAAAGAAAAAGGCAGCAACATGTGTCTGATGTTCCTGCCTACAGAAGTCCAGAACTTCCGGGAAGACGGCGGCGTGAGCAGGGCGGCAGAAATCTCCTCCCAACACTATATTTATCTACGAAAACACAGCAAATACATCTATTCCTAAAAGAGAGACCAGAATACACAGGAAAGCGAACAGCATGCAGCTACACCCGAGAGGACTCGGCACCCCAAGAGGCGGTCTTAAAGAGCCCAGCTGACATACGGTGGCAACTACCAGTGACCAATTCTATAGCCATGAAAAGACAGAGGAATATGGTTCAGAACAAAATCAACCAGACAACCCCAGAGAGGGAGCCTGAAGGGATGGAAATGCACAGTCTTCCTGAAAAAGAATTCACAATAAAAGTCATAACCATGCTGATGGACCTACAGAGAAATGTGCAAGAGCTGAGGGAGGAAGTGAGGGAAGTGAGGAAAGACAATGGAGAAATCAGACAAGCAATCGACGGGCTTAACAGCAGACTGGATGAGATGCAAGAGACTGTTAATGGAATAGAAATCAGAGAACAGGAATACAGAGAAGCTGAGGCAGAGAGAGATAAAAGGATTTCTAGGAATGAAAGAATATTAAGAGAACTGTGTGACCAATCCAAACGGAACAATATTCGCATTATAGGAGTACCAGAGGAAGAAGAGAGAGAAAAAGGGATAGAAAGTGTCTTTGAAGAAATAATTGCTGAAAACTTTCCCTCGCTGGGGAAGGAAGTAGTCTCGCAGTCCACCGAAGCTCATAGATCTCCCAACACAAGGGACCCAAGGAAGACAACACCAAGACACATAATTATTAAGATGGCAAAGATCAAAGATAAAGACAGGGTATTAAAGGCAGCTAGAGAGAGAAAAAAGATCACCTACAAAGGAAAACCCATCAGATTATCATCAGACTTCTCAACAGAAACCTTACAGGCCAGAAGAGAATGGCATGATATATTTAACGTTATGAAACAGAAGGGCCTTGAACCAAGAATATGGTATCCAGCATGATTATCATTTAAATATGATGGAGGGATTAAACAATTTCCAGACAAATGAAAGTTGAGAGAGTTTGCCTCTCATAAACCACCACTACAGGATATCTTAAATGGACTGCTCTAGATGGAAGCACACCTAAGGCTAAAAAGATGTCACCAGGGAAAATAAAATCGTAGCAAAGAAAGCAGACCATCCAAACACTAACTAAAGGCAAAGAATAAAACACCTAGTATAGAAAGAATGGAGGAGGAGGAATAAGAAGGGAGAGAAATAAAGACACATCAGACAGTATTTACAATAACGTAACAAGAAAGTTAAGTTAGATTGTTAGATAGTAAAGAAGCAACCCTTGAACCCTTGGTAACCACGAATCTAAAGCCAGCAATGGCAATAAGTACATATCTATCAATAATCATCCTAAATGTAAATGGACTGAATGCACCAATCAAAAGATACAGAGTAACAGAATGGATAAAAAAGCAAGACCCATCTATATGCTGCCTACAGGAAACTCACCTCAAATCCAAAGATATATACAGACTAAAAGTGAAGGGATGGAAAAGATATTTCATGCAAACAACAAAGAGAAAAAGCAGGTGTTGCAGTACTTGTATCAGACAAAATAGACTTCAAAACGAAGAAAGTAGCAAAAGATAAAGAAGGACATTACATAATGATAAAGGGGTCAGTCCAACAAGAAGATATAACCATTATAAATATATATGCACCCAACACAGGAGCGCCAGCATATGTGAGACAAATACTAACAGAATTAAAGGAGGAAATAGACAGCAATGCATTCATCTTAGGAGACTTCAACACATCACTCACTCCAGAGGACAGATCAACCAGACAGAAAATAAGTAAAGACACAGAGGCACTGAACAACACACTAGAACAGATGGACCTAACAGACATCTACAGAACTCTACACCCAAAAGCAACAGGATACACATTCTTCTCAAGTGCACATGGAACATTTTCCAGAATAGACCACATACTAGGCCACAAAAAGAACCTCAGTAAATTCAAAAATATTGAAATCCTACCAACCAACTTCTCAGATCACAAGGTATAAAACTAGAAATAAATTTTAGAAAGAAATCAAAAAGGCTCACAAATACATGGAGACTTAACAACACTCTCCTAATTAATCAATGGGTTAACGACCAAATCAAAACAGAAATCAAAGAATATATGGAGACTAATGACAACAACAACACAAAGCCACAACTTCTGTGGGACGCAGCAAAGGCAGTTCTAAGAGGAAAGTATATTGCAATCCAGGCCTATTTAAAGAAGGAAGAACATTCCCAAATGAATAGTCTAAAGACACAATTACTGAAATTGGAAAAAGAAGAACAAATGAGGCCCAAAGTCATCTGAAGGAGGGACATAATAAAGATTTGAGAAGAAACAAATAAAATTGAGAAGAATAAAACAATAGAAAAAATCAATGAAACCAAGAGCTGGTTCTTTGAAAAAATAAACAAAATAGATAAACCCCTAGCCAGACTCATTAAGAGAAAAAGAGAATCTACACATGTAAACACAATCAGAAATGAGAAAGGAAAAATCACGACGGACCCCACAGAAATACAAAGAATCATAAGAGAATATTATGAGAATCTATATGCTAACAAGCTAGAAACACAGAAGAAATGGATAACTTCTTAGAAAAATACAACCTTCCAAGACTGACCAAGCAAGAAACAGAAAAACTAAACAGACCAATCACCAGCAACGAATTTGAATTGGTAGTCAAAAAACTACCCAAGAACAAAACCCCCGGGCCTGATGGATTCACCTCTGAATTCTACCAGACATATAGAGAAGAAATAACACCCATTCTCCTTAAAGTTTTCCAAAAAATAGAAGAGGAGGGAAAACATCCAAACTCGTTCTATGAAGCCAGCATCACTCTAATACCAAAACCGGGCAAAGACCTCACCAAAAAAGAAAATTACAGACCAATATCCCTGATGAACGTAGATGCAAAAATACTCAACAAAATATTAGCAAACCGAATTCAAAAATACATCAAGAGGATCATACACCATGATCAAGTGGGATTCATCCCAGGGATGCAAGGATGGTACAACATTCGAAAATCCATCAGCATCATCCACCACATCAACAAAAAGAAGAACAAAAACCACATGATCATCTCCATAGATGCTGAAAAAGCATTTGACAAAATTCAGCATCCATTCCTGATTAAAACTCTCAACAAAATGGGTATAGACGGCAAGTACCTCAACATCATAAAGGCTATATATGACAAACCACAGCTAACATCATACTTAACGGCGAGACGCTGAAAGCTTTTCATCTAAGATCGGAAACAAGACAGGGATGCCCACTCTCTCCACTGTTATTCAACATAGTACTGGAGGTCCTAGCCACAGCAATCAGACAAAACAAAGACATACAAGGCATCCAGATTGGTAAAGAAGAAGTTAAATTGTCACTATTTGCAGATGACATGATACTGTACATAAAAAACCCTAAAGACTCCATTCCAAAACTACTAGCATATCTGAATTCAGCAAAGTTGCAGGATACAAAATTAACACACAGAAATCTGTTGCTTTCCTATACATTAATGATGAACTAACAGAAAGAGAAATCAGAAAAACAATTCCATTCACAATTGCATCAAAAAGAATAAAATACCTAGGAATAAACCTAACAAAGGAAGTGAAAGACCTGTACTCTGAAAACTACAAGACACTCCTAAGAGAAATTAAAGAAGACACTAACAAATGGAAATGCTTCCCATGCTCTTGGCTAGGAAGAATCAATATTGTCAAAATGGCTATACTACCTAAAGCAATCTACAGATTCAATGCAATCCCTATCAAACTCCCAACAGCTTCTTCAATGAACTGGAACAAATAATTCTAAAATTCATATGGAACCACAAAAGACCCCAAATAGCAAAAGCAATCCTGAGAAGGAGGAATAAAACAGGGGGAATTACGCTCCCTGACTTCAAGCTCTACTACAAAGCCACAGTAATCAAGACAATTTGGTATTGGCACAAAAACAGACCCACAGACCAGTGGAACAGAATAGAAAATCCAAACATTAACCCAAACATATACAGTCAATTAGTATTTGATAAAGGAGCCTTGGATATACAATGGGGAGATGACAGCCTCTTCAGCAGCTGGTGTTGGAAAAACTGGACAGCTACATGTAAGAGAATGAAACTGGACTACTGTCTAGCCCCATACACAAAGGTAAACTCAAGGTGGATCAAAGACCTGAATGTAAGTCATGAAACCATAAAACTCTTAGAAAAAAACAGGCAAAAGTCTCTTGGACATAAACATGAGCAACTTCTTCATGAACATATCTCCCCGGGACAAGGGAAACAAAAGCAAAAATGAACAAGTGGGACTGAATCAAGCTGAAAAGCTTCTGTACAGCAAAGGACACCATCAGTAGAACAAAAAGACATCCTACAATATGGGAGAATATATTCATAAGAAATGTATCTGATAAAGGGTTGACATCCAAAATATATAAAGAACTCGTGCACCTTAACAAACAGAAAGGAAATAATCCAATTAAGAAATGGGCAGAGGATATGAATAGACACTTCTCTAAAGAAGAAATTCAGATGGCCAACAGGCACATGAAAAGATGCTCCACATCGCTAATCATCAGAGAAATGCAGATTAAAACCACAATGAGATATCACCTCACACCAGTGAGGATGGCCAACATCCAAAACACAAACAACAACAAATGTTGGCGAGGATGTGGAGAAAAGGGAACCCTCCTACACTGGTGGTGGGACTGCAAATTAGTTCAACCATTGTGGAAAGCAGTATGGAGGTTCCTCAAAAAACTCAAAATAGAAATACCATTTGACCCAGGAATTCCACTCCTAGGAATTTACCCTAAGAATGCAGCAGCCCAATTTGAAAAAGACAGATGCACCCTATGTTTATTGCAGCACTATTTACAATAGCCAAGAAATGGAAGCAACCTAAGTGTCCATCAGTAGATGAATGGATAAAGAAGATGTGGTACGTATACACAATGGAATATTATTCAGCCATAAGAAGAAAACAGATCCTATCATTTGCAAACAACATGGATGGAGCTAGCGAGTATTATGCTCAGTGAAATAAGCCAAGCAGAAAAATACAAGTACGAAATGATTTCACTCATATGTGGAGTATAAGAACTAAGAAAAAATACTGAAGGAGCAAAACAGCAGCAGACTCACAGAACCCAAGAACGGACTAATAGTTACCAAAGGGAAAGGGACTGGGGAAAATGGGCGGGAAGGGAGGGATAAGAGGGAAAAAAGGGGCATTACGATTAGCAGATGTAATGTTGGGGGGGCACGGGGAGGGCTGTACAACTCAGAGAAGACAAGTAGTGATTCTATAGCATCTCACTACGCTGATGGACAGTGACTGTAATGGGGTTGGTGGGGGGGACCTGATGAAGGGGTAGTTTAATAACCATAATATTGCACATGTAATTGTAGATTAATGATAATAAAATAAATTATATTTAAAAAAAAGAAATCCATTGAAGACTCAAGGCCCAAGAGTTTCTATTGGCTGCTCTCATGGAGACCTGTCTACCAAACATCTGCCAAAAGCCACTCCTGGAAGGAAGATATATGGTTAGCATAAACCATCTTTTTGGCAGTCCAGGCACCGTGAACCCCTCTTATCAGTTGAGGAATGGTGGAACTGTCCCCAGATTCAAGTTCCCCAATGCCTGCCAAGGGCCAGCCTTGAAGAAGGACCTTGTAAGGGTGGCCAGCTCAGGTGAGCTCTTTCCATGCACAGGCACAGGCTTCCTATAAAGGCAGTTTAAAACCCAAGGTTAAACATTGCTCTATGCTTTCATTCCAGCAGGAAAAAATATGCTTGATTTCAACAAAGCACCAAACAATATAACTAAAGCTGAATTTGTGGGATGCCCTTTAACAGTCTTTTGGGATGAGCTGATTATCTGCTTCATGGCTTTGTGGAAAAAAGACTGTTCTCCACTGAAGGAGGAGTTGGCACATTGTTCCACTGCTGGAGCCATCGTGGACAGCCCTCTCCGCCCTCAACATCCCAGAACCACAAGGGGAAATGTCCCCAACCCCAGCATTTAGTGTTACCATCATTTGAGTTCTTAGGCACAGCCTGGATTCTGGCCACACGGCGCGTACCAATGGACCAGTGATTCCACACCAGAGGTTGGCCATTTGGGGATAACAGTGCTAGCAGGGTGACCCTCGCATGGTTGTGGCAACATGATATGACACAGAGGATGGGAAATTATCCCAGAAACCACATGGGCTGCATGGACAAGGGATGGTTCTGATTTCCTCTTTCATTTCATCAATCTAAAACAGGCTTTACTATCATTGTGAAATAATGACCCAACATGGCTCAGTCTGGAACCTGCCTTGATGAGGAAGGGGTGCAGGGAGTGCCCACAAAACTGGAAAGAACAGGCAGTCATCTCAGTATTCTTACTATGGGAAAGTTCTCATCGTAGACACGACACAGAAACTGCTAGCTGACTTTTACACTGACACGTGATGATAACGTGGAGGGAGAGATTTTAAACAAAAAGGGGCCAGTCATCCCCCAACGTGTGAAAAACCAGCAAGAAGAAATGGAGCATAACTTTTTTTGACATTGGCGACTTAGTCCTGCTAATGCCGCACTGGGGGCCCTTCCTTCTCCTCTCTCTCTGACTTTTAAGTAGAACCAACTACGGGAACTCTGCCAAAACCCAGCACAGAGTGACAAAGTTAAATTGGAATTATTTTTATGTATTTTTAAAAGTTATTTCCTAGCAGCCAGAGAAAGGAGGCCTTATAAATTTTGGCAGCTGGCATGCTTACTAAAGTCCATTTCTATATAATTGAGTTCATAAATATTAATTTTGCCTGTTCCTGATCTATTTTTGATAAGCCTTTTTAAATTTAGAAAAGTGCTTCATGATGCTCACAATTTAGCAATTACCAGTGCCTTTGGATGAATCCAGAATATCATTTCAGCCTTTAGAACATTTTCTTTGGAGTTGAGACGTGTACATGAGAGAGAGTGGGGGGCGGCACGGAGAGCAGACATGTGGAATAGCAGCAGAGGCTCCCTCTTCCCTCAAACTAGACAATAGAGATTTCTTCCCAAAAGACTTGCTCCTCCAAAGCCCACATCCATGATGCCCATGCCTGGAGCAGTGCCTCCCCCACCCCCCAGGTCAGGGCAGCCCACTGTGGGGGTCCTGGTGCCCAATCATCACAGCCAGAAGGCAGGGTGGGTGGAGAGGGACAGTGTGCTTGAATGGCCCCCCTCCTGGACCCTTCCTGATTTCTCAGCATGGCACACACCCTGACCATCATGGTGGTGCTCCAGGAAGGAGAGGGAGAGAGGGAGAGGGAGAAGTCAAAATCCTGCCACTCTCCCCAGCCAGCGTGTCACTGCTACAGATGATGTAGACCCCACCCCAGCCCCTCCCCTGCCACTAGATTTCTAGGCACCAGACTGGGAGAACCAAGTTTCATCTACACTGGATGTTCATGGAAACAGGGCAAGAGGGGCTGCCCGTGCGTTCTGACCCCTAACTCCCCTATATGAGTACTTTTCTCTGGTTCTTAGTTAAAGAAATGGATAAAATGGGAAGAACACAGGCCAAAGCACAAAACAGAGACACTCAGCTGGGCCTGTGGGGCCAGAGCACAGGCCAAAGCCCAAGATACTAGCCCTGCCTCACTCATTAAGTTGCTCTTGTCCCCAAAGATATCACCTGACTCCCGGTGACTCAGGGTTCCTCAGTTGCAGTGGTAAAGCATACCTGTGCCTTTAAACTATTTCTAAGCAGCCAAGCCCTCCTGCAAATGACATCTTACATGGGACCCTCAGAGTGACGTGACATCACCTGCACACTCACCTGGGACAGAGGGAGAGAGCAAGAAGGGGGAAGGAGGCGAAGTTTTCTTTTTTTATTATACAGACACCAAAATGCACAAATCTTAGTGTAGAGCTTGATGAATTTTAGCATGTGTATATACTCCTATAACCATCTCCCAGGTCAAGATTTTTAATTTTAAATGAAAGTCAAAGTATCTTTGATCCAGGCAGATTTGCCTATATTTGTCTTCCATCCTGTGTGCTTTTGGGAGTGTATCTACGTGGGCTTTGCCCAGCCCAAAGTAATCCCTACTGCTTATTTAAGTATGAGAATAGGAACTGTCTGTTTTCCCTGTCAAGTCTTTGTCTGCTCATTTATTTTGTACCGTGTTGCTCCTTGTAGTAACTTAGTAGAGGCCAATACTGTCTCTGGAGACTTTCTCACTGTAAGCATGGCCGTTACTCTGTGAAGGAGGCTTTAGTGTTGCAATGTCCACATGATGAACGGGGCTCAGAAATGTTAGGTGACCTGCCCAACGTCTCACAGTGAGTGAAGGGATCAAGCAGGCTGAACTCGGTCCTGATGCCAAAGTCCGTGCTACTTTGTACAGCATGTGACTGCTGTAATTCCACCACCTGGAGGTCTCTGAACTGCACCCATGTCTGAATCTTGGCCTTACAAGGAATAGAGGATCCCTAGGGGATGGCCTGGGTGAGGCTGCTCAGTGCAGCTTTCCTCACGGCCCTGAAGTGGTCGGGGTGGGTAGGAGGCAGGCCCAGTCCCCCCCTCCCCGCGGCGGACACTGCTAAGTAATCTGAAGCATTTCCTCCTGTGATTGCACCATCCTCAGCATGGCACCTCTACCAATCAGGAGTGGGTGAACCAATCTCCATTCCTGTTCTAGAGTCTCAAAATCATTCCTCTTTCCTCCTGAAGACTGAATGCCATTTTGGGTCTCTACATTTTTCCAGTTCAGGCTAACTTTCGATTTACAGATTCATACTAAAAGTGAGGACTCAGATTCTAAAGATTATCCTTCAGATTCAAATCGCCCTACAATAGCCCGTAATATCCTTTGATTTTTCTCTCCCAGACCATTAAAATCTAACTCAAAAGCATAGTCTGTTTATCTGCAATGTGGTTCTGAATCCCAGTGTAATTCTGACAGACATTTCCCAAATGCAGGACAAAATAACTTAGATGTCACTTCTTTCAGGAGGTCAGGCGCTCTAGACTTGCTGCTCCTATTCAGAAGGATTATTGTCACTGATTGTTGTAACTGGCTACTAAGTATATGGAAAGACAAAAAGTGATATATAAGAAGTTAAGTGACTTAATTCCACACTGAATACATTTGACTTTGCTCATGCAGAATCCAAGGAAGCCATTCTCCAAATAGCTAGAGGCTGCAAGCCTCCAACATGAACAGACACGCAGGCGTGGAAAGCGAACGGCAGCCTTCCCAGGACTTTGGGCACCACGTCAGCCGTACACACCAGCATCCAGAGTCAGGTGTCAAAGCTAATGCTTCTCAGCACGAGGGACTCAGATGTCAGAACTAGACAATAGAGTCAAGAGCCCCAGGGCTCTTGAACAAATGTCTTCCAGGAGCTCTCCTATCCTCTGATGTAATCCTATTCCGAACCCTAGGCTGTAACTGCTGGGTTCCTCTACCATGGGATCAGCCTGGTAGGTTGACAAGACTTTGCCTAATAACTGCCTAATTGCAGCCATTTCTTTGCCTGGGAGCCACATATTGTCTTTCTAAGACATTCTGATAGGCCCATTCACACAGGATTAAATGTTTCCAGCCCAAAATGGCTATTATGCTCGACAGGCTGATTAGCAAGGCAAGGGAGCTACAAAGTACAAGCTGAGTAAATTGGATGCTTTAAAATTCACTAGAAGGATGCTGTTAATTACACTACCATATCTAGGGTCTATATATATTTTTTCAGTATAATGGATTGTGGTGCCATATGCAGTGCAATTTCTGACTAACAATGCTTAATAAGAGGATGTCAAGCCTACAACTTATAATATTCTCATTTATACTAAATCATCCTATAATGTTTTTCTAATTGTTCTCCCAGCTGTATGGCCAGGACACCTCCCTGCACTACAAGGAAACTGCTGTCCCCACACTAGCTGAAAATACACTGGCTCTTAAAAGCTCATGAAGTTAGTGGAACAAGCAAAAGGCTTCGAGCTGCCCTGGATTCTGGTTTGTCCATTTTACTACTGGCAAGACTCCCTCCTTGACCAAACTTTAATCTCAAAAGGAGTCTTTTTGCCACTTCTCCACTAGGTCTTCACCCTGGTCCCACAGCCTCAGATACGGCACATGGCCCAAGTCTGGCCAGTCAGAACCTCCTACTTCTGATCCAGAGAAACTGATTTGGGGCTGGGTGTTAGGCTCTGTTTGGGAAGGAAGCCAGGTCTAGGACTTCCACTGAAATTGCTCTGAAGAGCAGGAAAAGGCATCTTCTACATCTGTGAGGATAGGAGTATGAATACATCCATGGTCACCACTTGGAAGAGGGTGTGCCTGAGACGGAAGCCTACACAGAAGAAAATAGAGCTGAGAGACAGAGAGGCAGCAGGCCTGATGAAAATGCTTGAGATGCTGGATCCAGCTGCACCTGAAGCTGGCCTTACAGGAGCCAAAATATTCCCTTTCTCACCCAAGCCATCCTGGGCTGAGTTTTGAGTCACTTGTGATCAGAAGAGGCCTGACGAATGCAAATACAAATTGGTTATATGTGATTTAGTAGGTGATTTCCTGTGTGACTCTGAGCAGGACCTTAACCCTCATGACATTTGTTTCCTCCTTGGTTGAACTGGCACCAAGCATAACCACATCACAGAGTTGTCCCACGGGAGCCTGGAGAGAGGCATACAGCAGGGCACAGTGTGCCAGCCCAGCTGGTGAGGCAGTAAAGCACATACGTTGTGGCTTTCCAGGCAGACAGACAGAATTTAAATTCCAGCTCTGCCGCTTATGGGTTGTGTGACACTGGGGTCATTACTTGACCTCTCTGAGCCTCAATTTTCTCACCAGTAAAATGGAGGAAAAAATGATACCCATCTCATTACTTCTCAGTGAGGACTGCATGAATGAATGAATAAAATGAAGGATAAATGCCACATCTCGGCCCTTTACTCACAGAGCAGACTGGTGCTAAGAATACTCCCCTCCTTTTCTTTTTCAGCTTTATGTGTTTAAAAACTTTTAAGTTTGCAAAAGGAACTTTGTTAATGTTTTGTGTTTTTTCCAGCTTTATTGAGATATAATTGCCACATAACATTGTCTAATTTTAAGGTGTACAAAGTGTTGATACATTTATGTATTGCAGAGTGATTACCACCTGAGTATAAGCCAACACTTTGGTCCATCACATACTACCATTCATTTTTTTGTCGAAGCATGTCACATGGGCCAACCAACATCAATACCCAAACTCTCCAGTGGGAAAAATTGAAAATTCATGTGGCAAAAAGGCATGTGCTCTAAACGCAAACAGAAGGCAAGGAATTGGGGGCAATCATTCAATCTGCTTCTTGCACCGGTGTCCTGAGAGATGGCCATTTTCTTGGTTCTGGAATACAGTCTAAGGGCCAAGTGGATCAAGGGATAAGATGAGGAAAGTGAAGTAGTTCAGAGAAGGCCTTGTCCCATGATCGCAGGTAGGCTTTACCTTGTCAACCCCAGAGAGGTACTTCTTGGCCTGCCTGAAAGTTGTTTAGAAGAATAACATATTTCTAGCACTCTGGAAAGCCAGATGCTCATCCACGGTCATCTCAGTCCAGCTAAGTGCTCCAGGGAACAGGGCTAATTGCCCATCTCTATAATTACTTAGTGAAAATACATATATATGTATTTTACCATGTAGAAGCATATTTAGAAGATCATTCACTTGAATTCAAAATGTTTCTAGATCTTTAGATCACAGACCATTGTTCTTTTTGTCAAATTTTTCCCTGACTTTTTATCTTAAAAAGATTCAAGTGCAACATTCAGATTGATGCAGGATCCTTTGGCAGAAAAGCACAGTTCTTGTTGTAAGATTATTTATAAACATCTAAAATGGCGAGGGTGCAGTTTTAATGAGAATGTGAAGAAAGATGCATGACAACTTTTACATTTTACCACATCTCTTTCTCAAAATTGTCAAACTGTTCTCATAAAAACATAAGCTATGGCGTATTTGGTTTTCTTTCAAGTAAACATTTGCTTGGAAAATACATATGATCTGCCAAGCTCGATACTAGTCAGTGTAAGAGACAGAAGAGTTCTTACCCTGGAGTACCAAGCAGACTGAGGTCAGCTGTAAATCAGAGGGGGAAAATGTACAAGTTAATCTCTCTTGTGTTCATGGAGTCCAGAAGCCACCAGCCCGGGTTAGTGTGGGCTCCAACTGTATTGAAGATCCTGGCTTCTCTTCCATCTTGCTCACAGTCCCTGGGCTGGGGTGTTCCACTAGGCAAAGCTTCCGAAGGTTTCATTTCCAAGAACCCCTCATGGTCCAAGCTAGCTGCTGGAGCCCCTGTTGTATGGTCCACATTCCAGCCACTATGATGTAGGGACAAAGAGAAGCACTTTTGTCATTGAAGGTGACTTTCTGGAAGTTGCAAGTGCCACCCCTTTTTACATATCAAAACTTAGGACCCCGTTGCCGGAGCTCACCTCATTGCAGAAGACAAAGGATGAGGCAGTGGTCATTCTTGGTGGTTGTGTGCCCAGCTAAACATCAGGAGTTCTGTTCCTGAGGAAGGGAAGAGAGAACAGGAAGACCTGGGAACACATGTGGGGTACCCTGTCAGCATGGTGGGGCCTTGGGCACCTCCCTGATCCCACCTGCTCCATCCTCCCCCTCATTCTTCTCCAGCCAGTAGTCTTCCTGCTGCTCCTCCAAGGCCCAGGCTTACTCCAGGGTCTGGGCTTTGCACTTACTGTCCCCTGCACCTGTCAGCATCTTTCCAAGTGTCTACCGGGCTCATCCCTCACTGCACTCAGGCCTCAGCCTACAGCTAACCTCCTGGTCAACTGTGAAGGCTTCCCTGCCCACCCAGCCCACTATAGCCTGCCCCCTCTTCTGCTTTGTGCTGTCCCTGGATTCTGGTGATCTGTTGGGTCATTCAAATAAAAGAAAAAGTGTCCCTACCCCATCCCTTCCTCTGCCTACCTGGAACCCTTGAAAGAAAAGGGCATTAGTTTAAAGCAGTAGAAAACAGTTTTTAAAAATTCTGTTCGTCTCTTGGGGAGCCTCAAGGTGGGCGCATCTGCCTAGAATTTCAGGCTGTGCCTAACTTTGGAAAAGCAAATGCTACTTTTCAAATCTACATTGCCATCATGTCCCTGTTGAGAAGTTTCCAGCAGAGCTCTAAATGCCTGAAGAGCTTTAGATGGAGAGTCGGGGTACAGCAAGAGGACAGAGAGGCCCTGCGCTTCAGGAGGGCTTGGGGCAAAGGGGGCGCCGCAGACCCACTGAGTTTAACCAGCAGCCTTACCGCGATGGCCAGAACCCGCAGAGCCCTCGCTGCAGAGCGAGCCCAGGGAAGTGGCCTGCTCTCCCCATCCCGGTCCCAGGCGTCTTGGGACCGCCGACAGCACTGTGGGCACAGCTGCGGTCCCGGGAGTGGGGGACTGGCTCCTGTGCCCGGCGTCCTAAGAAAGCCGCCCCTCCTCAAGGCCGGGGCCCGCCCTCCCCGCCCCGCGCCCGGGTGCGCCATCAAACCCACAGAGGCCAGGCTCTAGCCTCCGATCCCGTGATGCGCGCCCGCTGCCACATATCCCGCGCCCCCGAATCCCGCACCCTACAGGCCACCTCAGACCCGAGCCGGACCCACAGGGATGATCCCAGGTCGGCGCTCAGACCCCGGCTGGAAAAGGCGGTGCAGAGACCGTCTCATCCCCGGGATCCCCAGCCTCCAGTTTGACCGAACTGGGGTTGGGGGAGACACCTATGGGGTCCCTCGATTTGGGAAAAGGGAGGACAAAAACTGGGCTCATACTCCGACTCCTACAGTTCCTCCGAGTATCGGCGTGCGAGGCAAACAATGGACCCTAACCCTCGTCCTAGTCTCCTCGTCCCCAGGTCTCCCAGCGATGAGCGCTCGGTCTGAGGGCAGTCTCAGGCAGGGGACACCGGGAACCCAGAACCCAGCGCGGTCCGCTCGTCCACGACGCCGCGCAGAGGTGCTCCTGGTAGCACCAACGCCCTTGCCAGTCCCCCAGACGCGCCCCAGGTTCAAGCATCCCTGGCAGGGACGCCCTGGCGCCCCAGAGAGACGGAACCTGCTGCTGCCTTAGGGTCCCCCGCTGCGCGCCAGCACAGGCTCATGTCCCCACAGCGCGGCGCACACCTGGGGCGCATCCCGCGGCCCCGGCCTGCCCTAGCCCTCCTCCAGGCTGTCCCGGCGCCGCGGTTCCTCTCCCAGCCTCTGCCCCCAGCGCGGCACCTACTTGCGTCTTGCCGCCGCCTCCTGCTCCAGCCCTCGCGACCCTCCCTGCCCGGGCGCCGGAACCGTCCCGACCCCTCGGGCGGGGCCCCACCCGCGCGGCCCCACGCCCTGTACTACGGCTAGAAAGCAGCCGGCCGCACGAGGCGAGAGCGCCTGCAGGCGGGGGCGGGACAGGTCCAGGGCTGGGCCGGTGGAGGGAGGGGAGAAGAGACCCCTCGAGGGCGGAGAATGAGGAGACGCGGCGCTCTCATCAGCAGCGGGAGCAGCGTGTCCGCGGGAACCCGATCCCGGTTCAAGTACCCCGCGCACTTGCGGCCCGGGCCTTCCTCCCGCAGCGCCGTCCTCGGAAGTTCAGCCCAGGCACACGACATGTACATGGAGGGCCCTTCCTGTCCCCACCTGCCGGCAATCCCTGGGCCAGTGGTACCACGCGTAAATGTTCGGGGGTCTTGGGAGCGTGGCTTCCGCAGGTAACATTCCCATTGTTGGGATTCGGAAGGAAGCAAGCGCGCAACAGTGTAGACTGGAATCGGTGTCCACGGAGGTGGGCGCGCGCATGGCTCAGGTGCGCGCGTACCGGACCCCAGAAACTGCACCGCAAGGGAGCTGATCGGTGCCAGCCTTGTTCACTCGTCTCGCAGCTGGCTTCGGTTAACCGCTAGGGAGGGCATGGCCCCCTCCCGCAGAACGGCTCCCTAGTAGCATTCCCGGAGCTGGCAGGGGAAAGCCAGCACTCCCGGAGCCCCTGTCCCTCCTTTGACTGTCTCCAGTGCCCCAAGCCTACGCTGCTGCCGGCAGTCAGGTTCCTCTGCTCACGTCTGATGTGAGGCGTGGGAGAGAGAGCCGGACCCTCCTACACGGCCTCCAGCCCCAGACAGCGCTGGGCCCCAGCTGCCCATGCCCTCCGTCTTCCCGAGGGCCTGCTGTGTCCTCTTCCAGTACAGGGCTCATCCGCTGCCGGGAGGCTTCGTCCAACCCCAGAAAGGAAGCCCCCTGAGGCATGCATGGGTCACTGTCTGTCTCGACTAGAGCTGTAAGGGGGTCCTGAGCCACAAGGCATTTCAGCAGAAACAAAATTTTTAATTCCGTGCCTGAATGAGAAAAAAAGAGAAAGATCCTGAGCAACTGATAATCCAGTTTTGTCCCCCAGCTCAGGCACAGCCTTAACCTGAGGCCTAAGAGGAGCTGGGTGGGCAGAAGCAGCCACCCAGCATGGGAGCAGGTCCCTGGGTGCACTTTCGAGAATCCTGGCAAACTGGGGTGGCAGGCCCCTGGTTGGTTTGCAAGTTGACTCCCTTTGCCTGTAGTGCTGGGGAGGCAGCTGAGAAAGCACCTAACAGGCAGAGAGGGGCTGGTCAGAGGCTTCTCATGTTCTGCAGAGCAGAGAGTTCTTTTTCCTGCTGTTTGGCTAGCCCAGGTAGGACCTCAAAAGCAGGCACAGTGATAAATTCCTTGCAAGTTGTGTGGCCTCCATAAGGCTGCACGGGTTCCTGTTTCTGCTTCTCCTCCTCCACTTTCTCTCCCTCTTCTTTTCTAGCCCAAACACACTTGCACCCCCCCACTTTCCCCCTCACCCCCCCACCCCCCACACACTGTCCTTTGCCTCCTAAGTTCCCCCAGGGGCCCCTAATGCTTGGCTGGCGCATTGGGATCTGGTTGGCCTCTCCCTCCTCCTAGACCATATGCCAGCAAAGCCCTAGAACTTGCCCACCCTTTGCTCTGCCTCCTTTGTGCAGGCTTAGGGTCTGCAGCTCCTTCCCCTTCATTGTCTCTTTCCTTTCGGCACTGAACACCAACCTCTGCAATTTTCCCAGTTAATCCATGCCCTGGTCCAAAACGCCCTGGGGAAAATGATCAAAACCACTACCACCTGCCTAATGCCAGTATGAGAAGAGAGTTCCAGAAGCACCAGGTGTCTCCCTCTTCTCCCTCCAGATTCTCTTTCTCTCTCTTTCCGGATAAAGGGTTATACTGTCCCATGCCCCATAATAAGAACATAACCACTCTTCCCTGAGCACTTGTTCTGGGTCTTCCATTGTTTTATTGTTGCCCAATTTGTTTGTTTACTTGTTATTATCTGTTCCTGAGGTCACCCTGCCCAGACCTCAGCGTAAGTTCCATGGAGTATGACTTGCTCCAATACTGTTTTCCCTGCTCGGTGAGCCATGCCTGGCACAGTGTGTGCCCCGTAACCATTTGTTAGGTGAATTAATCCTGTAAGGATTAATATACACTATAGCCCATTTCACCAATGAAGAAACAGCCAGAAATATTTAATTAAAATGATCTAGTTTACAGTAACAATCATATTTTTGAGAATTTATATTTTCTTCTGAGCATAATGCTTGACACACTTCACCCTTATGAAAACCTACAAGTATGTGCCTTTACATCTATTTTACAGGCAAAGGAGTTGGTCCACTTGCCCAGGCCACACCAATGGTGGGGGGTGGAGCTGAGATCCCAGCCCGGGCAGTTGGATCCTGAGCTCACGCTCAGGAGGCAGCTGTCTGGACCCTGGCATTTCCCAATTCCACAGACACCTGAACACAGCCTGTGAGCCCCAGGACCCTGGATGCACAAAGGGCAAAAGTAGAAGAAAACCCGGTTTGAAGGGGCTGATCCTGGTTCTGCAGTTGGGAGTTCCAGGAATGAGGGTGAACCCTTAAACCTAGAAGGAGGCGGTCCCCGCCGGCCACTCTGCGGTGTGGCATGGGGCCAGCCACGCCACCTCCTTAGGCTCAGCTTCGTCACCTACAGAAAAGGCAGAACACCATGCCACCTCCGTCGGAGCCTGTAGGGTGGTCAGTGCAGTTCCTGCAAAGGACGATGCACAGTAAACGCTGACTCCATTTCACATTCAGAACAATCCAGAAGGGTTGTATTCGCTGGTCTCTTTAAGACAGGGCGGAGATAAAACGCATCTCTACTGCCTGAGGGAGCAGTTGTGGGAAATATCTGCGCCAGTTGTTACGCTCTAAAGCCTCGTTTCCAGACCTACCACGCTACACTCTGTGTTGTCGGCCAAGGCTCTGCGAGGTGCACCTCTGCTTTGCCAGCTCCTCACTGTAGGTTCTGCCAATGCGGGCACGAGAGATGGAGCAGCGGCAGCACGCATGACTCCCCCGCTGCTTCCCCAGCATCACCCCAGCAGTGGCCCCTCATTCTGTCCGGGGAGGTGGGTTCTAGTTCCAAGCTGCTTTTCACGTTTCCAGAACCACCCTCAAAGACACCAGCCCACCCTGGCGAGGCCGCCTCCTCAGAGTCCTGGTCTCAGCAACATAGGGGCCTCTTCCGGGCTCTTGAGGTAGCGCCAGCAGTCTGAAGGTGGTCCGTCTTCAGAAATCTGGGTCTCTGCTTCACAGAGCCCCTGCTCCAAGCCTCTAGGTTCCAACATAACCTCAGGAGCTGGGGAAATTAAAATACTTCATGCAAAGAGGCATCTGTGTGCAGCACACTCTGGTTTTGTTTCACTCATTCAGGATCCCTTTAAGAAATGGCAAGTACTGTATTTGCCAACATTTAAGGCATATCAGAATATAAAACATTCCTGTTTAATGTGCAATATTTGTAGGAGGGTCTGAGTGATTTTTATAGTGAATCCACTGAAAGCGATATTAAAGAGGTTTGTAAAGAAAAACATATTTTTCTGCCCATGTAAATACATCACAGTCTCTATTGGAATGTAGCAGGAAACTGATTGGGATATAAAATAATAGTCCATTAGCTCTGAAAAAAATGTATAAAATTGTATGAATAAAAGAAATA
Source organism: Smutsia gigantea (assembly GCA_032199065.1). Classification (NCBI taxonomy): domain Eukaryota; kingdom Metazoa; phylum Chordata; class Mammalia; order Pholidota; family Manidae; genus Smutsia; species Smutsia gigantea. Next base: position 104,949 of record JAVSCE010003180.1, on the reverse strand, counting down.
TGTTGGCTTAAGTGAATATGGGTACAAAGCAGGAGAAGAAATGACATGAAAAATAGTAGTAAATGGATTCTCCTTCTTTATTTGTGGTATTATAAAAGCGAATGGCAGTACTGCAACTCAGAAAATATTGGAGACTAAAAAGCAAGTCACAATGTAAAATTAAGTGAAATAAGAATGAATGTTTCTATTTGCAAGCAAAGAAATTAAGCAACAAGAAAACATAAATTTGACTGAATTCCCACACAGGTTGGTAGATGGGCTGTTGACAAGCCATATTTCTGTATAAATCAGTGCAAAACATACAGTAAAAAACAGTTAAAGAAAGGTCACTTTCATACATGCAGTAAAAGCCAATAATTGCTTGGCTATTTGTATACAAAGGAGTGGTGGGGGAGAAGAAAGAATTTGTAGTAGAAACTAGCTTGAACCCCTACTTTCAGAAACTTCCTAGAAATTCCATTTCTCTTTGATCCATAGCTTGTGGTGGTGACAAATGTAAATCTAAGATGGTAACCCAAATTCTACTTCCTCTGATTATTTGGGTGGGTAAATGCCTTGTCACTGATGCACTGCGTATGGGGGTCTCCTGTCTCTTCTGGGATGTTTTGTGTCTCCATTTTCTGCCACTTGGAGGTAGTGACATTATCATGGTCTGTAACTGCACAATTCTCTCCTTCCTTACTGGCTTTCATCATGTTATCTTGGTTCACTAGACATGGCGTAGGTATGTTGCCTTGGGGTAAAGATGAGCCTTGCTTGCTGGCATATATGGCAGCCTGTCTTCCAAGTGAGCAATAAATACACTCCATTCAAGAGGTGATCAGAGACAAAGTGTGGGCAGGTAGTGCAGTAGATTGTTGTAAACTAGCCCAGAGTTCTTTGATTCAGCCTCGGTTCAACTGAAGATAACACCAGAGACTCTTTTTTTGGTGCTGGTCGAACAGCACCCTTGAGAGCAGTTTTAAGAAGCTATTGCCACAAGTGCTTCCAAGAATGCTTTTCATTTCATTGGATAAATGATCAGCCGTTGTTTACCAGTTAATCTGTTGAAACCAGGCTTACAGAAAGGAGTGATTCCACAAGTAGGAAGCATGGGTCATGTTTTAAAATGTAAATATCCAGTCTGTCTCCCCCATTAGCCTCAGTGAATTAAGAATATTTTGGACCTTTATCTCATTCTTCAGGAAGAGAGAGTGGAGCTAACCTCTACTTTCTACATGGCCTTCTGCTGTTTGCTCTTTGGGCCGGCCCTACCTCTGAGAACTTTCCCTGACACCCCTCACTGCAAGATTGTTACTGCATTAGAAGAGCCAGGGAGATTTATTGGAAATTAGATTTAGTAGAAATAAGAGCCATGTTTTGGAATCTGTGAATGCCACGTGGAAGGAAACAGTGGAAAATGATAGGTAGAGTATGTATGTGTGTGTTTGGAGAGAGGGAGTAACATGATCGGAATTTTTATTTGAATAAGATTCATCTGGCAGCCTTTGTAAAGGATGAATTACAAAAGCAGAGGCTGGTGGTTAGAAAAAATGAGCAAATGCATCCACTATCTTCCTGTAAAATACACACACATTCCTGCGTTTTCTACTTCAACATGTAAAATTTAAAACAGAAAACGTATTTTGTAAGAGGAAGAGTATTCCATGACATGCTGTATGTCCCATGGCCTCTTTCTGAGCTTCTGTCCCTCCATATGTAAAGAGCAAAGTGATGTTGACTTTAAGCCAATTTCATCTCAAGAGCTGACTTTAGATGATTACTCATTTAAGGTGCTTCTCTACCCTTCACTCTGATCTTTTCCCAACTTTCCTCAGCTTATTTTGAGCTGTCTGACAGCGAGCATCCCCTTCATGGATCAGGGATACAAAGAGCAGAAGGGGGTACCAGCAGTACAGCCCCCAGCCGTGCATGAGACAGCTCAGGAAATGGCCAGACTAACCCTATGTCTCACAAAAGCACTGCTTGCAATGGAGCAAGCATGTGCATTTCCTGGGAATGTTAATGACACAGAGTTCAGACTCAGGAGGTCTGAGGTGGAGCCTGAGAATCTGCATTTCTCATTAGCTTCCTGCCACTGCTAACGCAGCTGATGCCTTCACCACACACAGTGCAGCAAGGCTTTGAGAGAGTTGTGGTCTCTCTGAGCTCAAGGAGGGAATAAAAAATCCTATCCAGCTATGATTCCTCCAGTCTGGAGGGCATGCATTTCTACTCATGAATGGTAACAGCTAATACAATAGTGATAACGTTTATTAACCATGCACATTGCGGTGGACACATAACACAAACGATGTAAACCGCAGCCATCCCTGCAAGGTGGTGCGGGTGGTGCAGGAACTAACATCGACCCTTGCCACCGGCTAGGTCTCTTTCTAAATGCCACGTGTATGGGCCCTCTGAACCTTCTTCACGAAGACCCATGAGCTGAGGGGCTTAGCATCTCCATTTCAGTGAGGAGCAAATGGAGGTATTTGGGGACACAGATATTCACATGGCTAAATCTCTTGTTTTCTTCAGGGTTTTGCTCAAATATATTCTTAACCCATGCCATGCTAAACACTTGCTATTTCCTGTCCCCTTCCCAAATGAGGTCCCATCGCACTGAGTGGGACTCTTTTGGAAACTCCCAGGTCAACCCCTGCCTGTGATCACAGGTCTGTAACTCTCCCTGTGCAGTCCCAGTTTGAGGATTTCAAATCATGCAAATCTACTCATCCTGCATGAACAATCTTTGCACAAAGGATAGCCATGGAGGAGCCAGTGCAGCTCAGGATACCCAATCCAAGAACGGAAAAATTCTGGCTGATTCAGCACAAAATATTGGTAAGATTTTGGTGGAGAATACTAACAATGCCCCTTATGATGCTGGTTTTCTGATTTTGCAGAAGATGGCAGCCTGCACAATGCCACCTGCCTCAGGGACCTACCCTGCCTCTGGGACACTTAGAGCAAATCGATCGCTCCTGGGTAGATTTCTCCTTTCGAGCCCATTTATACCTTTTACCTCTGAAGACACACAATCAATCAAACATAAGCAATTGCCGGAGCCTGAATTGGGTATTTGTTTCTTATATATCAAAAGTTTGGAGGAATAATTTCAGTTCCAAGGAGTACTTTCTCCCAGCTCGTTCACTCTGAAGGTGACCTTCCCTTTGAGTTGAAATGTGGCCAGCCCTGGAAGTTGGTGACAATGCTCCATGTTTCACAGATGTGAGAAATGGCATTTCTTTGACTCATCTGGCTTTTATTTGGCAGATTTTTTGAGCATCAGGCCCTCCATTATGAGTTAGGGGATGAAGAGACTTGATCCTGCCTCTTTGTGGAATCTGCTATCAAATAAAAAGGCAGATTTAAACGACAAATTTAAAAATGAATAATTACATTTGAGGTGAGACCAAGTAGAGGTGCATGATGTTTTTTCAAACGTAACTGCAGAAACTGTTTTATCTTTAATGTGTATTTTTTATTTTTAATTTTGCTAAAATGTATATTTCGATTGTAATAATGGAACGAGGCTGCAATTTTGAGACTGGTTTGTGCTAAGATAACAAAACTCCCAAATAAAAGTGACAGAAATTAACTAAGCAATACTGAAAGTAACTGAAAATAAGTGTGGAGGTGGGCAGGGCTGTGGTGACCCAGGAGGACTATACCATCAGGACATGGGTATCACCGCATTCCATATCACCAATTCCTTTGGCTTTTATTCTCCCACTGCTGTAGATGTCTGCTCAGTTCCAGGTGTCTAAGCAGGATGAGGTAGAGCAGGTAGAAGGAGGATCCTCTTCTCACACCATTCTTTTTCTCAGAGATCTTTTCAAGAAGCCTCCAAAAAGTTCCATATATTCCATAGGCCAACAGACTCATCCCAAGGACACGGGACTAAGATTGCCACGACTGGCTTAGACCAGCTACAGTTCACCTGTGCAGCTGTGCAGTGACCTACTCCAATTGGTTTTTGAGTAAAATTAGGACACTCTTCACACGGAAGTAGCAAATCGTATTAGCCTTTGCTTAAAGGTGAGAAACATCAACTGCCATACTGCACCACTACCACTACCGAGTAATTCCTCAAGAAATATGAACTGCATTAGTAAAAATAACAAAACTTACGACTTGATTTCCTCCCATACTAAAACGTTCGGGATCCACAATGTTAATTTATAGGAGCTCAAAAGCAATCTGTCTTCTTTTAAAATCAACTAGACAAGGAACTGCTGTCATTACTCCACATTGCCACACGGTGTCAGTGTTGAGGAGCGGTTCCGTGCAGATTCGCAAACCAGCCGGTGGCCAAGGTTCAGTTCACCGCTGGTGCCAAAATACTGTTCTTTATGGTTCAGGTAGATTTTCAGCCATTTCCTCCACATCACAACGTCTGTTTATGGATACTCCAGAATCGGCCGCATGTGGATTTGAAACCCATCCTGTGAACTTGTATGACTTTTAGCTGAGCCTGGTTACTAAGCCTAGATATGTTCTTTCCTTGAGATAATTTTATTTTTATTTTATTTTAATGTATTTAAAATGATTAAATTTTATTTAATTTTATTTAGGTAATATTATTTTATAAGGCACCTCAGGATAGAGGAGATGGGGCATCCGGTTCCACTCTACCAGGAGGTCCTGGATTCCGTATGAAAATTGAGGCCTTTAGTTTTGAGTGGGAGACACTGTTTATGCTGAACCACTGGAATTTAAGCTTTTTGAGGGAAGCAATCTGTCTGTCCTTTTGTAACTTCATTTGCTGACTAGCATAGAAGCCCAGTCTCCTAGTAAAATAAATGAACGATTAGTAAAACCACTTAGACTTAGATATATGGTACATGAGGATTTTAAGAAAACAGACATGCAACTAAGAGAGATGGTTAAGTGACACTTCCCTGAACAATGCTTAGGTCTGTGATTTATGTACGTACGTCTTAAACATTCTTGACAATACTCTAAACTTCCCGGTCCTTCTGTTTACAACCTTAAGTAAAAATTATCTAATTCTCTGCCTGCATCTAAGTGACCAGACTCCACTGGAAAGAGTCATGCAAGAGAGTGTGCTGAGGTCGTATTTTTATATCCCAGCCCAAAATCCTGCGCCACGTGTTCAGGCTTGGGCTGCAGGGAATGCCTGAAAAGAGAGACCCAGGGGCAAAGGCAGTAATCGCAGAGAAAACTCAAACTTCCGGTTTGTGCCAGATGGAGCCATTGACAATTTCCAGAACCTTATGAACACCTACAGCATTATAAATAAAGTTTAAAGCTAATGACAATGAACAGCACTGTGACAGAATGTGTGCCTGTGTGATTCCTTTACAAAAGCTTCTACAAACAGAATTCTGTGGAAACTCACGCACACCGATACTCATGGGCACAATGTATCTCTCTCTCTCTTTCTCTCTCTTTATTTATTTTTGCTTTTGCAGTGAGGCAGTTTTTCGGGGTGATTAGTCTAAATTCAGACACGGGCTATAATGAATTTGCTGCACACACAAACAAGGGTGTTGGAGGCCCATCGCTGAACGAGCACACCTTGCTGTTGCTCACACAGATGGCGTCCTCCTCTCATTGATAATCTTGTAGGGTAATGAGAGAGGGGACTGAACAGGAGGAAATTAAGTGGTATAAACAAACAAACAAAAAAGAAGTGCGGAGTGTCTGTGACAGTCCTAAAAGCTACCTGGGTCATGCAGCCAGTGCTGCAGAACTTCTGGCGGCAGTGATGGGATCTGGTCAAACCCAGTCTCCAGTTTTCCCAGGCCTTTTCTGAATGCCAATGAGCAATGCACGCAAGAGCCGGCAGCCCTGTTTCCTCTGGCTCATTTCCAATTCCTGAGCCCTGCAAACACGCTGTGTTCACTGCGGCTCTGGTCTGCATTGTGGAAGTTAAAAATAGAGAGCTTCCCCCAGTTCCAGCTGCTCTGTGGTCTCGGGTCCCCCAGCATGTACCAAATTGTTTTATAATTTCTCATTAGCAGCGGTGAAATAAGAATACACAATTAGGGAGGGCCAATTTTAATTATAAGCTACCCTCCCAGAGAAGACTTGAGTTACAGTTGAAACAGACAATTGAATAAATCCTGGGACACAACAAGGAGCAAAGAGAAAACTCCAATAAAAGGTCCTGTATGGAAAGCAGTTGGATAATAGAAACAAAAATTGGAGACCCAGTCGCTTGGCTTTACTATTAAGAAGCTGATGTTTACTTTAAAATGTAAGGCTGATTAGTTTAAAGAATCACTAAGTCACTATATTCATGGGAAGATATTAAAATAATTCATTATACTTAAATGTCAAAATGCAAAAAGTAGCTTCGGGCCAACAAAAAGAGCATATGATAGCAACATTTACCTGTGGGTATGACTCTTCCAAGCCTGCCATCAAAAGGCCTCGCTGTCACAACAGAACTTCATTAATTTCAACTTTATGAAATAGACAATATTACAATATTGTAAAAAAAAAAGTATTCTCAGGAATCCAACATTTGCATATAGATGGAAAAGAACTCAGATTCAGATTACTAGTGAAAAACAATGATTTTCAATATTTCCATCTAATTTTCAGTAAATTATCATTTAGGAATGCCATTGTCATGTTATTTAAATATGTAGATTGATTCTTTTTTGTACTTATCATGTAGGAAAATAAAAATGAAATTGCTTTTTCCAAGAAATAGCTACATGATGTGGTTGAACCTAAGAAGAACGTTTTCGGGGATTTACCAAGTTTGGGCCAAACCCAAAGTCTATAAAATGCGTATTTTCCCTTCATTTCATTTCATGACTTTTGATCCAAATTCATAGATTTCTGCTTTCATCTCCTTCAAAACCTCAACACAAAATGAAAGGCTCTAGGGACCTTCCTGGCAAGATGACCATCCTCTGCGCTATTTTGGAAGCTCTCAGAGGCCAAGCCATTCCTATTGTCTCAGTGGTAAATACTGTCAAGAAGTACAGCACCTCAGGTCTCACGTGCTCTGTTAGGATGGCTCACTCCCTCTCCCCATTCTCTGCGGAATAGTGGTAGAGCTTGATTACTCTCACTTCTTCAAATCTGTTGAACCACAAATTAAAACCATGGGTGCACAAGACTCAAGATACAGCAAATGGCCCATCACTTCTTACTCCTAAGTGGACTGCAGCATGACTAAGTCCCCACCATCAGGGATGGCAGCAAAGGAAGCCACTTAATTTTCCTGGAAAATTTCCTTCCCTGTCTGTGATCTGCAGGAACACAGAGACTTGCACAATCCAGCAGAAATGAAGAAGTCTCTGGCCCTCAGTTCACCCAGGCTGGTGCCTGTGGGGTCTCCTGTGCCAGGTCCTAGGGTCCGGTCCACTCACAGACAGCCAGTCCCTGTCCTTCCAGATGCCTGGGTGGGGTGGCAGTTCCCTTCTGGATTCCCTCAGAATGCTGGGTATGAGTCAGAGGACTCCACAGTCTGCCCCTACGTGAATCAGTGACCCTCACCCAATTCTGCCGTCCTCCACCCCTGGGAAAACCCAGCCGATGAAAACCAAGAGTCCAGACATTCAGAAGTTAAGACCTTGTGATAATTTTCTCATGGCATGGAAGACCTTTAAAAAAGAAAGCTCCAGGCTGGGTTTCCTTCCTCAGACAGGTGAATGCAAACCTTCCTCATTTGTTCATGAAGATTCTTCTGGTGATAAATCCGGACATCATTTCCTTCCTGGGGCCAGCCCAGCACACATGACTTTCCATTCCCAGAGTTCCTGGTCCAGAGTGACAGTCCCATTCCCCGGGGATTTTGTTATGGCTGTTGTTCAGGTCCTAGAGGAGACCAATAAATCAGAGCGTCTGTAGGAAGGGCTTGGGCCCCAGTAGAGTTCAGGTAAATCGTCCCAACTGACACTCACGTGCAGTGAACGCGGAAGACTCTGATCTGCCATATGGGTTTCCATTACTCAACTTCGGTATTTGTGACTGGTCAATAATGACAAAGGCTTTGTGTTGTGCTGAATGATGTAAAGGGATCGGTTACACCCCAGTGATGATCTAGGAGACAGAAATACTAAGGGAAACAACAAAAAACATCATGGGGTGTGGTCCACAAGCACAACAACTTCATGCTTTGCTTATTATAATATCGGCAAGAGGGTGAAAAGGAGTCATACTGTATATATAATTTACACATTGTATTGCTCAGGCTCCTGATGATGGAGAGAGAACAGAGTCCCCAGAAGGTGCACGACCAACTCCCAACATCCCCCTACATCCCACCCCTGTGAGGACTGAGTTCTGGCTTCCTGCTCACAAGCTGTGTCACCTTAGACACATTACTGAACCTCTCTGTGCCTCTGTTGCCTCAATTATAAAACCAGATTACATGTGCATTGTTCGTTCATTTATTTTTTGAAGAATGGTTGATATACGATATTACATCAATTTCAAGTACACAACATAGTGATTTGACAGTTATCTATGTTATTAGATTCTCACTCCATCTGTTGTAGTTACTATCTGTCAACACAAAAAGATGTTACAGAGACAGAGCTTTGTTATTACCGTGAGTGTTGTATGCTCTAACATCAATAAAGGGTTTATTGACATCAGTGCCTGTGATGGCAAGAAACAGGTTAATTTTTATTATACCTTTAATCTAATTGTGATCAAATGCTAATTTTGTTCAAAAATATAAAGGGTTTGTAGATATTAGCATCACTTTCATTACTAAAATTCCCTCGGAAAAATCCCTTGGTTGTTTTGAGAATAAAACTATCCCACCCTCTGGGAATTTGTCAGGCTTCTAGATTTTGAGCAGGTGAGATCCCAGGTGTGGGGCCACTGGTTGTCTATAGCAGTGAGCATGGCCCATGGGCTCCTCGCTGCTCCTGGGCTATGTGGGATTTTGGAAATGTTTGCAAGATGCTGCCCCAGGTTGAGCCAGAAGGGTCACGCAGCTCCTTTTTGGGGGGTCTGACACTTGCTTAATATCACAAAAATATTACCCAGCTTATATACATATGCACTGATGGGAAGACATTGGGGTTGGCAGTGAATCACATGAGAAATGAGAAATGCTCCCAGTCTGTTTGTACCCATTTTCTTTAACAGAGGTTATGTATTACTTATGTAAAAGCTTAAGAAACCAAAATCCTGCTTTTAAAGGCATTTTGGTGCTCATACAAATGCTTATAATGCTATGCTAAGTGGAAAAAGATACAAATTATGTTTACAGTCTCCCCTTATAAATATGCATTTAGAAATAATATCAGAAGGTAACATTTTATAGGGCAGAGGAGGGGCTGTAAGTACTTGTATTTTCCTCTTTATTTATAACAATTTCAAATTTAAGTTAAGAAACAAGTTTTGTAACACTGAGCATTCATATTTTCTAGTTGTGAAATGTGTTTAATTTCTGAAAAGAGGGCATCCCCAGCCTCACTACAGCACAGACACTTAAGGAGCCCTGGCACTAGGGCAGGCTTGTGAACTTTAAACCTGAGGAAAACTCCATGAATCTGAAAAATGCCATCTCTTTTCCTCCCTTCAGTTAACTGAATTCTTTGTTTTTGGCATTCTACTGAGATTCTATCAGATGATGGGAAGAAAGCACACAGAACGCACCTTACTTTTCCGTAAGAGAAATGGTATTAAATGCAACCCCTGGGAACTTGGGGATTAAAGATGACAGCATGAGAGGTGAGACAGAGAACTCTTCCCCAAACCACATATAATATGAAAATATAGTTAATACAACTAATCCCAAAAGAGCAACAGGAGAGAAAGCTGTGCCAGACTGCGTACACCTGGAGAACAGAGCAGCTCTCACAAAACAGGGTAACATAGCAAAGCCTTGATCTGGTGGGACCAAGCCCTTCCCCCACCCCGGTTCACTGAGGGGAGGAAGAGAAATGGAGTGGGGAGGGGGTGCAAGCCTAGGACTGCTGAACACACAACCCTGGAGATCTCCTTTGGGAGCACAAACCTACATTGCATGGTGCTCAGATTAGTGGGGTTGGAAAGCTAAGACAGGTAGAATACTTGGAGAGACTGACATTCCAGCCATTTGTGGATGACAGGGATCCACATCTGGCTGCTTTGGGATAAAGGAAAGGTGGGTGGTCTTACAAGCTTCCTAGCAGCAACAGGGCTGCTGAAGGGGTGGGGATTACACAAAGCTTGCTGCTTGGGAGAAGGGATAGGTGGACAAAGTTGTCTGGGTCTGCTCTGCCCAGCAGGTTGGGAACTTTCAGGAACTTCAGGTGTTCCATCCCCCTGGCTGGCTACTCAGCTCCGAGGCCCCCCCAATGTGATACGCAGCCTGCTGCATCTTCCTCCTGGCCTGCCAGCACTGGCTCATAAACGAGCAGTCCCTACCCTGGCATCAGGCCACCCAGAAGGAGGACTTGCCTATGGCAGCTACAAACACAAAGCACAGAGGCTTACACCTGTGTGTAGAGCCCACTGGTTCTGACAGTGGAGACAGGCACTGCAGCCAGGAAGCAGGAAACAGCTCTTTCCTCCCTCCAGGCACCAGTGCTGCTCCCCTGTGACCCCAAACATCACTACAGGGGCTAAGCAGCCACAGAGACTAGAGATTCTGGGCACTAGAGGGCGCCATATACAAATATGAAACATCAAAGGAATCTGGTTCAACCCAAAATCTCACAAACACCAGAGAAAGGCCCAAGTGAAACTGAACTCACCAGTTTTCCTGAAAAAGAGATAAAAATAAAAATAAACATGCTCACGGAGGTACAGAAAAATATTCAAGAACTCAGGGATGAATTTAGGATGGAGATTCAATCATTAAGAAATTCCATATCTGAAATGAAGCATACAATGGAGGGATTTAAAAGCAGATTAGATGTAGTAGAGGAGATGGTAAATGGAATAGATTTTAGAGAAGAGAAATACAAAGAAGTTGAGGCACAGAGAGAAAAAAGGATCTCTAGGAATGAAAGAATATTGAGAGAACTGTGTGACCATCCAAACGGAACAATATTTGCAGTATGGGGTACCAGAAGAAGAAGAGAGATAAAGGGATAGAAACTGTCTTTGAGGAGGTAATTGCTGAAAACTTCCCTAGTCTGCAGAAGGAGATAGTCTCTAAGGCCATGGAGGTGCACCAATCTCCCCACACAAGGGACCCAAGGAAGACAATACCAAGACATATAATAATTAAAATGGCAAATATCAAGGATAAGGACAGACTTTTAAAAGCAGCGAGAGAGAGAAAAAAGATCACATACAAAGGAAAACCCATCAGGCTATCATCAGACTTCTCAGCAGAAACTTTACAGGCCAGAAGGGAGTGGCATGATATATTTAATGCAATGAAACAAAAAGTCCTCGAACCAAGAATACTCCAGCTGGAAAGATTATCATTTAAATTTAAAGGAGGGATTAAACAATTCCCAGATAAGCAAAAGCTGAGAGAATTTACCTCCTACAAACCACCTCTACAGTGTATTTTGGAGGGATTGCTATAGATGGAAGTGTTTCTAAGGCTAAATAGCTGTCACCAGAGGTAATAAAACCACAGTAAAGAAGGTAAAACAATTAATTACTAAGCAGATGCAAAATCAAATCATCTACCCCCAAAGTCAATCAAGGGATAGACAAAGAGTATAGATTATGATACCTAATATATAAAGAATGGAAGAGGAAAAAAAAGAACCTTTAGGTTGTGTTTGTAATAGCATACTTAGTGAGTTAAATTAGACTGTTAGATAGTAAGGGAATTACCCTTGAAACTTTAGTAATCACGAATGTAAAGCAATAAGTACATACCTGTTGATAATCACCCTAAATGTAAATGGTCTGAAAGCACCAATTAAAAGACGTAGAGACACTGAATGAATAAAAATTCAAGACCCATCTGTATGCTGCCTACAAGAGGCTCACTTCAAACCCAAAGACATACACAGTCTGAAAGTAAAGGGATGGAAAAAGATATTTCATACAACTAATAGGGAGAAAAAAGCAGGAGTTGCAGTACTTGTATCAGACAAAACAGATGTCAAAACAAAGAAAGTAACAAGTGACAAAGAAGGACATTACATAATCATAAAGGGGTTAGTCCAACAAGAAGATATAACTATTATAAATATCTATGCACCCAACATAGGATCACCTACATACGTGAAACAAATACTAACAGAATTAAAGGGGGCAATAGAATGCAATGCATTAATTTTAGGAGACTTTAACACACCACTCACTCCAAAGGACAGATCAACCAGACAGAAAATAAGTAAGGAGACAAAAGCACTGAACAATGTATTAGAAGAGATGGACCTGACAGACATCTACAGAACACTCCATCCAAAAACAACAGAATACACATTCTTCTCAAGTGCACATGGAACATTTTTAAGAATAGATCATATACTAGGCCACAAAAAGAGCATCAGTAAATTGAAAAAGATTGAAATTGTACCAACCAGCTTCTCAGACCACAAAGGTATTAAACAAGAAATAAATTAACACAAAGAAAGTGAAAAAGTCCACAAACACATGGAGGCTTAATAACATGCTCCTAAATAATCAATGGATCAATGACCAAATAAAAAAGAGAGATCAAGCAATATATGAAGACAAATGACAACAATAATTCAACACTGCAAAATCTGTGGGACACAGAAAAGGTCATGCTAAGAGGGAAGTATATTGCAATACAGGCTACCTCAGGAAAGAAAAACAACCCCAAACTCAGAATTAACAAAACTAGAAAAAACAAGAAGAAATGAGGCCCAAAGTCAGTAGAAGGAGGGACATAATAAAGATTAGAGCAGAAATAAATAAAATTGAGCAGAATAAAACAGTAGAAAGAATCAATGAGAGCAGGAGCTGGTTCTTCGAGAAAATAAACAAAATAGATAAACCCCTAGCCAGACTTATCAAGAACAAAAGAGAGTCTACACACATAAGCAGAATCAGACATGAGAAAGGAAAATCACAACAGACACCACAGAAATACAAAGAATTATGAGAGAATACTATGAAAAATTATACACTAACAAACTGGATAACCTAGAAGAAATGGACAACTTTCTAGAAAAATATGATCTTCCAAGACTGACCCAGGAAGAAACAGAAAACCTGGACAGACCAATTACCAGCAATGAAATTGAATTGGTAATCAAAAAACTACCTAAGAACAAAACCACTGGACCAGATGGTTTCACTGCTGAATTTTATCAAACATTTAGTGAAGACCTAATACCCATCCTCCTTAAAGTTTTCCAAGGAGTAGAAGAGGAGGGAATACCCCCAAACTCATTCTATGAGGCCAACATCACTCTAATACCAAAACGAGGCAAAGACACCACAAAAAAAGAAAATTACAGACCAATATCCCTGATGAACATAGGTGCAAAAATGCTCAACAAAATATTAGCAAACCGAATTCAAAAATTCATCAAAAAGATCATCCATCATGGTCAAGTAGGATTTATTCCAAGGATGCAAGGATGGTCAAACATTCGAAAATCCATCAACATCATCCACCGCATCAACAAAAAGAAGGACAAAAACCACATGATCATCTCTGTAGATGCTGAAAAAGCATTCGACAAGATTGAACATCCATTCATGGTAAAAACTCTCAACAAAATAGGAATAGAGGGCAAGTACCTCAATATAATAAAGGCCATATATGACAAACCCACAACCAACATCATACTTAACAGTGAGAAGCTGAAAGCTTTTCCTTTAAGATCGGGAACAAGACAAGGATGCCTACTCTCCCCACTTTTATTCAACATAGTTCTGGAGGTCCTAGCCATGGCAATCAGACAACACAAAGAAATAAAAGGCATCCAGATTGGTAAGGAAGAAGTTAAACTGTCCCTGTTTGCAGATGACATAATATTATACATAAAAAATCCTAAAGAATTCACTCCCAAACTACTAGATCTAATATCTGAACTCAGCAAAGTTTGCAGGATACAAAATTAATACACAGAAATCTGTTGCATTCTTATACATTCACAACGAACTTGCAGAAAAAGAAATCAGGAAAACAATTCATTCACAATTGCATCAAAAAGAATAAAATACCTAGGAATACACCTAACCAAGGAAGTGAAAGACCTATACTCTGAAAACTACAAGACACTCATGAGAGAAATTAAAGAAGAAACCAATAAATGGGAACACATCTCATGCTCATGGATAGGAAGAATTAATATTGTCAAAATGGCCATCCTGCCTAAAGCAATCTGCAGATTCAAATCAATCTCTATCAAAATACCAACAAAATACCAAAATACCAAAATTCAATGAACTAGAGCAAATCATTCTAAAATTCATATGGAACCACAAAAGACCCCAAATAGCCAAAGCAATCCTGAGAAGGAAGAATAAAGCAGGGGAGATTACACTCCCTGACTTCAAGCTCTACTACAAAGCCACGGTAATCAAGACAATTTGGTACTGGCACAAGAACAGACCCGTAGACCAATGGATCATACTAGAGAGCCCAGATATAAACCCAAGCATATATGGTCAATTAATATATAATAAAGGAGCCATGGATATACAATGGGGAAGTGACAGCCTCTTCAACAACTGGTGTTGGCAAAACTGGACAGCTACATGCAAGAGAATGAAAGTGGATTATTGTCTAACTCCACACACAAAAGTAAACTCAAAATGGATCAAAGACCTGAATGTAAGTCATGAAACCATAAAACTCCTAGGGGAAAACATAGGCAAAAATCTCTTGAATATAAACATGAACAACTTTTTCTTGAACGCATCTTCTTGGGCAAGGGAAATGAAATAAAAAATAAATGAGACTACATCAAGCTAAAAACTTCTGTACAACAAAGGACACCATCAGCAGAACAAAAAGGCATCCTACAGTATGGGAGAATATATTTGTAAATGACATATCCAACAAGGCATTTAAAGCCAAAACATTTAAAGAACTCACATGCCTCAACACCCAAAAAGCAAATAACCTGATTAAAAAATGCGTGGAGGATAAGAACAGACACTTTTCCAAAGAAGAAATTCAGATGGCCAACAGGCACATGAAAAGATGCTGCACATCGCTAATTATCAGGGAAATGCAAATTAAAACCACAGTGAAATATCACCTCACACCAGTTAGGATGGCCAACATCCAAAAGACAAGAAACAACAAATGCTGGCAAAAATGTGGAGAAAGGGGAACCCTCCTACACAGCTGGTGGGAATGTAAATTAGTTCAACCATTTTGGAAAGCAATATGGAGGTTCCTCAAAAAATAAAAAATAGAAATACCATTTGACCTGGGAATTCCACTCCTAGGAATTTACCCAAAGAAAACAAGATCCCTGGTTCAAAAAGACATATGCACTCCTATGTTTATCGCAGCACTATTTACAATAGCCAAGATATGGAAGCAACCTTAGTGTCCATCAGTAGATGAATGGATAAAGAAGTGGTACATATACACAATGGAATACTATTCAGCCATAAGAAAGAAACAAATCCTACCATTTGCAACAATATGGATGGAGCTGGAGGATATTATTCTCAGTGAAACAAGTCAGGCAGAGAAAGACAAAAACCAAATGATTTCCCTCGTTTGTGGAGTGTAACAGCAAAGCAAAACTGAAATAACAAAATAGCAGCAGACTCAGACTCCAAGAAGGGACTAGCTGTTACCAAAGGGGAGGAGTGTTGGAGAACAGGTGGGGAGGTAGGGAGAAGGGGATTGAGGAGTATTATGTTTAGTACACATGGTGTGGGGTGTCACGGGGAAAACAGTGTAGCACAGAGAAGGCAAATAGGGACTCTGTGGCATCTTACTACACTGATGGACAGTGACTGAATGGAGTATGGGGAGAGACTCGATAATAAGGGTGAATGTAATTACCACATTGTTTTTCTCATGAAACCTTCATAAGAGTATATATCAATGATACCTTAATTTTAAAAAAGAAAAAGGAAAGAAATTCAACCCCTGGGTATTTCTCCAAACATCATAAATTGGGTGGAGGCCATCTTGTGTAGTAGTCCTGACATACCAAAGGAGCCTCCCAGGTATCTGCTGAGCATGCCTGGGAGTCATGGGGAGCATTTGCAGGGCTGACTCTGGGTGAAGCACTGTCCATTGTGCAGAGAGGAAGGGGTCCACAACAGCATGACTCACGTGGCCCTGCAGAGTCACCCTCTGCCTGCCAGCAGCTCAAGCATGTGGTGCCCAGATACATGCCATCGTCTTTAGACATAGAGGCTAGAGTCAATCCCATTGTTTTACACCCCGAGTGGCATAGCTATTATGGTACATGTAGAATAAGCCTGGCTCGTGCTCTCTGCCTTGTGTCAAGTTAATATATGATACTGAACAATGCAATTCAAGTGATTAAACCAGGCATTTCCATAGGAGAAGAAGACACATTTGGAAACCAACAAAACTACCCAAATAGGATGTTTGATGGTACATGAGCGCTCTCACATGTCATGCCAGTTTCCCGCCTGCATCCACGGTTGTCCTGTGTTTTGGAAGCAGCACTAGAATGAATGAATCAAATCTATTTCTGTTGAGGCAGTGACTTCTGTTCCTTCCACCTTATGCACTACCCACATAATCAACTAAATCTGAAAATAAAATTAATTGTCCCTCTGACCCTTCCTTAAAGAGCACTTTCTAATTGGAAGGAAATGATGGATACAAGCATATGGCTATTTTGTATTATGCCAAAGAATCATTGGGAAGAAATAGGTTAATTTTTATTATAACATACCTCTCTCTCCCTCTCTCCTCTCCTTTTTCTCTTCCTCTCTGCATTCCTCTTTCTGCCAATCCATTGTAAAGCCATGAATTATTCACAGAGGTAGCATTGGAAAATGCAGTATATATACTTGGGTAAAAGGTTTGACAAATTACAAGCCCCTGTATTTATTTTCTGTAGAATAGGGACATGAGTTTCTTGCCCCAATGATGGACCATCAGTAGGTAACAGTAGTAAGCAAATTAATCCCATATTTACATATGGAAGTTCGGGCAATTTTTGTGCTAGAAACACTGGAAGAAAAAATATATATCAGCATTGGAAGATGTGCGTTATATATTTTAATACTAAAAAAAAAGTTTCAATTCTCTTCTTACTAGTTGAGCCCGAGTATGACTAAAGTATGCACCAGTGCATTGAGAAGGAGATACTACTACCAAATACATGCTGCGTGAGCTAGACTGACAGATCATTTGGTCTCAGAGTATTGAGCCAAAAGGGGCTCCTATCACCATCTCTCCCCTTAGCTCATTTTGACTTAAATTATCAGATGATTTTATTTTTAAATTCACTGAATTCCCCCACCCTTGCTCCTCAAACAATGCTTTTCTTCTCTAAAGGGTTTCAGCATTGAATTTGGCCTCATCAGCCCCGGGCAGCATGGGGACTGTGAATGCTTATCCACAAATTAATGGGTTCGCCACTGCTTGGAAGAGATGCCCTGGGACTCTATCTCAGATATATTATTCTCACATACTTTGACTGACCTGGAAAGGCTTTTTACACGGCATGCTCTTTTCATGGGCCACAAAAACTTGATATAACCTAAGTTTTATCTGCCACATCGCATTTGTTTCTGTTGTGACTGCAAAATATCAGAGTAATCTAAGTTCTTTAGCAATGAGTGAGAAAATTAGAAGAAAAAAATAGGAATGGCTTGATTTCTGCTTTTTTTTTATTCTTACTAAATAAAACCACCCTCTCAAGCACACCCCGTAAGACATACACTAAAAATACATGATACATGAGAAAAACTAAGAACATACATTGTTAAAAACCAAAATGGTAAGACTCAACAAGTTCATGTTGCCCTGGGTCTGATTATATGTGATCACTAATGAGACCAGGTGTCAAAGGAGAGGAGCCTTGAGTATTAACTCCTCAGATGGAAACCCTCAGGGGAGCTTGGTCTGTGAGTCAGGGGAGCCTGGACACTGGGTGAGAGAGGGTCTGGCCCCAGCTGGGGAACCTCGCCTGCCTGGCTCCTGCCTTCTCCTTCAGCCTTTGTGGGCACAGGTAATGTAGCAGATCCCCAGCTGTTGCTCACACCCATTACTGCCAGGTAAAGAGAACTACCTTTGTGCACAGGCTTCGAATACTCAGAACACCGCCATGGAGGTGTTACTAACAGCCTCAGGTTACAGATGACTAACCCCTGTTTTCGTAACAGTGGCAAATGTTCTAAAATGCAGACCTGGGAGACTTGCCTCCTGTTTTAACCTCTGGCTCTTTTACTGAGTTTTCCCATTACATGCCTTCTCAGTCCAGTTTCTACAAAACTGGTCTTCTTTCAGCTACAACTATGTCATGCTGGTTTTGGAGCAGGGACATAGGGATGCAGTATATTTATCTTTAATGCATTGAACATGTCTTGAAATTCAATATATCTGGTGGTATTTTTTTCCTGGCACAATTACATAAATATGCTTGGCTCTGCTGAAACTCAGGCTACATTTTTAAAATTTTCTACAGCTGCTTGTTTTAAGCATATTTCATGTGTTTGCAGCATATTTCATGTGTTTTTGAAAGGGCTGGAGCAAGGGCAGTGTTGCCAGACCTCAAGGCTGGAGCGCTGGATAAGGGGCTGTCTTCCAGGAACAGAACTGAAAAGCCAGAAAACAGATCACCTCGGGAACACTTAGCAAAGGGAGGTCGACATTCTGCTGGGTGTTTCCCACCTGGGGGCAGTGAGGCCGGTCCTGAACACTCTATGTCACAGCGCTTCCAGCATTTGCTGCTGAGAATCCCCAGGGTTGACTGACTTCTCGGATCCTTGCCTTCTGCTCCTGAATCACAGGATCATCACTGCAGCTTGCTCACCACGCAGTTCTGGATGTGAAAACCCCGCACATGCTGTGAAGAGCTGCTAGCTCTCAGAGAAAGACCACCACCCTCACCCGGACCATTTTTCCATGGTTTCAAGTGAGTCACACCCATACATTAGCAAGTTGCTTCTAGGGTTGATTTTCTATTTCTGATCTCTTAAACATGCTTTAATGAGTTAATTTAACTTAAACTGAAATTTTATTACAATGCCTTAACTCTAAATAAATATTTAAATGACTGTTACACACACTAGGGAGGGAAGAGGCTTGTTTAATTTTGTCTGTCTTTCTCTGGGAGTCATCTTGGTTTTCTCCATACAGGCTGATTCCTCAGTAGCCACAGTTACCCCTGCCCCGGGGAAGCTGCATTGAAATCATCCAAGCCCCACACAGGTAGAGCGGCTGGTGAGGGGCTGCGGGTCACTGGCTGTCACTGGCTGCCTTCCAAACAAGTGTGGTCCCTCGGCAGCTGCACAGCTCCACCTGCGTGGGGGTGCTATAAAATATTAAACTCTGCCTTTTCTCCACATTCCCTGTGTACTTTTGTTTACCACCAAGCTGCTGGGGCATTTCTGGCTTGTTGCCTAAATGACAGCACCTACAGAAGAAATGCAAACAAGTCTATGGTCAGATTCATAATAGAAATTTTAAATTCAAGACAGAGCCAGTGCTTTGGGAGAATAAAAGGTTGGGGCTGAGTTATAAGATTCTTGTTCTCTTGAATTAAGGATTTTAGGCTCTGATTTAAATCTCGTTGGAATTTATTTTCTCATCCTAAGTATTTATTCACATCCATGCCTGAATTTTATTTGTACTTTTTGTTCTTTTTCCTAAAGAGAGTACCTAAAATTGTATAATCTTCAGGCCCCACAGAACCGACACAGGCTCCTTGCTCTGTCTGTGCATTAGAATCACTGAGGGATACTACAGGGTACACGTCAGGCCCCATCCAGCACTTGGAAAGTCTAATTCAAATGGTCTGGCAGTGAGGCCAGGCATTTATTATTTTTTTAATATTTTTCCATAGGATTCTAAGACACAACCACAGTTGAAAATAACTAGCTTGGGTGGGGGGACCATTGCTCACCTCTTAATGCACTCCTGCATCTTAGGCCAAACCCCAAACAAAGAGACATTGGAGAAGGAAGGAGGGGGTCCATCCGTGAGAACACAGAAACTGGAGCCCAGGCTCTTCAGCACGCCTGGCCCAGGGCAGAGCTGCAGATAAGTGTCCACCAGCCTGTTGTGATGGAGATGTCACTGAGGATGTCAATGGGATTTTAGAAAATACAGTAGATCCCGTTTCCTGTACATCTTGGTCTGTAGATTCATACGTGCACCCTTTCCTTCCCCAAAATGAGGCCATCCCACCATCCGAGGAAACTTACAGTTTCATCTGTAGGTTTTGGGTGATCACTTTTGAGACCAGACTCTGAATGTCTGCCCACTGTATTTGACTCTGTGACTTCTCAGTTCCTGGGAGTCAAAGACGTAGAGCCGGGATTAACTAGAGGGACATCTACAGTCTGTGAGGAACAAATCCTTTCTGGTGTGGGTAAGCCATTGAGATTTGGGGTCATTTCTTCCATCTGTGGAAGCTTGCCTTGCTGCCTGCTACACACCCCAAATTCACTCACCCACATAAAGTAAGGTCAGCCAACCTCTGCAGCTACTTAGAGTCAAGCATTTACTCGCAGTCATGTGGAGTTACAAGTTTGCTGGTTAAGTAGAGGGTATAGAAAGAAGTATTATTAATAGAGCTGTGTTGCTTATAATAAAATAAGGAACCAATGGCAGACTTCACAAGGATTGTTTGCTTTGAAGGGGGCAGGTACCCATTTTTAACTTATCACAGCCCGGAGGTAGTCCAGAGGTGGAGCAATTTCTACCGTTCACATGGGCGCATCTTGGCCAAAGAGTTTCTCTCCATTCTAACTGCACCAGTGTCCTGCCAGGGCATTTCAAACCAAAGCAGCCTTCACCCTTATGGAGAACAGGCTTATATCCAGAAATTCAGCAGCACACACCCACGAGCATCACAGAACTCACAAACGAACCTGTGGAGCTTTTGAAAAGGCCGGCCACATTTTGATAATAGCGCCTTAAAATAAGGGTTTGCCTGGCTTTTTATAGCATCGCATCTCTAGGTGGGCGACATGAAAAGTAATCAAAGTCAGCATATATATTTTTTCACTCTAGGTTACTTATCTTTTTAAGCTCAAATATTTAAAACTGCATTTGTGAACATAGAAACTTCCTGAAAAGGCCATGTAATGTTCTCCCTCATTGACTCAAAGGCCCTTCCTCACTGGCACCAAGACTGATTCCTTTGTGGGGCCAGTGAGGGTCGTTGGAAGAGCTTTTCCTTCTTTGTCAGTTTTGATACAGGCAAGTTCTTTGGGTGTGGTGGCTTTGCCTGTTGTTGGACTTGATTATCTCAGTTAGAATGTGATCACCTAGCCATGCCAGTCATCCAGAGGAAGCTGGCCCTGAAAGAGGGCAAACAAGTGACTTTCTGTAAAAGAAACTTCGCAAGCTCTGGCTTCACACCTGGCAAGGATGGGAATTCCAGTATGCTGCTGTTCATCCAGAGAACAGCTGCCAGGGGCCCCTTCCATGCCAGGACTGTGTGGAAGGGTGTCCATTGGAAGATGGATTTTAAATCTAAGCATTTGCACTTATTTAAAGTCCCTGTCTTCCTCATTTGGAATGTGAAGGATGGAGGAGAAGCCAGAAGAGACAGACTCAACACAGTGTGTGCTTCCTGCTTCTGCCCTGAGAAGGGAATTAGAGAGCCCCAAAGACCAGGAATAAAACCGTGGAAAGCCTACGGTCGTGATTAGAGGCAACTGTTTTCCTTTCCTACTTTTTTGTTTTTCTTAAATTTTTAGGAATGAACATGTTTCCCATGCATGGTTAAAAGGGAAGAAAGGAAAAATCCCATCTGTGTCATTCTGGATATTCCAGCCACAGCAACAGAAAAGCAGAAGCAGTGGTGATCGAGCCCTAAGAACAGGAGCTGCGGGGCGTGCGGAGGGGGCGGCAGTTCTGCGGCAGGTTCGGCCTCTCTGTGGCATCCCTTGGCCTGCTTCCTTCTTTCCTTGCTGTCATTCTCCATGTTGGCTTTTTCTCCTCATGTCCCATCATGATGACACATGGCTGGAAAGCCCACACAGCCTCCTAATACCTGTGTCCCAAAGAGAGGAAAGTGAGACGGCAAAACAGGACTTCAGTTTGAGTCTTGGCCACCATCCACTCTGACTTCTTGGGTCACCTGACCACTCGAGCCTCAAGGAAGGACAGGGACATGAGCCTCCAGCAAAGGCCATCTGGAGGCCCATGTTTCACCATAAGCAGTCAGAATCTACACACTGAGGCTGGACACTACAAGGGGGGGAGGGATGAGGGATGGGTGCACCATTCAGTGTCGGCCGCGTCCTCACCTCCTCCTGCCCAGAGACCTGAGAAGGTCCCAGGTCTCTGACTGTCATCCAGGGCTCTGCCTACA
This sequence comes from Smutsia gigantea, assembly GCA_032199065.1. Taxonomy (NCBI): domain Eukaryota; kingdom Metazoa; phylum Chordata; class Mammalia; order Pholidota; family Manidae; genus Smutsia; species Smutsia gigantea. The sequence goes on along the minus strand of JAVSCE010003180.1, from coordinate 82,648 downwards.
TGCTGTGCCCATATCCTCATGGGACATAAAGCCTTTGACTTTGACCCCAATGGCTCTGCTCTGACGGGTCACCCAAATGTCCCAGCTCCGCATCACTGTGACCTAGAGAGGCAGGCGTCAGGTGTGGCTCCAGAGTCTATCCTGCTGAATTCTCTGCTGTGTCTCTGCCAACAAAATACCTGGCCATGGGTCCTGGGTGTTCAGACAGATGCCACCCTCATACCCCAGTGCACTGTTTAGGAGAAGACACAGTTGTCCTGGGTAAGAAGGGAGACCCCTCCCCACCAGAAACAAGAAGGTATTTCTCTCACATACGGCACTCACCGAGATACATGATGCCTTCAGAGAACCCTGGGGAGAAACAGTGTGCACAGCCCCTTCCTGCAGATTAACCACTGCCCTTTGTAGTTTTCTCTTTTGAAAGCAAAAGCAGTTCTGATTGGGGCTAAAGAATAAATCACGTAAGAAAACCCTAACATACATCAGCAGATGAGATTAAAGATGTCTTATTCCTCATGGAAGAAATGGACAGAAAGGGCATCCTGGACAAAGTGGGGGATGAGTAGATCAACATTGTATGGGAGGTGTGGGCTCTAAGGAGAACAGAAAGGTAAAAATCACATCTGGTCAAAATAGCTCAATGAACGCACTGGAACCAGGGTTCCTGCCACATGCACATGGACGGCTAGGTTCCTACTGCATAGCAGGTAATGTCGCTTAGGGACCAGGATGTATGACAAAATCCAGGTCCTCTAAACATCAAAAAGGTGCAGCTAGCTCCATCCACACTGCCTTCCTCTGCTGCCATTTACAGGACACACTTACAACACTAATACCCAGGGAACGTGGGTGCACAAGAAGACGTGGAGGCCCATCTACCATGGCAGAGAACTCCATCTGTGTGAATGCTGACTGGCTGGAAATAACATCCCCTAACTAGGGAAATGCGCTGGCCTGGGATCCCTCTACAGTTCAGAGCAACTTGTTCATGAAATGGATCATATTCGGGGGAGTACATGTCTCATGATGTGATACCTACAGCTTAATAGCAATAATTATAACTCCTATGATCCAGCCGTCTCTGGATTGTAAGGACAGGACTATGAAGTTTGAAAAGGTGGGCAGTGGCTTAATGACATAATGGAAGATTTGAGCTGTTCTATAATTAAGTTTTCAGGGCAAAGACTATGCAAGTAAGTGACCTAAATACTTCTTTTTGAAGGAGGGGAATTTTTTTTCAGTGAAAATTTGGGAAGAACAGCAGGACTAAATGACTGAGCATATTTAATAACCCAGGCAGCAAACAGAGCAGCTGGATTTATTCAACCCACCGAAGAAATGTGATATGAAGTGGGGTCCACAGAATGCCACTTGGGATGAAAAGAGAACCTGTCTCTTAGTCCTATCTGATTTAAAGAAATTCATGCTGTAAATTAAAGATTAGTATAGGTATTTGTTTTGACTCAACATACAAAGTGATGGTGAATGGATTAACTTGAGAGATGTGCAGGGAAATTGTATTAGGCTTATTCAGGTACATAACAAAGCTTGTTATTAAGAAAGGTGATGACATTCTAGACAGCAGTGTTCCCCCCAAAAGCATCGGCTTGGCAGCATATGGCCAACAGGAAGCACACAGAGCACATTCATGAAATAGTGCCTCCAAGACAAGCTTCTCCTTACCCTGTGGTCACCCCACCATGCTCTGGTTCTGGAAAAAACACATGGGCTGAGACTTATGAGCACTTCTGGAAGCTGGGAGACCGAGGATCAGTAACAGGCCATTTCAGGCATCCCTTTACCTTTGGGATTTTCAAACTCAAATGCCTGGAGAGTCCAGACCCAAAATATAAGTCAGTGAGGCCTACTAGGTGATGTGTGTATCAAGTAGAGAATCTATACCTCAAGAGGATAGAGGATTGAGAGCCAGTCCTGTGATTTCACAGGATCTAGAAACCTGGATTTTTATGTGACATTGCCCACTTTCATATTCTGGTAACTAATTTTAAAGTATTTTAGCCCACATAATGGATCCAGGCTATGGGTAAACCTCTCTACACTATTTTAGGGCAGAAGACTTTTTTCCTAAGAGTTGGAAATCAAGGCTGTCTTGCAGTTTCAGGAGATGGTTGAGAATGACGGGCACCGTAATTCTCCTTCTTCAGAGCTCTGCTGTTTGACCCAACTCATTAGTATTAGGAGTGTTATTTTTGCTCCAATCTAGCCATCGGTTGTCTTCCACCAGCAGACAAAGGTTCTTGGTTGCTTTCTTGTCCCCTGAGGCTGCCCTCTCCTCTGACTGTTCTCTGGGTTCCCATAAAGTGTGACTGTGGGCTGGCTGCCCAGCTTTTTTGCTTCCTTGGAGATCCCTGGGAAATAAGACAGATTATCTGTCCTAGGCAGATATCTGAGATGTTCGCCTATCTGGGGAGCAGCAGATATTTGCTTAAGAATCCAAAACGACTGGACTCCACACGGCTTTGGAAATCTGCACATAATGAATTTCTATAGCCTACTTCAATGGGCGACGTACAGAATTCAGAATCCTGTGTTGTTGATACCATCTTATTGTTCAGCCCATGCCATTGAAACTGAGATTAAAGCAACGTAGTACATTAAAGACAACTGTGGCCTGAAAATTATGAGAAAATAGGAAACATTTTCTCTCTTTTTCAAACTGCACCACCTGTTACCTTCAACTTATCCACACTTTCCCTTCACCCCTCTGCTCCAGAAGATTGTGCCCTCATCTATTTCAAGAGTAGTGTGTTTAAGTAAGCACATTTTCCACTAACGTCTGGCTAGGGCGCTGGGGAAAATCCTGTCAACTTCAGCAACAGCATACTTCCTTTAAGTGTCTGGCCAGATAATAGGTTCTAGTAATTACAGATAATATTGCCATCAGCTTTCAATTTTGAACACACGGTAAAAAGTTCTTCCTGGAGTCTAGTAGAAGTTTATCAGCTTGTTTATTTTGCTACTGGGTTTTTATCCTTGACCCCCAACACTTGTAAGGAAGCCCACTCTTAATTGAGGAAAAAGCTAGTTGGGCAAGAATAGAAATAGTGTTGCCTTTCTCCAGAAATATGCTTGTTTAGAGGATCATCTATAGATTTATAACGATCCTTGATTTCCAAGATAACAGGGAAAACAAAATCAATTAAAAACCCTCACGAGGTCAATAGACCTGAGAAAGTAAACCATTAGGCAAGTAAACTATTCATGGAGGCCTCTCTGAAGGCCTCAGTGGGGTCAAGTGTGATGGAGAGCTTTGGGCCATCAATAAGAGTGGAATAGGTGATGTCGGTGACCAATGGCACAACAACACAGTGTTACAGGACACTTTCAGAGAAAAGACCTCCCTCTGCAATGCAAATCTACATCCATAGAGTCCACGGGGGTTTTAAGCTTTAGGCAGAATGGTTCTAATATGGACAAAAATAATAAAAACAGTAGCCAACATTACTTGAGTGGCACTTGAAATGGCCTTTTCTACTAATTTTCATCAACAGTCTCATTTAATTTTCTCTGCCTATGTGAAGGATAGAACAATCATCAGGACTCTAGAAATTAATAGATACTTGTGATGTCAGCCTGCTCAAGATCTCACAGCTAATAGGAGTTAAGTGAGGATTAAAGAGAGACTCCAGAGCTCCACAGCTTAGACAATACCCTCCCACATCCAAAGACATACTTCACTGCCTCTCCAGAGCTCATGTCCATGTCCCTCTGATGTCAGCATGTTGCAGGTGGGGCCATAAGGGATTGTGGATGAAGCATCTGCAGGGCATCTAGATCCACACACCATCAGTGCAGGCCTGGGTCATGGTTCCCGAGCAGCTGCTTGAAAACGATAACAATTCAGTTCCGTTTTGTGTGGCATTTGTTAGTGGCTCTGTTTATATTTATGGTCTACTCCATTTATATTTGTGTTCATCCAAAAATGACCATGCAATTTGACCATAAGCAGACAGAAAATATTTAGTAATTGTACCAGGTTCTTACCTCAGGTCCTTCATTTTCCATAAACATTTCTTAATTCATATCTGAAAGCTCCAGAAATGTGTCCTGTTCAACTAAATGTTAACACAATGACCCACATCAGATGACAACAGAAAAATAAGTGCTAATGACTTCAGTGAGGATAAAACCCCTGACTGACAAGGAAGACGTAGGATCTCAATGTAACTGAGAAGATGTGCTAATCATTCACTTTGCAGAAATTAAGGTTAAGGCTACAGACAACCAACGTGCATAATACGTGATTTCTACCCTTGTGTTTTCTCGGGTGCATTCAAGTACATTTATTGCCTGCCTTTTCTCCCCTATAACTGGACTTGCAGGCATTTCTATGTGTACTCTCAGAGGAGTTAAATTAGTTCTGGCTCATAAAGGAATGACGAGCCTTCTTGAACATGCTCTTCACAAAAGCATCCCCACCACAATGCAGGAGTATCCAGAAAGGAAATGCTTTTTAGATACAAGTCAACTCCATTCACGAAAGGAGAGAAGGGCTGTAGCTGTGCTTCATGCTCTTCCCTGGCTTCAGGTCTGGAGATGCTTCTCACATTGGATTCCCATGCTTCTAAGGACCTTGCCTCTTAATCAACACATGCATGCTTGTTCCAAGGCCTTGGACTGGCTTCTGTGAAAGAGGTTCAGCAGCTGTCTTCAAAACTGGCCAAAACATTTAATCAAGTTGGTTCTTTTCCCAATGTATTTTTTGAAAAGGAAACAATGCAGCCAAGCCTTTTCCTCCCACTTGGAAGCCATTTCTTAAAATATATACATATATACTTAGTAGAGGAAAGATTTCAATTGTGGCTTCTGTGTGAGATGTCTGCAGCAGGAACTCAAAGTATCTGCATTGAAGAAGAATAAAAAGAGACATGGTTTCTCCAAGTATATGAAGTCACAGAGAATCAGGATCGTTCCCCCACCCTGCTGTGCCCTCTGGGTAACTCTGGAGTCTGACTGAAAAGGCAAAGAATCTCAGTAACTGGTTCCTTGGAATAGGAGTCACAGACCTGGTAAACAATTTTAAGTCCCTTGAAAATATGCTTCTGAGCTGTATATACTGAGACATGAGGGCACCAGGATTGAGGTGAGGAGAAAGCAATTAATTTCCATTCTTTTTGTTTTACAGAGGATTTTTTTTTTACAGGTCGGGGAGAAAATTACAATATTTGGCAGTCACTTCCCTGCAGGAACCTTCTATCATGTAGCTAGATCTTAACTTGTTAGGAGCTAATGAAAATCTGAACATGAATTTGATATACTGTGGACTAACTTTGGGCATACAATAAAAGCCACGTCCACGGAGTCTGTGGATTTGAAGAACATGTCATCATCATCAAACACCTTTCCATTTAATCTACTGCATATCCCTAAATAAAACTGCAAACTAATGGGATTCAACTTCGCACATCCATCACTCGGAAATTGGTGGCGGCAATAAAGGGCAAAATCTCATTGTGCACGTGGACCCGAAGGAAAGTCATCAGTAAATCACGTAGAGAAGCTTCCATTAAGCTTGCAGAGACAAGTCACAGTGAGCCTGTGACAGTGTCTGAAGACATCAAAATGGTCCCGCAGAAGGAGCCTGTGAAGGGATATTCTGATTCTGTGAGGCCATTTATACCACTGTAGGCCCCAAGATGCCATCACTTTTTTTAAAGCACATTGACATTTTGTGTGATTTTAATTATAAAGATACTTTCCAAGTTCATTGCATTTTCACTTTTTCTTTTTTTATTACAAAAGTCATATACAATTTATTCATAAATATATTATAAGAAAATCACCTTATGATTCCATGTTACAGAGCTCCTTCTCCAGGCTGAAGCACTGTTAACAATTTCTTAAGTGGTCTTATCTCGCTCACTCACATGAAAGCCCACCCAGCCAGTTTCAATAAAGCCTCCATTTCTCAAAATATTGACATAAGTGAAATTTGGTTTTTCATGTCCAATTCCATAGCTCACCCAAATGGTACTTTTAAAGTGTAAATGAGGAAAAACAAATAAACAAAAAGCACGTTTTGCAAGAAGGCTTGCTTCCATCTGCCGGAATGTAGTACTGAGTATTATCAACGTCTAAGAGGACTATGAACATGAGCTGTGTCCCCAAGAGGAGTTGTGTGTAACCTGTACAACTGTACAGGGCAACCCTCTGCCACCTGTGACCCTCCCCAACCCCCCCGCCACATAAAATGTCTGCACATCTTTGGGGCCTCACTTCCTCATAGTCACCTCTGTACAGTTCTTCCATGAAAGTTTTTGTTTCCTGTTTCCCTGTGTCAATCAGGATAGCAAACTGAACCCCTTATTCTGGTTCTGTAATGTCCAATCCCAACAAAGGTTTCAGAAGTTTAATTCAGTGGTTCCCAAATGGAAGATTTTGCACCCCTGCTCCGGAGATATTTGGAACCATCTGGAGACATTTTTGGCTGTCATCGCTGGGAAGGGGGTCTTACTGGCATCTGGTAGGTAGGGACCAGCAATGATGCTAAACATCAACAGGGCACAGCACGGCCCCACAACACAGGATTGCCCAGCCACCAGTATCAGTGGTGCCCACCATAAACCCTCATCCATTCACTTAACTGAGGACATCTGGGGTCATGGGAAGAATCTGTGACTCAGACTCCTGCCATCCACTGTCCTCAGCCCACCTGTGTCCCCCTCATCTCTCCCCTCAATGTTTTCCATCCCCTTGACCCAGGAGAGGTGGGCTCTCTGCCAGATCTCTCACTGATCATCGTCCTTCCCTTGCCAAAACCTTGTTGCCAGTTGGTTGGAGCCCCACAGACACGCCCACAGCCCAAGGGGACTCACCAAGACAATTACTCAGAGAAGGGCTTGTGCAAACCAAGAAGGGACAGAAAAACTTCCAGTTCTGTAAGTATACATTGAAATTATATATTTGATGAAAATTTGAAACATGTCAATTTAACCACTGTGTGATACGAAATGCTAATTCAATATTATTGCATTTGAATAATTGGAAATAACAGATACCACCCGAATTAGCAATAAGTCATCAAGAGCCACATTATTTCACAGCTGGTTGGCTGAAAAGATTATAAACTTAGTTAATGATATTGCTCCATTACCGGGCCAATTTAGCCAGGAAACTAAAACTGCCAATGATTCTCATCTAACTTACCCTGACATCAGAACTTGGAATCTGAACCAAAGAGTGGGGGTACATTATGTCTTTTTAACAAATATTATCTTGGCTTATCTTTATGCTATCTTTGTGCTGTGGACTTTATTATTATTCTTGTTTTACAGACAGTTTAACACAGGCTCCAAATAGTGAAGTCCCAGTTTTAAAGCCATTCGTATGATCTTCTACATAAAATTAAATTTTTAAAAATATATACACATGTAGGGAGATTATATTTCACATGAAAGATTCAGTCCTGCAGAAAAAATGTACCTCAGCACTTGACTAACTCCAAAGTAATCCCGGAATGGCTGGCAGTAACCAGGCACCTGCCTGAGACACTGGGTCATCCAGCTGAAGCTAAGTGGGAAACACAGGGAACCCCTACTTGAGGCAAGCTGGTGAGTTGACCTCTGCAGCCTCATCCCAGCCTGGCATGACCTCGGGCAGCCTACAGAACGCCATGGATTGCATTGCAGCCGGCCGTGCTCATAGTCTGGGCTTAACCCTGGGTTGCCTTCCCTGAGATAGGGGTGAGCCCCAGCCTTATCCCCGCCTCTCCAGGCAGCTGCTGCCTGCGATCTCCCTGGTTATCACCGCCCCTGGACCTCGCTTCCAGCACTGCTGGTCGTCCTGTGTGTGGATCCCTCCTGATGAACTTTCCGTCCAGGTGGCTGTCATTGGCAGTGCTGTTAACAGGCCTCTGCGAAGACCTCCCCACCCTACTCTCTTACGTCTCCATGATGCCTCCCCAGCCAACTAAAACCTCCTGACTAATTCAGACACCCACGTAGGCTCCGCCCACTCCCAGGCTCTCGGGGGGCGAGCGGACAGTGCCTCCGGCTATTCCTGATTTCTCTGCGGCTTCATGGTCTCCAGCAGGTGTCCCAGGATGAGCCAAGCATCTTCCTCACCAGGTCCCTTTCCCAACACACCTCGATCCCACGTTCCATGCTTCGGGGAGGCACCGCCTCTCAGCGCCTAGAAGCAGCAGCAAGCTCCAGGCAGGACTTCCCTCCACCTGCCGCCTTGTCCTGCCTCATCTGCTGTGCAGCCCCTCATCTCCTCTCTGCTTTGAAGGGCCAGAGCTTGCCCAAACGTCCTGTCTTCTCCATTCCTCAGTCAGCTGCACCCATGCTTCCCTACCAAACATCCTTCTAAGGTCGCCTGTGGATGGCTCCCTGAGGGGAGGCTTCCTCCTTTCCCTCTTCTTGTCTTTTTGTCCTGCTTTATTTTTGTCCTTCCCCTATCCCCTCTGGACGTTGAGTTATTGAGAGGTTGAGAGGTCTCTGAGGTCAGACTGCCCAGGTTCAAATCCCAGATCTGCTCCTTTCCTACATGGTGCCATTGGGCAGGTCATTTAGCCTCTCAGTGCCACAGCGAGCTCATCCCATGGGGAGCTGGCAATGAGCAGCACACAGGTCATGAGATGAGTGGGAATATCGAATGCGTGGCCTTTGATGATTCCAGCCATTATTTTTTTTAGTAGACACTGAGTAAGTGACGTATACCAGCCTCTGAGGACACTGATGTGGACGGCAGGCTCCACAAGCCAAAGAACTTCCTGCCATCAGTTTGTTTAAAAACCCAATTAATGAAAGTATTCTTAATGTTTCTCTCCTTCAAACAGCCATCATGACTCCTTTACAGATCTTCAAAGTCACATTCCTTTTTGTTCTTCTGAACAAATGTGGGGACCACCCTCCTGCCTCCCCCACCCCTGCTTGTTTTCAAAGGTATATTTGATCTCTCTAAAAAATATATTGGCCTCTTTTCAAATTCATATTAAGGTTTTATTTCAAAGTCAGTTTCCTGATGAATAGAAAGCTCTTCCTCCCCTGAAGATCACAAAGACTGTTTGGAATAATTCAAGGAATGGGAGACATTTGGGGCAATACAGGTGGAAGAGAAAGCCTGTGATTTTGAGAATGGCCTCAGCCTCGGGTTGGGAGGTGAGCCCATCCATGCTTCCTTCTTGCAGTACAGCCTTTATGAACAAAAAATATTGGTTTTAAATCCTGCCGCCTGGGCACTGCTTCCCACAGGAATATAAGTACAGTCATGATATTATTTGACGTCTCTTAGTGTCTGACAATCTAGACCACATCCTCTTTGATGCTATATTCTTTCTCACCTTTGTTCTCCTTCAACTTTCTCAAATCCTCTTTGTTTGTTTGTTTGTCCCCCACCTAGTATTTCAGATTCCTTACTGAACAGCATGCAGCAGTCTGAGAGCTAACATGAGTTATGGTGTAGTTCCCGACACCCAGAACCGGATCCCGTTTGCTTCTGACTTCCGTGACTGATTCCATTACACCCACTGTCCTTCCTGATCCAGCACTGAGTCCCTCCTCCCAGGGCACTACAGTGTTCACTCATCGACCTTAGTGATGCTTCCATGAAGTAGATGCAGCTTTTCATCCCATTTTGCAGATAAAGGAAAGAGGTTAGGAAATCTCTGCACAAGGTCACACCACTAGTCACATTCAAGATCTGAGTCCAGGAAGCCTGGGGCTAAAGTCTATGTTCACAACCACTGCCCCAAGCTGCCTCACACCAACTGGTCATTAGAGACTTGTGATTTCAGTGGTGTCTGGTTGCTGCCCCTGGTGTAAATATCTCCTACTTCCTTCTAAAATTTTCATGAAAAAAAAAAATGAAAGAAATGTCTAAACAAAAATATCCTATATCCCCATTGAAATGGCAGGCACTCTAACTTCAAATCTGGCGCAATCATTAAGTGTTCGTATTCAAGGGATGGAACCATAGGCCACACCTCTTAATGGGAAGAGCATCAAAACCACATTCTAATTAGAGGGTGTGGAAATAAAATCTGTCACAGCCAGGGCAGGAGATAAAACATCTCAGTGCCCTACTATTTCCAATCATCTAGACATGCCAGGCTGAGGATCATTTTTGCATAAATGCCTAGTGGATCCTATAAGAAAGATAAAGGAATCTCTGGATGCTAGAAACTAGGCAAAAAGGGAAACATCAGCAGTAACATCCAGGGGAGAAAGTGAACAAAATGGACAAAGGTTTCTAGGTGATGTACCTCTCAAAAAATGCATTAGAAATGTGTGGCTAGTGCCTCTCTGCATGTTGGGGCCAGCCCTATTTAACTATCTCCCTCCTCCAAACCCAAGTAGTGCTTCCATTGCACATAGTGTAAAAGTGACCTTGGCCTGTCCACTTGGGGCATTCAGAGCCCACAGTCATAACCTTACACATAGATTCCCAGCCTTTCTCTGACCTGCAATATAATAAGATGACCCAGTAGAGCACACAGTTCAGTCCCCCATTGGGCAGAGATTAAACTACAGCCAGGAGAGATTAATGGATGTTATCTAAGGTCAGGAGGGGAGTGGCATGTCTAGGGTTAGGTCCCATGTCAGCTGCTTTTCCAGTAAAATCTGCCTTCTCACTTTCCTTCTACTTATTTGTCATTGTATCTGATCAGTTACTTAATTCAGTGAACCTCAGGTATGACACCTAAGCTGTGTGCCTGTAGCTTCAGGCCCAAGGGGGTTTCAGCCCTGGGCAAGTTCACTCTGGATTCGAGGAGACCGAAAAATGACAACAGAACATTTGGGGTTAGAAGGGGCTTATACCAAGTTTTATTCTCACAGTGGCAGGTAAAACATTAGAATCCCATGAGCTTCCACTCAGCCTTTGCCCCAGGTGCTGCTTCCGGCCCAGGCTCTGCCCTCACCTCCAGCTTCTGCTCTCCTCCTCCCCTGCTTCCCTCTGCTCTTGGCAGTGGGCAGAGCTCTTTTTATAGCAACACACACAATAATGGCTTATCACCAATGGGCATGCAAGCATGTGCCTGGGTAGTAGGCTAAGTATTACATCATTACACCTACACAGTGGAGCAGGTAGATTAAGATCAAGTGAGGATCCTGGCCATGGAACTTCCATTTTTCCTATAGTGCCAAAAACATCTAGATGAATGAACACAATCCCATTTGTGGGACTATCTGGTTCTAGAACCAGGCTGCCATTTGGCATTACTTCAAATATATTTTTTAATTTCTTAAAATGTAAGGTCTTCATTCTGGAGTTCACAGATACCAAACAAGCACAGCACATCAAATGTCACAAGAAAGCTTACCCCCATCAATCTGAAGTTAATATAGATTTCTGGTTTTCTCATTGGTTTCTCTTTGGTCTGAAAGACAATCGATCACTTGAACTTACACGTAAAATGGACGCTTGGTTTCTAGCATCTGGGAAGATATAAGCTCATCTTGTATGCCTTTGAGGGCCATTTCCCTGATTACAGGAGGTGGAACTTTGGTATAGAAGGTAGAGATCCAGACCTGAGCAGGAAGGGCAGGGGGACCCTGGCTGGTGTTTACTCCCTAGACACTTGCTTACATTCTGTGGAATTTGTTCCTGTGGGGTGGGGAGTGACAAAATAGGTAATAGACTCACCAAAACCTGCTAGTTGCAACATGGAGGAGAAATTGACCCAAACTTCACCCCCAAATCCATTACCATAGTAAAAATCAGGCCTCCCCAGGCCAGTTCCTTTGGGGACCCAATGTAGTCAATACTCCCTCCACCCAAAATTAGGGTGGAGCAAACCCCAACTCCATGAGGACTGCACCTGTTCCCTCTGAAACTGAAATCTCACTCAGTGAATATTCATCTCCCTTCATGTACAAAAGGTTCCCTAGTGTTCTTTGAGACCTCCTGTGGGTCTGCCTGCACCCCAACCCTGGGACTCCTACTCTTGTCTTTTTCTGAACTTTGTTTTCCAAATAAACTCTTAATGCTCAGTGGCCCATCTGGAACATTCTTGAATTCTTTCTTGCATTGAAACCAGGGACCTGTCTTGGGTCACTTTTCTAAAGGACAGCTTGAAGGTGTGTACACAGAAGTATAAAATGATATGCCTGAACTGGCCCAGGAATGGCTGCTTCACATTGTGTAGGAACTGTATTTTTAAACTTTGTATTTGATCTATGAGACTCTGGGGTTTGAAATTGGGTTAAATTTCATCTATGGCAACAAATAAATGGAAAGGTGGAGTGACTCACGTTCCCTGATCTGAGAGAGACAACAAAGTGGGCCTCCTGGTGAGTCTGCTCTCAGAAAGGGCACCAGCGGATTCTTTCTCTCACATTGAGTCAGAGACAAAGAGATGCAGAAAATGACTTCATATTCCACACCCCTGCTTTGCTCCCGCTTCCAGCTGTGCATGTGCTTGCTCCCACAATGCAGGAGAATGTAGTAAAAAAGAAAGATCCTCGCTTTTTTTTTCTGAGTTACAGATTCAACTCTATTCACACTACACCCGCGTGTGTAGGGGGCAGCTCTGCCCCCTGAGGTGGTACAGCTTCCGGCCTTCCCGTGGAGGCCATTTTGCTCACTAAGGGTGCTTCTCAGAACCCTTTTTTCTTTCACGTTAGTGATGCTAAGAGGTTGTGGTTTTGTTTTAGGCTGAGAGGAATCTCTGCATCATTCCTGTGGCCATTTTCCAAGTTGACCCTGCTGGACGTTTCCACCTGTGGCTCACCGCCTGCGTGGCTGTGGTGGGTGATGGGCCGGATGATTTTTTTCAGGATTTTGCTAGAAACAAGGCTTAGGGTGTTGTAAGGTAGACCCAGGTGGTTGGCTTTTCTTTTTGCAATCCAAGTGCCTGTCTTTAGTTTCGACTGCTGTCATCTACTCCAGAGAGGGTTGAATCAAATACACACATTGCCAGCCACAAGACTAGGTAGTCAGCCCCACCCCACTCCTTTGTTTGAGAGATTTTGGTTCATTTCCATTACTGACCATTTGGGCTGCTTGAATTTTCTCTTTCTGGCACTTTAAATTCCTATTCATATGTCTTCAAATTCACCAATTCAGAGTGAGCCCTGGAAACCCTAGGGCCCATCTTTGACCCCAATAAAAGCAGAACCAGGCCCTAGCATGTGTTCTTCTCTCTCTCTGTCTCTCTCTCCCTGCCTCTCTCTCCCCCCACTTCCCCACCCCACAACTTCACTGTGGGGCCCCAGGTATGCTACGTAATGTCCAGGACTTGTGAGTTACCACCCATTTTTTTCTCAAAGCCTCCTGGTGGTTATAGCTGAGGGCATCCTGCAATCAATCATAAGATCACAAGGGCCAGTCAGCCACAATACTGGTTATGGATAGGCTGAGACCTGCGCACACAGGTGTCCAGCCACTGAGGAATATGCCCTGAAGGGGTGCTACAATATTCAGATACCTTTTTTATATCTTTTAAAATTCAATGTAAAGTGCCAGATTTTGGGGGGTGATACAGCAAGAGGAGAATGAAATCATAGTGGTCGCAGCTTCATGTCCAGCAATAATTTAAGCACAGAATCTTAAAACATATCAAAATGACTCTGTCCATACTGGCCCCCAAATATACAAATATTATATTGTCATTCTTGGTTCCTAGGAGGCTTCTCTTTGTTTTATGCTATTTTTCCTTTCCCTCCTTCCTTCCACTGTCACTCCCTTGCTGCCCAGAGACATTACCATGCTTGGCAATTGTCCTAAAAAACACATAGGAAATACGTGGCAATGTTTAACTCTTTTTCACATAAATAATGGTGCTCTAACTTTCGCCCAGTTTATAAAATGTTTCACTTGGCACGGATTTTGAGATCTGCCTATGCTGTTCGTGCTCATCTGTGAAATCCTCATGCTGTTCAGGTGTACTGAACCCCGTATGAAGTCTTGGTTCACTGAAGGACTATCATCATGTAATATAAATCCAAGGAACTGAGGGGCAGTGGTGGGACATGAGGCAATCACCCTGGTCACTTCCCAGCCTTTCAATATGCAGGCATCCTGGCCACTGAGGTCACTCAGAAAATCTCTAAACTTCCCAGCTCTGTGAAAAGCTCACTGCCATCCACAATGTCCTCTCTTGCAAAAGGTAAATATACCAGGTGGAATATATGTGACATGTGAAAAGCAGTGTTCCTCAATCTTCTTTTTCATTGGGATTATGAATGAAAGATACATTCAATCAGGAGTAAGCCTGGGAACAGCAAGGTGACTCAGCCCCAGGTCCTCAGACTGTGTTACCTGACAATTCAGAGCATTCTCTGTCCCACAGAAGTGAAACAAGCCATAGGGGATCAATTTAAGTCATCTGGAACTACAGGGAAGACAATTCCTGGAACTTCTGAAATGGGGTAATACGTGTTTCTGCTAGGGTCCTTTAACAAGGGAAGACAGAGGACCACCAAATCAATTAAAGACAATCAAAGGTTTTTATGTTAAAGACAATAGAACTTGTGTCTGAATAGAAGTTATGACTGTCTTTTATGGACATGATGCCTTAACTAATACAGAACAATTTGGGAGTGATGTATTATTCATTAGCTTACTCTGTCAGAGGAAAATGAATTTCGTTTTGGATAAGAACGCATCACTGGCTTTTTTAATGTGTAAACTGAAATTCTGTTTTAGGAAAAGCAGAAGGCAGGATTAACAAGTCTGTGCAACACATCCGTCTTCATGATAAGCATGGATGTCACAATGCTACCCCCATTTTCCTTTTTGCCAGATCAGGACAATGAAGCCTGTTAGGTCTAGCCAGGGTCGCTCAGAGGTCCAGACAGACTGGACTGCTTTCAAGTTTGCGATCAGAAATGAAGAAATATTAGAAAATATATAGCAAAAATTATGTTTTAAATATTTACATGTTAATTTATGCTCCCTACTAGATTGATAATAAAATGCAATATATGCATGCTACTTATGAAATAAATGCAAGTTGCATATTGAACAAACTAACAGATACTTTCCCACATCCTGGTTTTTGTTGAGGCCTGGCCTCCTTCCCATGCCTGGCCTGGCTCAGGTGCGAACCATGTGCACCACCTTCCCCTTTCTGCTCCTGAGTCCTGGGCTGTAGGAGGTGGACTTCTGTTTCAGCCCGGCCAGTTGTTCACAACTGACCTCAGATGACGCCTGTCCCCTCTTTGGGCTTCAGTCTTCCATTCTGTAACAAAGACAGAAGGTCACCTCTTTCCTGCCAGGTAAAGAAAATGCTCAAAACTTGTCAAATCATGGGCCACGTCTGGCCCGGGGATATGTTGCACATTTTGTTGGCTCAACCGGGATTTTAGTAATATTTAAGCCAATCTTATAAAATGAGATTTCACACAACAGTGCACGTGGGGAGCTGAGCCCTGTTGCCATCCTCAGCAGGTATGAGCTGATCTTTCTCGAGTTTATAATATCCTCCTTGCCACGTCCAGTCCTCCGGACCCTGGAACTAATGTCTGATGCATTTATCCCCATGCTTGGACTGCTGTTTTCCTCAGAGAAAAAAGGAAAGAGAAATATGTCAGATACCTGTCTGTGTCTCTATGAAAGTGAGATGGAAAAGAGTGCCTGAGAGAGCTGCTAATTTCAAGAAAAGCAACCCCTTGACTTTTGACTTTCTAGACTCTGATCTAAGAATTTTATAACCTTCGTTCCCATTCAGGTATCTGATCAGGAAGCTCGCAACCCCACAGCGCCAGTCCCCAGGTGTGGCCTCTGAGGGCCTCTCAAGTTCTCTTGCGTTGTCTGCCCATTTCTCATTAAAATGTGTTCTCCCTCAATTACATTTAAACATGCAAACATGTTTTTTTGAGAACTGCCAATGGGAAGAGGCAGAAAGGAGATTAAAACACGTCGGTTTTTCTCATAAGATGTGATTTTAGAAATCCCATTAAAATCCAGAGAAACATAATGCATTGCACAGCGATTGTCTCAAACATTCACAAAGACCTAATAATCTGTCTGGCCCTGTGGGAGGAGATTTCCATGTTCGATCCCATGTATATTAGATTCCATATTCTCCCCCCCAGTCCCAAGAGGGTGGAGTGATTACACTCCTTTTACAGGTAAAGAAACTGAAACTCAGAACCTGGGCCAAGCACACCTAGGAAGTGGCAGGTAGAAGGATATTTGGATACTGATTTAATTTACTACAAGTTTTTACAGTTATGTGTTAATCCAAGATCCACCGAGAAAACCATGGTCACTGTCCGGAGGGCTGAAGAGTTTCTGTAAGGATGTTTAAAACGCCTTTATTTCTTTTCGTTTCTATACATCTTTTCTCCCCTCTGCTCTCCCTCTGACTTTGAGGCAAAGACCTGGTCTGCCCACTCCTCACCGAGGGCTCACAGCGCTGTTTCCTTTCATGCTCTTTATTCACCTCAGGTGCCTCCTGCTGTCTGCTTCCCCATCACACACGCACGGGTACAGGTCTCCTTGAGGACTGGACCTTCTACAGGATGCAGCAGTGTTGGGGGTCGTGTGTGTATTTTCTATGGAAATAAATACAGTTAATCCTGAAATGTATGCTTTGCTTTTTTTTAGCTTTATCAGTCACGTTGACACATAAAGTCAGATCATTCTAAAAGGCTCATCACAAGAACAGCCGGCCCTTGCCCCTTCATCCTGGACTAAAGTCAGGCATTCATCTAAAATTGCTTTAGGATTTACTTTCAAGCTCTGCACAGCATACTTCTGTTGGCTGCAACTTTTTTTTCCAGCCGTAGGCTTCATGCATCCCTTTCCCTCTGGATGCATGGAGTAATGCATCTTCTCTCTCACTTTCCCACCCATCACAAATATATTCTTCCTGGTCCTCACCTTCCCAGTGTAGTTATAACAGAATTGCACCAAATCAGCCCACTGCTGTGGGATAGATGGAGCCCATCACGGTGAGAGCAGACAGAGGCTATTCCTCCAGAGGCTTCTCTGGCAGGAGGAAGTCACCATCCCTGAGCTTGGCTGAGACGCAGAGGCAGGGTGGGGGTGGGAAGGCACAGGTGCTCAGATGGGAATCACCCGCTGGCAGGACAGAGCTGGAGGCCGGCTGATTAGAAGGGGGCATCTTGTGGGTGCATTTGTGGAGCAGACCTGGCTTTCTCTGGTTGGTCCTGAGTTGGAAATGGAGATACAGAGTTGGGAAGCTGGCTGGCATTGGCTGAGGCCTGTTGGCTGTGGGCCAATGGCTGTTTGTGTATTCAGTCCCATGAGTTCAAATGCATGATTATTTAAACCTTATTCAAACTGAGACTTGTGGTATCCTGTAACTATTTTGTTTTCTGAATGTTGATTTTTTTTCTCTTGAGTTAATCATTTTGTGTGTGTGTGTGTGTGTGTGTGTGTTTTCTATACACTGATCATGATCATTAACTCCAAGCTGTCTGCCAGGTGTCTAACTATCCTCATTGTTTAGAATGGTTGGTCATTTCATCTTCCTGAAAGATCTAATCCTGCCATCTTCTGCTACTTGGCTGTTGGGCCATGCCTTCTGAATTCTGAAGGAAATTGACTTACATATAAAGTTTGATGTGGAGTAAACAAGGATAGCATAGAATAAAGACACTTCCCAGATATGTAAGATCTCAAACAATTACCTACCATACACCGTTCTCAGGAACCTACTGATAAAGTTCTCTTCCAAAAGGAGGGAATAAACCAGGGAAGAAAAATTCACAGGATCTGATGGAAAGGAGGTCTAGCACAGAAGGACAAAGGGAGGCACAGAGTAATGGTGAGGGAGGTCCCCAAATGGCTATTCAGTCGTGTAAATGTACCGGGTATGTACCTACATCTTTCCTAGTAAGCTGAGAGCATGGTCCTCTTTGAGTTCATACCAAATCCTTGATGAAATTTTTTATGGCACAAATTACCTACCAGGATATCTGTGTCAGAAAATAGACAATGATTAGGAGAGGAGACTACAGATGTCCTTTATTTTTAATATTTTATTTTATCTGCCTAAATGAAACTGTGGCATTTAGTGTCTAAAGGCCTGATTTTGACACATGTTGAAAGCCATTTAAAAAAATCCTGACCTGGATTACCTAGGGAAAGTGAAACTGAAGTTAATTTTGGACTTGGTTCTCTCTGTGTTGATTATTCTTCTCTTAGCAAGCGTTGGACAAATTCACATTTCTGTCGCTTTTGACAGCCCTTTAACCTCCTCTGCACAAATACTTTGCAGCTCAAGTTTTGCCAGAGCAAACATTCTCCGGGTAGGATTTCAAGTATATGTGTTTCGATGGCGGGATTTGGGCACAGTAGCAATAGTTGGGAAGGTAAGGGAGATTTGAGGGGGGAAGAGAAGGTCTGATTTCTGTTCTCAGCAATTATTCCAGGTTGAAAAGCCTGCATCTCCTGCAATTTATCAATGACCAAAAAAATGCATTTTATGTTTTCAACAATAGATCCTCAGTTCTCTATTCCTGCAGACACTGCAGAATGCAAGATATGCATACTAAAGGTCAGGGTTGTAGTCCTAGTCTGCCAGTCACCAACCAGACGACCTTGGTTGGACTTCACCTTTCTGAGCTTTAGTTTTCTCTTCCATCAAATGGGAATATCAATAGACCCTATCGATATGTGGGTGGGTGGGCCAAGCATGGTACTGCAAGTAGCACTGTAGCCTTACAAGTGACATGCAATCAGTAACAAAGAGCTTGTTATTGCAACTATCACTATAATCATTATTGGCATAATTTGCCAAAAAGTATGAAAAATTTATCATAAATTGTAAAAATTACATTACTATCATAACTGCATCATTTAAATCAATTACACATTCACATATCCTAATTACCATTATATGACTGGACAAAGGGTTGCAGCCACAAGGACTGCTGTGTTCTCTGGCTTCCCTTGTCTCACCCAGCTGTAGAAATCCCCCCTTCTCCATCCCTTCTGCCCCTGAGCCTCCCGATCTACCTCCCAATTGCTTCCATGAAAATGTCTGTCTTGCTGGGACTCTTGCTCTGCCTCCATGACTAGAGGCTTAGAATTCGGAGCAAACCTGTCTGATGAGAAAAAAAGAGAAGGGCCTCAATTCTGCTCCCAGATGCACCCCAAGTGATGTTGTGCTCCAAATCACCTACCTATCTAGTTCTCAGACTGCTAGCCTCCATGGGGTTCTAGAGCAGACATCTAGAACTGAGGCCCAGAATGGGTTACAGGGGCGTTTAGAGATGCCTGGTCTCAGACAGCCCAGTGGAACTGGAATGAATCATGAGTTCAAACCCAACTGTAACCGTGTGAGCACAGGCCTGATGGGGTGCACTTTCCTGCCTCCTCCACTGCAGCTTTGAAACCCTCACTGATCCTGTCTCTGCAAGAGCTGCCTGTCCTCTAGGCCCAGGGACTGTCACCCCCACAAAGCCCCTGGCCAGCCCAGCATACAGCGAGGGTTCTCTGCTGACAACACGGTGTGCCCGGGGGCCAGTGTTCAGTTATAGGCAGGTTTGTTCTACTTACATCTTGTTTGGATGTGAGTGCAGGTCAGAAACCACCTCTTCCATCTTCATTCGGTCTCAACACTTGAAAAAGGTCCCACACTCACACCCTTCACTGCCCAGGCTGCTGTCCTAAAGGCACAGGCAGCTTAGATTAAACCACCGGTGCTAGTATGGCTCCAGCTTCTACCAGATCAGATGTATGCTGATTACAAGACCCTTTAAAATACTGTCTATGCATCAGCCACTGGATAAACTATTGAAAATGGATGGGCATATATGGAGATATGGTAGAGTCTTCTTTCTACTTTTGTACAGGTCAGCAAATTTCCATAATACAAAATATTTTAAATGTTGTAGGAGTCACATAAACGGGGTGGAATCCCCCATCATCTGTGTTGGGGAGGCCCCTGGAAGTGGTCTCTCTGAATGGCTAGGTGGCTGGAGAAGCAAAAGGACCTCAGACTCATCCCTAGATCATTAAGGACAATTTGTTTCCAAAACCCTCCAGTGAGACCATCCACCTCATGCATCGTCTTCTATAGTTTCACATGTGTGAACAGCTTGGGCTGGACACCCAGAACCTGTATCCGCTGCAGAGACAGTGTGGTGCAGAGGGAGGGCTGGGCCATCCTCGGATGCCAACGTCTCACTCTCACTAGTGGCTGTGTCTACACACAAAGGTCATTTATTTCTGAGCCCTGGCATGCTTGTCTGCAAAACATAATTACAGTTGACATAATGGCACAAGAACCAAATGTTGGCAGATATGCCTCACAAACTGGACATGGCTTTACATTGCAGGTTTTTGTTATTCAATAAGAATAACACTAAGTCCCATTGGTGTATGCCCAGCCCCAGCTAAACACTGCGGACAGATCAAAGTCCATCCCACAGCAGTACTGGGAAGAAGCAATTAGAAACCTGTCTTTATACACCAGAAAGGTGGGATAGGGTGGGGAAGCATCTTGATCAGAGATTAAAAGTCCAAGTTTGAATCAAGTCCACTGCACACCATGGAGCAGGCTCCTAATCTGACTGCACAAGTGATGCGGGGCTGGGGTCAATAGGAAGCTCCATGACCAATCTCAAACCAAGCTTTGCCCCAGGCATGTTGAGGGTACAGGGCACACATTCCATTTCAGCAAAGTTTAGGGAAAAGAAACTTCACCACACCTTCCAGCCCAGATAGCTCAGGCCCACTGGGATCCCACTCTGTCAGAATGACAGGGAGACCAGTGGGTCAGGGGGCAAGCAGGCCCAGCCTCCCCTCTGTCCCGCATCCTCCTCCCCCAGCTGTGTCTGCTGGAGGCAGTGCTGGGGGGGGGCCTGAAACCTACAAAATGCAGTGACAGTTCACATGACCAGGACTGGATTTCTTGTGGCTATAAAACTGGAAAAACTTGGTTCTCCGTATCTTTTAAATTTTTATTCTATTCTCTTAGATTTTGTTAATTCTCTAATATATCAGCTATTCTGTTATATTTCCTGTATCTGTCTTAATAGCTCAGGCCCTAACTCTGTAGGCTTCTGCAAATGTGTTCATCTACACACTCAAAAATCACTCATTTGTGCACAAATGCCAATTATAGCCTGGAAAAGAGCGTTTTCAGGGACTTTGAAACATAAGGAAACTTCTAATGTGGTTTTCATTAAGGTCTGTTAATGACACGTCTGAATTTATGCCAGTTAAATAGATTTAAAAAATCACATTTCTTTTAAGTAAAATACCTTTTATCTCTGGGATTTAGTTGGAAGCTTAATAGAAAATAATGTGCCATGTGTGGGACTGGGAAGTCTCATTCAATTAAAAAATGGAAATTTATTGACTGCTAAATAATTCACTTTCATCACGAGAAGGGAAACCATCAGAGAAGGCTGTGTATCTTTTCACCCTTGAAATGAATATGTTAGACTGTCTTTTCCAGATGAACATTTGTATTAATGAACTTCTCCATCACATCTGTAAAGAACTCCCGACAAGTCTTTTATTTCTTATAATTGTTTTGAAGTGAACTGATAAGAAAAAAGCAATGATAACATTCTCAGATGGTGACTGGGTCTCCTATGAGCTCCAGATCTTTCTTACTTTGCAAATGGTTGGCCGACCTCCAAGACCTACTCAACCAGCACCCTCACCATGTACCTTTCCCTGTCTCCCTGTGTATACACATGTGAGCAGCATTAATATCTCCCACATTTGTACACCTGTAGAATTTTTGTATACCAGCATTTACAAGTGTAAAATGGTGCAGCCACCACAGGGAACAGTGTGGAGGTTCCTCAAAAAAATTAAAAATAGAATCACCATATGATCCAGCAACTCCATTTCTGGGCATATATCCAAAAGAACTGAAGTGAGGATTCTAAAGAGATATCTGCACACCCATGTTCAGTGCAGCCTTATTCAGGATATGAAAAGAACCCAACGGTCCATTGACAGATGAATGGTGCAGAAAATGTGAAATATACATATAACAGAATATTATTCAGTATCGAAAAAGAAGGAAGTCCTACCCTTTGTGACAGCATGCAATGAACTTGGATAGCATTGTGCTCAGTGAAATAAACAAGACACAGAAAGACAAATACTGCCTGATTCCACTTACATAAGGAATCGAAAATAGTTAAATGTGTATATGGGAGGGACTGTGGGGTAGGTGGGGAGAGGGGAGGGGAAAGAAGTTATTCAATGGGCATAAAGTTACAGTTACAAAAGATGGATAAATTCTAAATATCTGCTGTACAGCATTGTCCCTATTGTTGACAATACAGGTTGTGCACTTTTAAATTTGTTAACAGGTTAAAATCTCATGTGAACTGTTCTTACTGCAAAACAAAACCAAAAAAAGAGAGTGGGGACACAAAGACGTTTTGGGGGTGATTGACATGTTTATCACCTGGATTGAGGTGATAACATCATGGGGGATGCATATGTCTAAACTCATCAAATTGTAACATTAAAAGTGTGGCTATTCTGTATATCAATTACACTCAAGAGTTCTGCGTGGGAGGAGCTTGGAAGCCACAGGTCTTTCCTAACAACAAGTAAAACCTGAATAGACTGAAAAATCAGCTCGCCTGGGACCCATAAGAGAAGGGAGGGCTCATGGTAAACTGCTACACGGGGACTGGAGAGGCAGGTGGGTACAGGAGTCCTGGCTCCTGGGAGCAGGTTCAGGAGCAGACAGTGCCGTGGGAACCAGCGCCAAGTGGGAAAACAGGATGTGGAACTGAGGGATGCTGGAGGCCCAGTGTAGACAACCATGAGAGGTAAAAACTCCAAGGGACCCAGTTATAAGGGGACCGCACAGTATTATGAAATTTAGGTCCAGGAGCTCCACCAGGTTCCCACAGTCAATACAGAAGAAAAAAATTCCCCTCATGCTTCCAGCAGGGGGAGCCCTCTGGTCTTGACCAAGCCAGCCCCGCCCCCGCCTACCCTGCAGGGAGAAGGGAAGTACCAACTCCGCGGGCTCTAGCCACCCTGCCCCACCCAAGGAAGGAGAAAAAAAAATGAGAAACCCTTATGAAGTTCATGGTCCAGAGGCACAGGCTCGCTGCATTCCTGAGACCTGACCGCAGGACACAGAATGGACCCCTACCTCTCGCCGCCCCGTCCTACTGCAATTCTGTTGTCTGGGTCCTGGAGTTCTGCTAAGTAGAAAAAGCACGCATAGCAAAAGGCAGCCTGGAGAGACAGAAGCTTCAGAGCCAGACATGGCAGGAATGATGGATTAACTATATCACCTTGAATTAAGCTATTCAAGAAATAAAAACAAAACCCAGCTTTTTCTAAGACATGCTTCCTGATCTTCTTAGCTGGCTGTGTTCTGCCCTCGAGCCAGCGGTGAGGGGCTGCATCCCGCGGGAGCCCAGGAAGCAGCGGGATGTGGGCTTAGAAGCCGCGGTGCTGCTGCTAAGGTCCAGATCTTGACTTTGCCACTGACCTGGAAGGGAACTTGGGAGGAATTCCTGACACCAGCTGGTCCTGTTTCCACTTCTCAAAAGTGGGGTTAAAATGGAACCCTCCTTGTGGGGCATTCCCATACGTAGAGCACAGGGTTGCTGCCGCCCATCACTGGAACAATCGCATGGACTATAGGGGGTTTGAGGGCCTCTGTGGCAAAATCTCTGTCATCTTCTCCTTTGGGTCTGGGGACACGTTTGCTGGGTAACCCACAGAAGGTCACTAAACAGATGGAACCCTTTTCAGTTGCCGGACAGAGTGGAAGATGCCGATGAACAACAGTGGCAAAGGCCTTCGTCCTGTTTCCTCTCCCAAATAAATGATCGATATCATATAGAAAAGAACAGAAAAGGAGGAGAAAAGAATTCTACTGGCCTGCATTCTTAGGCCAGGGTCTATCTCTAAAGCACTTCTGCTGGAGGCTTTTGCTTTTTCAAATTGTATTAAATCGATGACTTCATGTTCATTCTGACTTTTTCCCAAGAGATCCGCTAACAACACCTCCCAGGCAGTCAGCCGTGAGCCCTCGCAGCTCCTTTATTCTACATGTGGGAGAAACCGCAGCAGGCAGGCCTCCAGCCTGTGCTGAGACAGGGGCTGCCTGAGCGGGAGGTGGGGAAGCAGGCCTGGCCTGGACCAGGGCTTCCAAAGCTGAGGACCCCGCCCTGAGTCTTGACTCCTCAGTAGCAAGCAGAGGCCAGTGTCCTGGGATCCAGGCCCAGCTCGGTGCCCCGCTAGTGGCTAGGATCTCAGCCCACATGTCTGTAATCTGGTGCCCACTTAGACCAACTCACTCACTCACTAGGTATGGACTGAATATTCAAGGGTGATGCCTCAAGGAGCCCACAGTTGACTAAGAAAGAGAGATGTAGGTGTGGCAGGTGGAGGCAACACCCACAGCCTCCCCACTTTCTTGCAAGGCCAGCACCAGGGCTGCAGCAGCTCCTCTTCTTCCCCTCCTGCTTTCCCCAATTCAGAAGCCAGGTGGTTCAGTCCTGGCACAGACAGGCAGCTGCACACGGCACAGGCACCGGCTGTGGCCCCTTCCCCAGGGCCTCTGTCATTAATATTCATGCCACAGGGCCCCTGGCAGGTGTGCAAGGCCTTCTTGTTAAAAATTTCAGTAGTGTTTTATCAGTCACCAAAAGGTGGGGGGAGGGGAAGCTGGAAACAATCCATACTCATGAAGCACAACTTTTTATTTAACCAGAAGAAATTGAAGTTTGTAAACAGAAAATAATAAGATGAAAATTTAAGGTCCATGCACTTTATTTCCCAATGTTTTACAGCAGAAAGAATTCTATCCTCTGAAATATGTCCCTGGCTGTTACTTTTACTCAAGATTCAACTCTAAGAAAAATAGGAATTATACCAGAAAGGCAAGAGAATTTCTACTTGGAAAAAAAGAAACCCAAGTCCTACAACCATGACTTGCATGCCTGTTTGTGATGGTGGAGAACATCCAGCCACCCTTAATTCCAGGTAATGCAATAAAAACTGCTGTGCTGTGAGTTAACAATCAATGGAGATGCATAATTAAGTTCATTAGATTCAGATGTGTACTCCAATAATGCCTGTCTAGGGGAAGCATGGCTATTTTCCAGTTATTCTTTAAGCCAGCTTCATTTAGGTACTAACTCTTAAAAAACATCTCACTAGTTGTGATATTAAAATTAAATATGCAAAATAAGCAATTTTATACTCAGCTTTCCAGAGAGCCCTTCACCCCGGATCTGACTGCAACCATGACTGCAAAAAAGCATTTTGCAATTTTATCAACTGAATGAGCAGAACAGATTTTAAAACATGCATAATTCTTTTACATGGTACATACTGTGTAGCTCTGATTTACTTAATTTTCTAACATGAAGTGTGGTTTCTAATATAAAATTTTTTCCCCATGTAACTATTAAGTCTAGCCATATAAAAATTTTGAAAAGTTGAGTACAAAGAATGTTGGAATCACTGTATCAACTTCAAGGAATGGAAGGGGGGCCTTCAACCCAATGGTACTGTACTGTTCAAAAAAATGTACAGCTTTTCTGAAGGATTATTAGCATGTAGGTCAGATACTTCTCATCCTTGTGGCCACCCAATGTATTCTGAATGTTGTTCCTATGTCTGAGCAATTTCCACCTTTATGAGCACTGCTGAGCTCTAAGGTAGAACCCAGAAAATTGTTCTTCAGCCTCCCTGGCAGTTGGCAACAAGCACTAACTCCCCTCCTAGGTGTGAGGAATCCACCAGCCTGGAAATCCAGCTCCATCAGGGACCAGAGCACCAATCCATGCGAAAGATCAATGCATGTTTTTTAATCAATAAATGAGCATTGTTCCTCCCACCAATGAATCAGAAAAATAATGAGAGAGACAGTCACTAAGCAGTTTCAACAGGGACATGAGCAAACCAAAAAGAAACTGAAAACCATTAGAAAAGACACAAATCATGGGATATGGTTCCCTACGAATGATGGTGTGTCAGGTAGGAAGGCTCTGTGACCAGGTGATATTTGGATCGAGATCTAAATGGCAAGAGGGAGACAATCATGGAAGACCAAGAACATTCCAGGAAGGAAGAGCATTTCAACAGTTTTCAGCTCCCATTAAGGATACCCGTTCTTCTGATCTTCACTTGTCCCAAGGCTGCATTTTCTGTTCAATGCGCACCTGCTTCTCTTCTTGACCAAGGAAGGTCCAGGCAGCACCACAGGAGAATCTGAGGAATCCTACAGGGCTTGATCCATCCATATGGAAATCCAGCCACTCCAAGCTTCCAGGAGACCTTGCCTTGCTGCCAATCTGAGTTAAGTTCTCTTTCAGAAGTCTAACCACTTCAGAGATGCATTTCCAGAATCTCCCAATTCAGGTATTCTGTTTCTCAGCCCACCTGAAGTATCACCCCTTTTAGCCCTTATACTGAGCACAGAAATACCACCACAAAACACAGACAGATCATCGCCCTTCAGAGTAACGCAAAAGTGTGCATGTTGTCATCTGATTGTACAATAAACAGAGTTAATACCGCAGAAACATCCAGTCATGTTAGGGTGAATGATAACCATTCTCAGAAAACAGATTTGATTTAAATGCTGCACCTCATTCAGGTTTCCATTGGTTAGCAAACCTTTGTCCCAGTATTAGCTTTATGAACGATCCACAGTTTACTCCTTTATTTTGGAGTGGAGCTGAGGTCTGCACGCCTAATAATGAATGCCAATATTTCTTCTTTTTTGCTATTTGTCTTTGGGTAGCAAATTCACAGGGAGCGTTCATTCTTCAGCTCTGTCTACTGTCTGTCACTTCCCCCCACACTCACTTTAATGGATGTATGCCTCCCAAAGCAATCATATTGCTTTTGGTTAATGGAATATTTACAAAAAAACTGTCAAAATTGTGTTCAATCAGTGTTCATGATCATTTATAAGATGAGAAATCAAATTCACTGAAACTAGAAATTTTTGCTCACCCTTTTAGGGTCTTGGGAGCATTCTTTATTTTACTGTAGCACCTAGTCCTTTTGGGAAATGCTTTGAGCTGTCACCCTAAAGCCATCCTTCTGCTCTTTCTTCCCTGTCTTTCTTGATTCCAGGAACTGAAAAGCAAAAATACTTTCTAGATTCCCTTGCAACTGTCATGTGACCCAGTTTGAACCAATGTTACATAAGTGAAATTTTTTAAAGAAGGAAGACCTGACTGTAAAAACCAAAGACTTGTAACAAGTCTGTTGGCACTACCCTCTTTTACCTCCTTGGAATGTAGACACAAAGCATGGAGAAGGAGCAGTCATTTTGTGACCATGTGGCAGGAGTCACCTATTGACATTGGGGGAGAAAGAAGAGGGAAGGAACGTGGGTTCTTGATGACAACATGAACTTCCATGTCATCTACAAACTGCCTCCTTTCAGACCCCTGTCATGTCAAAGCATAACTCTTTTAGGTATTTAAACCCAGAAATGGGGATTTATGTTACCTGCATCTGAAAACAAACTCTTATGATACCCTCTCCCCTCAAAAGCCTTTGACTTAATTCTCTGGGTACTTTCAATAAAGAATCACCTAAAGTCACATCTTCAAACACAGACACAGTGGTGTACAGTGGGAAGAAAATGAGTTTTAGTGGCTGGGAAGCATAGGTGGAGTCTTGACTCTGAGTTTCCTATCCACCCATGTTGTGCTGTCTTTCTCTGTAGTTCTGTGTTGGTGAAGCCACCTTCAGTGTGCAGGCCAAGGGTGATAGAGCATCCAAGCCCACTAAGCATTCAGGATTCCTTTCTAATCTTCAAGCATACAAGTAAGAGGTTTGCACTATGTGATTTTGTCCCCAAGATAGGAACTTACATGTGGGAGACGCATTCCCTGGAAGCCCTGGTGTTGGTGCCCAGTTCCATGGCTCTCTGTTCTCTTCTTGCTTGGAGCATCCCAGTGGACATTAGGGATTTTTGGTTGGTTGTGATAACACTGCATAACTGAATGTGAGCTGCTGGCTCATGGCGACTGCCTAGCAAATAGTCTACAATCAAATAATTAAGGACACATCCATGTGAATGTGGCTTCTCTAAGCTCCCTGCAAGATGAGAGCTTTGGAAAACAGCATTAAATTGTCATGAGCCAATTGTTTCCACAATTCTGCAAAATAATGGTTTTATATTGGCCTGAGCCAGTAAAAATAGTCTCCTTATGAAAAATGTATGTGTTTAATAAAAGATGAGCATTTTTAATTCTGTTCTTCTTGCTCTTCCCAAGCCTAATTACAATTATTTTTTGCATTCATGCAACAATTTTTATTTTCAAAGGAGTCATCATGGTTTAGTCAATTCAACATTGCTGAACAGTGGTGCTGATTTTTTTCCCTCAGTTTTGGTTTGTGAAGATTTCATTAAAATGACTTTCTCTCCAGGTTTTATACAGTGAATTAAACCTATGAAGACATAATACATATAACCACGTCCTCATCCCCATTTGAAACTTGCACCTCGTCTTTTCAGGAAAACAGCAATTTCCTCATGGATAGTAATGAGGTCAGGAGGTGACAAGCACAGGACCCACCCCAGGATCAAAAGCATAGAGCCTTTAGCACCAGCTTTTATAACATTCATACTTGTGTTTTTTAGCATAAATAAGGAAAGCACTGGCATGTACAGAATAGATAGTTCAAGTTTAATAAAATGCCTTTTGAGTCATTATTTGATAATTTTTTAAACATTGCAACAGCTTGACCAGATGCAATGGAATTTTTTTAACTAAGATGTTGTACACACACCATGCAGTTTACCCATTCAAGTATAAAATTCAGTAATTTTTAGTTTATCCACAGAGTCGCTTGACCATCATGACAATCAGTTTTCAAATATTTTCATTAAGCCAAAAAAAAACCTATATCCATTAGCAGTCACTCCCCTTTGCCCCCCAAGCCCCAAGATCTAGGCAATCATCCTCAACTTTCTGTCTCTATAGATTTACCTGTTCTGCACACTTCATATAATGAAGCCATGCAATAGGTAAACCTTTGTGAATAGCTTCTTTCGCTTGCCATATTTTTAAGTTTCATCCATGTTGTAGCATGTACTCCATGCCTTTCAATGGCTGAATATGATTCCACTGGATGGGTAAGCCACATTTTAATTATCCCTTGATCACTGAGGGACATTTGAGTTATTTCCTTTTTTTTTTTTTTTGCTATTATTAAAATGCTGTTGTGGACATTAATGCACAAGTCTTTGTGTGCACCCATGTTTTCATTTCTCTTGGGCATATGCCATAAAGTGAAATTGCTATCATTAATAGCTGCCCATCACTTCTGTGAACTGACATTTTCCACAAAATTATCATATGGTTGAAAAAATACTACTACTCTGGCAGAAATATACAGATTTTTCTCATTATATTTAATCATTTTAGCTTTGTATTTACTGAAAATATCTGGTATTAGTGAGGGCAAGGTTCTGTATCTTAAGAGTTGAACTAGACTTTTGCAAAATTTTTCGAGGGTCCTGCATGGATTTTCTTTCGCCTTAATACATTAATTTATGGAAGCAGAGAACAAAGAACATTGATTTGCAATTTAGAGCTATTAGTGGAAGTCATCAATTATTGAGCCCTTCTTATTACCCAGACTATTCTTTGAAATCCAATCTTGACACCTTCTACACTGTAATTTGGAGCTTTTGATTATGAGTCAGTGTGGGACCTGTCACCCGCTGCTAATCCCTGCTGCTGAGAAAGAGCTGGGGATTTAAACTATTTGCAAGCACTCAAAATTCCTCTGTTAATGAATAGGAATTTGACCTATGTCTGAAGGGAATCTCTCCAGCACTTAGAGCAACAATGACGACAGTCACAAACATGTTTTAGACATAGTTTTCACCTCCTTGAAAGACAGCGGCTCCCCAAATCTCACATGGCTATACCTCTCTCATGTGAAAAAAATCCCTTTAATTTTCAGACTGTTTAAATCAGGGTTTCCCAATCTGAGCACTACTGGCACTGAGCCAGATCATTCTTAGGTGTGGGCTGGCCTATGAACTGTAGGAGGTCATCAACACCCCTGCCCTCCACAGACGTGTTGCCAGGAGCGACTTCTCATCTCCAACACCTGCCTGGTCACAACCAAAAATATCTTCGCATTGCCAAATTTTTCTGAGGGGACTTACTTGCCCCCAGTGGAGAACCACTAGTTTAGATGCTTAGGGATAATAGCATTTTAGTTTTTATATTAAATCACAGCAGATATCAATTTGGGGTTTGGAGAATAGCTAATTAATTTATGATAATTAAGGTTATTGTCAAGTTTAGGGACAATGAGCAACACTTAATTCTTTTTAAGTCCGGAAGCCCCTTCACTTTAGTAATCAGATTATCAAAAGAAAGTTGTCAGAGCTTTTCTGCAAATAAATAGTACTTGGCAATGAATTGCGGGAACATAAAAGTTATCAAAATTATTTACCAGGTTGGAGATTCAGGAGGCGAACTTGTTAGGGTAGCAGTTAGATAGACATGAAGCAGGAAGGAGAAAGGAGGGCAGCAGACCACCCAATCTCCACCCTGTCTCTGCCCAGGGACAGCCCTGCTTCCCTTAGGCCACCCCCTTTTGCTGTTCAGCACAAACTTATAAGCAAAAGATACGGGTCACTGGCACTTTCCCAATTTGGGAGCATGTGCACTTAAGGAAAACCTTGTCCACTAACGACCCTGAGGCCATTACAATACCGTGATAACATCATTTACATCGGCCCCACCGTGGGTTTCACTGAGACATTCATGGAAAAATGGTGAACAAAAACTTGTGCAAAGAGGCTGAAGGGGAGGAGCCCAGGCAGATCCAAAGGGCGGCAGGAGAATGACAAGATGGGAGGGGGGGCGCCCGATACACCCGCATAAAACGACATAGTGTGAATCCCATTGGGCCGCTACCGCCCCTGGGGTCAGCCCACCCTTCTGTCTTCTGAGCATACTTTCCCTTGGCTTCGCTAAGTAAAAACCCTTTGTGGCTTTAACTCTACCGGGTCTCTCATCTGAATTCTTTCCCTTCAAGAAGACAAGAACCGAGGAATTCCACAATCCACTGCCCAGTAGCAAACCGAAAGGTGGAAATTCAATAATGATAAACAGACTATGCATGCTTTACATTTGTAAACCAAGAGAGATTTCTAAGTCACAATTTTAGAACATACAAAGGGTGACAGAGTTGCACATACCAATAACAGAACCAGGAAGGCTTCAACAAGGCAGGATTTAAAAAAATTTTTTTCTCACCACCATAAAATTCTGCAATAGGTGGTCCAGAGCTAATGCAGAAGATTATTGCCATCATTTTTTAGGCTCATTCTGCCTTTCTACTTTGCCATCTTTGTCACGTGGTTTCATGCTTAAAGTTGTCTCATTGTGGCAAGAGGCTTCTATCAGACCAGCCATTGCATCAGCATTCCAAGGAAGGGGAAAACTGTGAAAGGTTAAGTGCCAGCTGAGCCAGAACTCTTTTAAGGAGCTTTTCTGAAAATCCAACTCAACTTCCACTCATATTTCATTGTCCAAAATTAGTCACCTGGCCATCTTGCTGTAAGGAAGATTATAAAAAGTGGTCTTTACTTTTCCTTCAGCTCATGCTACTTCGATATTTCTGTGTACCTTTACTATTACATATAGGATGAGTGGGTATCACTCATGTCCTTTGGAGTATATACCTCAGAGAGACTGGATGTTAAAGTAAGGCTGAAAGGATATCAGAGTCAATTTTAAGGTTAGTTACGCAGCACTTACAGATTTTTTACTTTTTTCTTTGAGTACCACATCTTATTTCCTTAGTATTTGCCTTTAAATGTACTTGTTTAACTTGATTTTATTTGTTCAAAGAGAACTTTATGTTGTACTATCAATGGAAAACTAGTTTATCTTGCCATGAACATAGTGTCTATGGGCATTAGACTGTATCTCTAAGCTGGCAAAGCTAGAGGTTCATTACGCAAAATCCATTTTTCTATATGGAACAAGGTTAGAGTTGATCAAAAGGAAATCTGAGTGAAATTCAGAGAGCAAATTGGCACAGTAGCCTTGATGCTCTGAAGGCCATTTCTGGTTAGATGCCAGAGGTGCTGATGGCTTCCGGCGCATTCTTTCTCTCCCTGCTCTGTCTCTAGCTCCTGTCCCCGCCTCTGGCCTGGATGAACCACCGCCATCCAGCCCCACCCCCAGTGCAGTCTTCCTACCTTAGGGGAACTCCCTGCTTTAAAAACAGGTAAACATTGCTCATTGTCCTTAAACTTTATGATAACCATAAAGTTGTTGCTGTACCAACGTCAAGAGATGCATCTACCCTTTACCAGCTTCCCTCATAACTGTAAGGCAGGACTTTTCGATGTCAACACTGACATTTTGGACCACACGATCCTTCGTTGTGGTGGTCTGGCCTAGACAAGGTAGGATGTTTGCAGCACCCCTGGCCTCTACCCATGAGATGCTAAATGCCAGAAGCATGGCCAAATGTCCTCTTGGGGAGGAGGGGACCCAAACTTTCCCTGATGGGAATATTGCCATCTTATCTTCTTCCTCTAAAAAATTTATTATTCTTGAATGCTCATTTTAATTCTGCTTCCTTGACTGTATTCTGCCTAATATAGAAGGTAACTTTAAAATACAATAAATGGATTCAGTAACAAAATTCTTGCCAGAGTGTTACACAGAAAATGTTCCAGGCCTGAGGCTGGGTCTCCCTTTGCTAAATAGGGAGAGTAAAAAACATGAGGACATTGGCAGTCCCCTCGATGTAACCAGGACTGAACGAGACTTAAAGTGGATGTAATTTCTAAGTGATTCAATGTTATATTCTGTGTCTAGTGCCACCTAACATCAGCTCATAATGTAAGAGCCACATTCCTCTGTGCTGGGAATTGCTGATCTGATCTATAAAAAGGATAGGGAATGAGATTTATCCAAGATTTGGGCAGAAAAAGAACACATATCCCTAATTTATTTATTTTCTGGATTTCTGAAATCTTTTAATTCATGATCATCTTAAAAGATCATCATCTTTTAAGAATGCCAAGACATTCAGGTATCCGAGGTTCTTGGACCCAGACTAAGTGGCTGTACATTGAGGACAGCACATGGGTTTGTACCCAGCATTCTGCAAGGTAATTGGCATTTGGCATTGAGGCATCAGTTT
The DNA here is from genome assembly GCA_032199065.1 of Smutsia gigantea. Classification (NCBI taxonomy): domain Eukaryota; kingdom Metazoa; phylum Chordata; class Mammalia; order Pholidota; family Manidae; genus Smutsia; species Smutsia gigantea. The sequence goes on along the minus strand of JAVSCE010003180.1, from coordinate 49,606 downwards.
GGAAACCTGTCTTGTGGAAGGTAGAACTTAAAAAGTAAGTGTTTAAAAAGTAGAGTGAAACCAAAAAATAACAATAACGACACAGCAAATATCCTTACTCCACATCAAAGACAAAGCATATAGTTTACTTTGAATGAAAAAATAAAATGCACTGAATTTTTTGCCTTTATATGTGTTTGTTGATGGGTTTCATCCATTAAAAAGATCCTGACCCTCAGTGTGGCTCAGTCTTTCACTAAAACACAGAATCATTTCTCTTCTTTGGACATTTAATAAGAATTTAATTGGAACTGACGGAGAATAGTAGTTCCTGAGTTGAAAAAACACTGTATTTATTTTTGCCCATGAAGAAAAGTCAATGGATTTTTCAAATCAAACTGGATTTTATTTTCATGATATACAACCCATCCATGATTCTATTTAAGATTACAAGGAGCACAGAAAAGTTTATATGGAGACATGCTGAAATCAGTAGCTTCAAAGGGACAGCATTAGACCTGTGGGCCTCATCTGCATATGAAAATCTCATTAATTTAATAGGAACCATGCCCACTCATCAGCTAGGGAGCAAGACCTTGAATCAAACAGGAGAAACTTATATACTTACTTGAAGTTACTTTCCCTTATCATCGGTGTTCTTATTAAATTTGTAATTCAAAGCTGGGGTTTAAATTCTTCACCAGGCTGGGACTTCAGTGGAGGGAGGAAAGACATCCAGTAACTTCGGCTGATAATGCCCTTAATATGCCGGGGGCTTCCTGCTGTGCTTTCTGATCCATTATACAAGTTCACTCCTCTGTGCCGCTGGGCTCAGATGTGGTATCTGTGTCCTGAGTAGCAGGACCTGGCTCCTTGGCCCTGACTTGGCTGATTGCTAAAAAGCCTCAGTGCCAACAGCCCTGGGGCCAGTAGGCCAAGGGTGCCACACAGACCACTCATCTGAAACAATCTGTGTGTCTCAGATCCCAAACCAGAAACCAAATCTGGAGGTGTAACCTAATCTCTGCAGGCAACCGTTTCTCTACCGGCCTGTTTCTCATCTGTTCTGACCATTCTGTGTTAACCTGTACAGCGGTAAGAACCAAAACATTTGATTGTCTGCAGTTGAAACTTGGGAGGCTCCCCATTCAACTCCAGATCTCTGATAGCTCTGGGAAAAAACCATGGTATCTGGCAGCTCTGGGCCTCTACACGAGCCAAGGAGTAAACAGACAGCGTCTGCACTTCGGGTGGGCTCTGCAGTCGCTGTGGCCCTCACCACCCTGGGCCCTTTTGTCTGGACAACATATTTTTACCTTCCTGCTCCTACCAAGCATGTTAGTTCTTAATCCTGTGTACATCCAGGTGCATAGTTTCCCATGACCCTGTCGTACATGAGCCCATTGCATATTCAATGACATCGTGTCCAACCATTTCAAAAACCAACCTGAGGGTGTGCTTACCTGTGTGAGCACTTGCTCTCCGTGGTTACCAGCAGGCGCTGCAAAGCCAGACGCCTGCTTGTGTGTCCAGCCCTAAAGCTGCAAGTGACTGGGGCAGAGGCAAGCCAGAGTATTCCTCTGAGGCCTAGTTTGCCCTGCAAAATGGACATACTAATAATTTCCTGTGATAAGGGGTAAATCAGAGATTGCTGCCAAAGTGCCCAGCACAGGGCTTGGCATGAAAAGACCCCTTTGTGCAGCTAGCTGGTGCTGGCGCTGCGGCCCGCATGCCCATACCATGGATTGGCGCTCAGCAGCTCTGCCCATGGCACCGCCACCCACTTGGTCCACTCTCACCTGGGCTTCGAGCTGCAGCTAAGCTTCCACCACAAAACAAGAGGAGGGTGCCTCCATGTCTCTTGCGTCACCTCCCTCGTGTCCAGCTCATTTTCCAGCTCCTCCTTTTATGGGCCTGCTCTGAGGTCTGGTGTTTGTCATGGTCTCTCCCGTCTGCATTTCACGTGCCACCCATTCGTGCATCCGGAGTGAGATCACTAGTCACCTTCCCTGGAGGAATTCCCTGATCTCTCCAGCCAACACGCTTCTCTTCTCTTAAGCTTTTATGGCATCAGGTGCTTCTCCCTATAGGACCTACCCTCCAACAGCTTACAATTGATTGTGTGAGTCCTTAGTCCCAGTCTCCTCCCGAAGACTGAATGCACCAGGAGGGCAACCCTTTCTATGCTCACTGCCTAGCCCGGTGCTTGGCACATCACCAATGATCAAATACATACCCAGCAAATTATGCATAACTGAATAAAGACTACAGGGGGTCCATATTCAAATTCCATACTTGAACTCACCATAAATACATCCAACGGTAAATCCCGTTGTAAACAGATTACCTATCTTGAAGTTCAAGGTCACTTTGATTTTCAAAAACCAGGTCTGGCTACAGGGAGGTTTGTTTGAAGCACTGCTGTTTTGGGAGACTTGGGAAGTGCTCCTCAGGGTAGCTGGGGTTCTTTGACTCACAACAACTTCCCATTTCCTGGGCTTCTGTGCAGTGTTTGAAACGCACTGGGCATTTTTGTTGTGTCCAGAAAAAGCATTATCTTATCTAACACATGTGTGTCTGAGAAACTGAAGACAGCAGTTCCCTCTTTGTTTTCATGCTGTACCAGCACTTCAGTGCTTAGAAGTCAAAGTGAGATACTGAGATCCCAGGGACAAGACGAGAGACTTTGCAATTCATGATGTGAAATGCTTGTTAAATGATTGTTCTCACCTGAAATCAATTTCTCCCTCTTGTACAATGTCTTTTTAGCACACATTGTGATATGTACATGATCATCTCTTAGCTTTCTATTCTGTATCTGTTTCTCTTGTCTTCATTAACCTCAGTATCCCAGATTTTGTTCAAGAAGGAGTCTGTTCTTTTCTCATAGCTCACTTGCAGCCATGGGCGGTCACGGCCCTGTTTTCACTAGTAAGTACTTAGCATGTGTCTCCATGGGGAGGGAGGGAAAGTTTTGCTATACTAATGCATGGGAAACCTGGAAGATGTTACCTTTCAAGTTACCCTTGTTTGCCTGGAATTAGTAGGTTGTGATGACTGAAGAGGCAGCAGACATCTTGCAACCATGAGGCACATACAATAATTTCATCACCTCTAAATGTTCTCTCCTGTTTCTTTGCAGTCACTTGACCCACCGAACCCTGGCTTCTGACAACCACTGGTTTTCTATCTCTAAACTTTCACTTACACTGGAATTCTGTATATTTGGATCCACAAAGAAAGATTGTCATCCTTCCCTTGGCATACTGCCATTGAGATCCACCCAAGCATTTCTGTTTATCAGTGGTTTATTCTTCCCAGCTGCTGAGTGGTGTTCCATTGTATGGATATATTGCAATATATATCCTTTCACCACAGATGGGTGTTTGGACTCTTCTCAGTTCAGGGCTATTTTAAACAAAGCAGTTATACATTTGAATCCTTATGCACATACAAGTTTTCATTTCTTTTGTGTAAACACCTCAGAGTAGAATTGCTGGGACATATGGGAAGGGCGTGCATAACTTTCTAAGACTCTGCCATCTTTTCCGAGGTGGCTATAACATTTTGCATTCCCACCAGAAATATATGAGATTTCAGTTGTTCCATATCCTCAACACTTTTGGTTATTTTGACCTTCAATTTTAGTCTTTTTAATGAATGTGTAACAGTATCCTATTGTGAACTGAATTTGCATTTGGTTATTCTGACCTGAGCATCATGTCGCTCCACATCACTCCATGTATCTTAGAGACTTTACAGTTTTCCTTTTGGATCATAACCTACAAAGATGTCAGCAATGATGGTCTACAACCAATTGCATAGGACTTTTGGATTTTAAGATTATAAATTTTTAATGTCCTTTTTCTTTTTCTTTTTGGATCATAAGCTATTAAGATGACTTTTGGGATACCCTGCGGTCATTTTTGCTTCCAATTTGAAGGCACTTCATACATTTGAAGACACCACACAGAAGAAGTCAGATCCGATGGTAATGTTTTCATCCCTGACTCTTAACTGCCTGAAGCCTGGGTTACACCTGGATTTTTCAGTTACACAAGACAATTTGCCATTTGAATTTTAAAACTTAAAAGAATAGTTTCAGCCCTGAACACTGCCTTAGACACCTCTTACTTTATGGAGAAAGAAACAGGTCTAGCAAGGTGAATTGGCCTAACCAGAAATCACTTACCCTGTCCTTGACTTGTGATCCAGTATTATTTCTGGTACCTTCAGGATATTCGTGAGCAGGTAATGGAATCATTCAGAGCTGTGGATTTAGCATTCACAGGGTCTGCAGCATGTAACATGTGACTTTATATGTATCTGAAATTCAGGGTCTCTGACAGTGATTGCTTCCCATAGCACCTGAGCTGAGTTGAGGAGGAAAGAGAAGAAATGTTACAAACTTCAGAGGCAAACTGCCTTGCTAACATTGTCACCTTCTGCCTCCACTTCCTAATGTAATGGTGCATTCAGGTAGGCTCAGATTTCACTCAGTTGTAACCTGGAGTCTTTCAGGAACACAGGAACTATATGATGCATGTGAATTTCCATCGTTTGAAGAAGGGGGTAATAAGGCAAAAAGAAAGACTTCAGTCACTTTCGCTAAGAGTGAAAATATGTTATTTCAGGTACTGAATCTCCAGACCCTTCTCTGGTGCCCAGAGTGGGAGAAATCCAAAAGGGAAAATCTCCCAGTGGGAGAGATCCAAAAAGGAAAACAGGTCATTTATCTTAAGATTTGCCAGAAAAGACATAAAGCACTCACATATTATGCTCATCTCCATTTATTTTGCTAAAATATTCACACAAACTTCCTTTTCTTGTGTGCTGGAATCTGAAATTCTGAAAACAAATGAAAACCATGAATATTGCAATGAAAAGATTCATCACAATGAGCAATAGCCCAGAAGATGAAACTTTGGGGCATTAATTATTGAATTGGGTGCCATTGTATGATACACACAGGCAAAGATTTTTAGTCTTTGGGCATTGCTAATAGTAAAAATTCTCATAGACTCAGTAGGGGTAATATACAAACACAATTTAGATCTCCTACATCTAAGGTGTTATGTAGTTTTGCAATAGCTTTATAATATAGGTATATTTCTATATACCTATATGTATATTTTTAATCTCCATTTCACTAATGTGAACATTGAGTTCAAAGAGATTGCTGCTTACCCAAAGTTTTGCAGGAAGTACTGAAAGAACTGGATTTTGATTTGCATCTGAAGCAATTTTCACCTTGAAATGCCCATCTGGCTTGCTTCCTTCAATTCCTGAACTGTTACTCTACTGGAGAGGAGGACATTTTAAACACCCTAACGAAATCTGAAACTGGTTCCCAACTCCTTGGCCTCTGCCCACCATGAGAGAATGAGTATTTATGTGTCTCTGCGTTTACTGTCTGTGTCCCGAGCTAAATAGTCAGCTCCATGGAAGGTGGGCCTTTGTTTTGTATGTGCTTGGAACTATTATACCATACCCATTTTATAGATGAGGAAACTAAGGCACATAGATAGTAATTTGCCTGAAGTCACATGGCACAGAAGTAGCATTCTGGGATTTGACCTGAGACAACTTGGCTTCAGGAAATAGCAGTTTTCTAGCTGAAAAGTCTGAAAGGAGGATTTCTCAAGGTAGTGGTTTTCCCCATCACAGCATCAATGGTGGATTTATTACACGATGTATTTTTCACTGGTCACCATTCACTGTGAGAAGGGTTTGTTCAAAGTCCTTTGGCGAGCTCTCCAATCACCCAGTGATACTTTCAATGAATCCACTGGAAAAGCCTTTTTCAGGGTCCCAGTTAATCTATGCTTATTAATAAATAATTAGAGTACAGTGTCTCACTTTCCTTTCATCCAGACAATGCGAAACCGGGAAGAAGCAGGAATGATTTGCATATAATCTGAGAGGATTATGCAAGCCCCTTCACAAAATAATGGAGATAATAAAAGATTTCACAGCCATTTTTACACCAAAATCTTCCCATATTTTAAAGTAATGGCAGCGGGGAAAGGTTGGTAAGAGCTGGGTGCTGAAAACCAGATCACGTCAGCCTGCAAGAGCTGATTCCCAAGAGTTGTGTGAGCTTGGTGTAAATACAACCATTCCTAACGAATTTAAAACCAGTGTTCCAAGCCTTGCAACTCTCCCAAAAGCAGAAACAATAGTTAGCATTACTGCAGTGGGTAGTGCTGAAGCTGAGAGGCTTTACTCTAATGAATGTAAATCACATGAAATACAAGACAATGTGAGCAGATCACGTATCAGATATAATTACGGTAAACTCAATGGGAAGAGCGGATCGAGATTCGATTCCATTGGTCAAATCAGGGCTAAACTGCAACCCTGTTTGGTCTGCAGAGACACAAAACCACAAAACCAATAAAAACATCACCAGCATATAAATTAGCTGCATGGAAATTCTAACATAGTATACTACATTTTTATTATTAACTGTTAAAGGTGTTTTACACACCCTTAATGTCAGTGCAATTCATAATGATCTTACATATGCACAGGTTTAACAATTATATGTCCTTTCTCATTTCCCTCATAAAAACCCAAAACATGCTCAATTTTTTAAACCTGGTAATGTAGATAAAGGCTAACATATAAGACAAGTATAAAGGTCATCACATGGTTTACCTCATTAGGTCTGGGTAACAGAGTCCACTTAGGTAGTGATTTGGTTTAAGACTACAGCTCGCAGTAAAATTACATAGTAAGAAATATATTTTATGTCTCACTATCTATGCACACACACATGTAAAATGGAAACAATTGTATACATCTGTAATTTCTGTATTAAGTGCAGTAAGTTTCATAACTTCTTTTCTCCTGTCCTATTCTAGTCTATGCCACTTCATTTAAAATGTTGGCTTCAATAAATGAATAAATTCAAAAAATTTAATTGAATGTTGGTTTCAACCATTTATTTAATGCTAGTAATCCACTGTGACCTGAAAAAGAACCGTGGAAGAGTATTCTGCAACCAATAGGTGACAAGAAAAAAGTCAAGTTGTCATTTAAAAACCATACTATTCACAATATATGTAAATCAAACCATCATGCTGTATGCCTTAAGCTTATATAGTTATGTATGCCAATTATTTCTCAAAGCCAGAAAAAATACATGCAGACTAGAATAGAGATTTAAGAGAAATGTGCTGTAGAGCTATGGAAAGACATGGGGAGCCTTAAATGCATATGGTTAAGTGAAAGAAGGCAGTCTGAAAAGGCTACATAATGTAGGGTTCCAATGACATGGCATTCTGGAAAAAGCAAAGCTATAGAGACAGTAAAACCAGTGGCTGCCAGAGGCTTGGGGGGAGGAATAGGCAGAGCCCAGAGAATTTTTCAGGAAGCGGTACTCTCCCACATGACACTATAAAGGTGGATACATGATGTTATGCATTTGTCAAAACCCACCAAGTACACAACACTGTGGATAAAGTGAAGGTTCCTGTGGCCAGGATTCTCACCTGGCCCTTGTTGGCTAGCTCACTACATATGTGTGGTCAATACGTTGTTATTGACTCTATATAAAGTGCTCCACCCAGTGCTCGGGGCAACACCGTGGCAAGGCTGCAAGGCTGCAAGGCTGCGGGAGAGCAGAGATGAGACTGGAGTGGGGGCAGCACCGAGGACAGAGACTGAGACGGCTGCATGGGTAGAGAGGCCCAGAGGCAGAGACCAGCTTGCTGCACGCAGACTCACTCTGAGTGGATGGGATTCTAGTGACTGACCTACCATCCTACGTGGGTATAACCCTTACATCCCACGAACATTCTACTGTCATTTCTCTGGTCTCATTGAATCCATAGTGAACTTGCCCGGGGCTGAAACCCATTGGCAAGACAAACATCAAGAGGGAATCCCATTGTATACAGCAGACGTTAGTTACTAATAACATATCAATACTGGCTCTTCAGTTGTCACAGATGCCCCATTTGTGCATTTGTTAATGCACATGTTAACAATGCAGGATGTTAACAGGGAGGCTGTGCCAGGAAGAGGTAACAGGAAACTTGCTGTACTACCTGCACACTTTCTCTATAAATCTAAAACTGTCCTAAAAATTAAAATTTATTTCAAAATGTAGACAAGAATGGAGATTAAAGGTGGCTTTTCCTATGGCATTTTCGGAAACATTTTGCAGGACTGGGAGGCCCCATCTCTCCTTGTGGTGCAATTTAACATGCTTCCTTCTCAGTTGACTGTGTGGAAAGGCTTTATCTTGACAAGGATGTCTTTCTGGCTATCCTTTTAGGTGACATTTTTATGGACTGCACAGAGAGGTGAAAATTCGGTAATGGCTCTAAAGCCACCCTCCGGTTTTCTGTGCATCTACGCACTTCCTTCTGATCCTCTCTCTGCTGCGGTTTGATGCCTTGCTTAGGGCAATCAAGAACATGAGAAGGACTCATTAGACTAATCTAACTAGTTAATTTAACCAGTTAATTTGCTACTTAGTTAATCAAATCTAGTTAGTTAGATTAATCCTTATCCAGACAAACTCACCTGCATCCTCTTAGCTCCTAACCAGCTTAATTTGCTAAGAATTCATTGCTTCATTCCTCACAATTTAATGGGTTTATTAGGAGACAGATTTACAAATAAGAGTTAGCAGTAAAGTGCTATGTGTCCCTGTGGAAGGCAAGCACCCAGACAGGGGTTTAAAAGGCAGTGATGTCTAGGCCAAGGAGATTGGGTGACAGAAAAGAATGTTGTGGAGGAGAGGTTGAGCTGGATCCTTGGTGAAAGCAACTGTGGGGAAAATGGAAGTGCCTCGTGCCAGGGTCTTCACCTGAACCTAAACTACTTGGTGATATAACTGGCCTACTGCTAGGCTACTGCTTTGATACCCGTAGGTAATAAGCTACTGAAGGATGTAGTGGAGCCGTCAGCCCCAGAAATGGAGTAGCAGAGGTTTGACTAACAGGTGGGGGTGGAGGGTCTGCCCTCCCTGGTTGAGACCCCACTTGGTTGAAAGCTGGTGGAAAGTCAGAAGGACACAGCAGCCACGGGGTCTTTCAGGAGAGGTGCAGCCCCTCCTCAGGTCATGGAGCTCTCCATGCTCTGCTTCTGTCCTCAGGCTCAAGCACAAAAGGAAATATGGTCTGATTCTCGAAGGAAGAATTTAAAAGGCCCCGTGAAGGTCACAAGGACCCAGATGTGGGTTGATTTGGAAAGGTAGGAGCAGACAGAAAGGAACTGGATGACTGGAGCTGTGGCAACAACTGAGATGGGAGCAGCGTTCTGGTTACTGAGGACAAAGAAGAAGCCAGAGTTAAAGCAACAAGATTGGCCTGTGTGTCTGCAAGACTTTCTGCTGGAGAGGCTGGAGAAGGTGGGTATTGTAAGGCCCATCTATGGTTCTTTTACAGTGTTCCAGCTTCCTTGCACAGGGCCATTGCAGAGGATTGAGGGCACATAGATTGAGAGGCGAGAATCCTGGAGGGGTGGAGTGTGAATAAAATGAAGGTTCCTCTGGCCAGGATTCTCACCTAGCCCTGGTTGGCTACCTCACTACATTTGTGTGGGCAATATGTTGTTATTGACTCTATATAAAGAGCTCCACCCAGTGTTTGGGGCAACATGGTCGCATGGCTATAGGGCTGCAAGGCTGCAGGAGAGCAGGGATAAGACTGAAGTGGTGGCAGCACCAAGAACAGAGACTGAGAGGCTGTAGCGGTAGAGAGGCCCAGAGGCAGAGACCAGCTTGCTGCATGCAGACTCACTCTGAGTGGACAGGATTCTGAGTGAATGGAATTCTAGTGATTGACCTTCCACCATGGGAATAAAGTTGCATATAAACCATTTCACCCCAAGAATGTTCCATTGTTATTTGTTTGGTCTCATTGAATCCATAGTGAACTTGCCCAGGGCTGAAACCCATTGGCAAGACAGCTATTATTTACTGAGTCACTATACAAAGAGCTCTGCCCAGTGCTCTGGGTGGACACAGAGACGGAGGAGAATTATAGACCTGCAGACTGTTGGATGCAGACATGATTCTAGTGCTTGAACAACTGTCAGAACAAGCCAGGTAATAAACCCTTTTATCCCAAGAACGTTCCATGTCATTCCTCGGTCTCACTGAATCCGTAGTGTACTTGCCCAGGGCTGAAACCCATTGGCAAGGCATAGTCCCAGTGAGTTTATCTTACAGGAGTAGGGGGGTCCCACAAGTGGACCAAGATGCTGTTCCCTGAAGGAGTGCAGATATGGGGCCATGACTCAATGGGATTGCCTCCAAATAAATTGAAACACTTACTCAAGGAGGACAGTGGGAGAGGAACTCAGACAGATGAAACAGTATATGCAAAGGCATGGATATGATCTTGGGCTGGTTAGAAAACAGAATCCCACTAGACTGAGTGGATGTGAAGCTATTGTGTCATTCAGGATATTCCCATCATTCACATATCCTTGCCTGTGGGGGGATTGCCCCAGGATGAGTTCTTTCTAGATTTGGTGAGACTGAATAACAACAATGGATCATTGTGGTAAAAGGGTTTATCCCAAGCTTTATTCTCAGGTGGCAGGTGTGGCATGAAAACAACCTGAAGCAAAATAAGTGAGGACAACGGGACCTTGAAATGCCTTGAGAAAAGAAAGAGTTTGGGGAAGGAGGCAAAGAAGGAAGATGAGGACAGAACAGAAGCTGGGACAGATGCTCTGGCCCAGGGACTAAGGGTGCTACAGACCTGCAGCCAGCTCTCGCCCAGACACTGTGACTGAAGTGGTACCAGAACAGAACAAGACTCCACGGCCTGATCTGGACCTGACACCAAGCTCAGAAAGATGACTCAGACACCATCAGGACATCACCTCCTGATTCTGCCCCGTGACCATGCGACCTCCACCGTGCATTTGCCACACCAGAAATTGGGACCTGGCTATCAAGCACTGGATGCTTTGGATGGAAGGATGTGTAAGACCTAATCCCTGTCTGCCAGCAAGATGCAACACCTCAGTGAAGGCATATGCCTGAAGCCTGCTTTTAAGCCCTTTTTTCAATCTTTAAAATAATCTTGTTTATCATGGCATTATCAGAGCTTGAAACGAATCGAAAATTTTTTTTAAGTCATATTCGTACCTCACTTGCATGTCAAACCAGAGGTAAAACTGGCATCTTGATACTTCACCCTGCCCACCTAGAGCCTTGAGTGCACTGTCACCAAGGCCCCCTGCGCATGTACAGAGGGCCCAGGAGCCTGCAAAGTGAGTGGCCACAAACAACAGCCTCTCGTGGTTCCAGAGAGCAAGGTAGACAGGGGGTATCAGCATCCTGCTGTCTCCCCAGCTGCACACAAGCTTCGCCGGCCCACAAGGCTGAGCAGGTGTGCGTGTGGCTGGAGGGCCTGGCGCATCCCAGCGCTGCAGCTGGATGAGGCTTTTCACTGAGTCCTACAGTAGAAGGCAGGTGGGGGAGACAAGGTCTCCCTGCCCATCAGGAGGGGTGCCTCACAACAAGAGAAGCCAGAGACAATGAAAGGTAGAGAAGAGTGCAAAACCAGATGACTGAGTGCAGGAAACCTAAAACCCTCCATGGCCAGAGTCCTCCCGTACCGTCTGTGCAGAGGATGGAGAGTCTGTCACCCGTTGTTATATTTTCACATGTTGTTATTCCTTCCACTGGGGCCTATTTCACTTTATTTTTAGGCTCTGCCAATCTCAGCAGTGTGTCAAATGCTGGTTTTACCCGCAGAGTCCTACCCTTGCTGGCTCTTGTGCCGTAGCATGAGAATGCTCTTTGTATAACTGCGCCTCCTGCCATCAGGGCTACCTGGAGACCCGTTCTCATCGCTGATCTACACTCTCAAGCATCTCTCTTTGAACAGGGCTGCAGGAACTCTGGGAGGCTTCCATCAGAGAAACAGACGGGCTTGGCTTATGGCAGGGATGGAAGTCAGACCCACAGTGAGCTGCTCTGCTCAAAGGTGTGCATGAAGCATTGTCGGTGCTGTGCATTTTACAGGACTCAGAACCTTGCCCTCACCTCTATTCCATGAAGCTTGCCCTCACCTCTATTCCATCAGTCCATGCTGAAAGTGTTGCATTGGGAAGGCCTTGCGAGGGCCCAAAAGCACATTCTGAAGACTTTTTTGTTTTGGGACTTTGAACTGGTTGTGCAATCACTCCACAGCGCCCATCAAAACACAGAACTCTAAACCAAATATCAGCACACTCCTGAGGAAGCGAGGTTCAGAGGTTAAAAAGACTGTACAAATTTGCCATGTAGTTGTAACACTGACCCATTGTTTGAGCTCCATATATCAAACAGTTAGGACCCCACTCTAATCTGAAGGGGGAGAAACTTGACATTGAAATGTGACCACAAGAGTTTTGCAAGGTTTGAAAATCCCTCCTGATTTACCTGTTGTTGTCCATATTGTCCACAAATGTCCAGCGTATTTCTCTAAAAGAACTATTTTTTCAGTCATCAAAATGCTATTTTTACACCTCAAGATAATTAAAAATTATTATCACCAACTCTTGTAGTAAGCACTGAACTTCTTCCAGTTACCAGATTGTTTGAAACCCATGACAGTTTCGTGGGTGTGGATGTCATTTTTGTTACAGGTAAGCAAGTCAGTTTCTCCTCCCGCTTTGTCTCCATCACACAGCAGACCCTGTTATTGGCTCTGTCTCCTCACTGGTTTCCACAGCTTCCTCTTCTGACAGCTTGTTTTGTTGCAGAGCACAAGCTATGTAACTCAATTGCCCAGACAAAACCAGGCTTAGCTTGGCTTAGAAGCTGAACGTATTAGCAGCTTAGTAGAATATGAAGGCATATGACTGGAAGAAATAAAGCCAGCTTTTGAAAGAATCACAGTGATTACAAAGAGCAACAAAGGTGGGACCTATTATCAAGGACCGAGGAACTTGGCCATTAACCACTTCCCAGATTATAGAATGTCGTGGATAATGCTGGCCTTGGTCTTCACTTAATTACCCCAGATGCTAATAGTAAGACAATGTCATATAAATTGTAGGTGGCTCTGTTATGACTATCATAGAGTTGAATGGTTTGCATTTGAGTCATTCTCAGCAGTAAAATGATTTGAGACAGTCTAAGCTGCTTCAGCAAAGTATCTTAAGCCACCAGTAGCTTAGGAGAACATCCATGTATTTGCACAGTAATCCAGACACAGCTCACTGGAGAGGAAATGTAAGCAAACCACATAAGTATCCACTGTTGAAACATATGTTCTGGCTGTTTTGGAATGAAGTTTCTCAAAGAGTACCTTACCAGGCACTGAGCCAGGCAGTAAATAATTGCATGCTATCCACTCAGCTGGCTTCTGCTCCTGAGACAATCCATGCTACTGCTGCCTCAGGACCTTTGAGCAGGCTGCTTCTCTGCTTGGGACTCGGCGCACAGTTGGGCTTTTTTTTTCTCTTCCTCTTTAGGCAAAGGTTTCCTCATGTCACCTCCTAGGAGAAGCCACATCTCTTCACCACAATACCGTGGCCTGAGCACCCTCCCTCTAGTCTCTCTCCATCCAGTTGACCTGCTTACTGATTATTATCACAGTCCAAACACAGCTTGATCGTTTGTTTCCTTGTTTCATTCTCTGAGTTTCCGCATTATAATGTGAGTCCCATAAAAGCAGAGTCCTTATAACTGTCACATTCAACTCTGTATTTCAAGGGACAAGAGTGGAACCAGGCTTATAACTGGTACCATGCTCAGTGCATGAATGAACGACCCACCTGCAGATGGAGTCGGGACTGATTCATCCTGTACTGAATGTGGCTCTAGTACATCCAACGTCACAAGGCAGTTCTGGTGCAAGTGTCTGCATGGATTGTATTTTTTTCCTAGGAATAGGCAAAAAAATAAGAAAATGTTTGTTCTTTGATTTGCAAATAAGGGTACTGAAAACAGTAGCAATTTAAAAAATAAGCTACAGCAAGTTTAAATTGTTGGTGGTGCACCGCAAGGTAACTCAAGGACTGAGTTCTGTGAAATTAATGAAGATGCCGAGTCCCTTCTTGCCATCAGGGCGCGGACTTGCGTGTCCTCACCCTATGTCAGTGGTAATAATGCAAAGATGGAAAATAGCTGTTGTCCACTTAAGAAGCAAAATGTTGTACTTAAATTTTCATATCTGGCCTCTATCTCCACCCTAATCCAGTAGCCATGATTTTATGGAAATGAAATGATTTGAGTCTTCCAGAATCCAAACATTTGTGTTCATCATCTAGGTTTATCTAAGCCTATTGTACCCCTCAGAACAACGGCTCTCAGCACTGGAATATTTGCTTTCCCCTTGTCTCCAGGCTTCACGCATGCTGGCCTCCCAAAGATTGCCTTGCCGGTGTGGAGCATTGTCTCCTGCTCAGGAAGGGGATCAGAAACAGTGGGTAAAAATGAGCTATAATCAGAAATGCCACCTAACCATTAAATGTGTCATTCCCTTTGGAGACAGTTCTCAGCCTAATTCAGTTGGGTATCTTCGGGATCCCCAGAGTCTCAGCACACATGTCACCAACAAGGCCTGTCTCATTGACAAGGTTACTTAGAAGTAAATAGCTTTATGGAGCTTCTCCAAACACTTTGGCTTGAGAACTGGACTTGCTAAACAGAGCAAGAGACCCTGCAGGCCGCTCGCACATCATTCCAGCAGGTGGGAGGTGTGCTAGGGACCTCCACTCTCCCCACCCTGTGCACATAGATTTATCCTCAGGCTCCTAACTTTCTTGTTTAATTTCCATACGCCTGGTGCAATTGGAACTTGATGATCCACTCATTCCTTCTTGCCCATAGGAAGGGGCCTCTTAGGCATCAGTCCCTGTGGTTAGCATTCTATATCCTACCATGGCAAACCACAACTTGAAGAACAGTGGGTAGGAAGCTGGCATGTGCCAGGATACAGGCACTGTTGTCCCCATCTTACTTTCTTAGCTGATGATGGTTGTTAAGACATGATGTGCCTCTTCTCCACTGCGGACTTCTTTCTCATCTGCCTGGAACACAGCCCTGTCTAGCATGGAATATGGAGGGCAGCCTGCAGTTCTTTCCATGGTGAATAACCACATGGTGACCAATGACTTGATAGGTCTCAGCAAAACTACAGAGGCTCCACTACTTAGGAAGAGCTACAACTTACTCCAAAATGAAGGCAGTGGATTTTATGCTGTATTCACATAAAGATAATGTCACAGTCCCAGAAGGCAGTTATGGGCTGGATTCAACCAGGAAAGGTCAGTTAATAACCAGCTGTGGCCTCTCTGGTCGAGCTTCTGTAGTGCAGAGACATTTTACACTAATTAATAATGTGGGCACAGATCAGTCTGATTAAGCACCGTACATGCTATATTGTAACAGTATTTGAGTGTGCTAAAAATCACACTCTGATCCCAATTAAAACCACTTGGAATTTTATTTTTATTAGCCTTCTATGCTTGCTTTACTGCAGCAAGGTCTTGCTTTTGGCCCTTAGTCTGTGGGCCACAGCATAGTTGCCTGAACAATGAATGAAAGCAGGTAATTCTCCAGCCAAAGCAAAGGAAAGCAGAGACTGGTCCTGACTCGGCACCACTGAAATTTAAAAAGGTGTCATGACCCAAAAAAGACACTGTAAGTTGTAAATTATTTAAGTAGCTTGAGTTGGAAGGAGTGTGTAAATGTGTGCATGTTGGGGAGAGGAGAGGTAGGAGTAAGAACATAGTTACTAAGTATCTTTACAAACTCAACAGCCCAGCAGTTCAACCTCCATCTACATCTATGGAATCTTCTTCCATAGGTTAGATATCCACTGGAGTTAGGAAAAACATGTGGATCACATCTGTAGTGTTTCCTTTGTTGTAAAAGGAAAGCTGCTTGCTGGAACATTTGTTTTAATCAAGAAAACAAATTACAACATGGTGTGGGAGGCAGACTAATGAGTCTTCACCCCCAAACGTGTCCACATTCTAACCTCTGGAACCTGTAACTGTGTTAGGTATCAAGGCAAAAGGGAATTAGGGTTGCAGATGGAATTAAGGCTGATAATTGGCCAACCTTAAAGTAGGAAGATTTTTTTTGTGCTGGATTATCTGATGTATTAATCATAAGGGACGTTAAAATTGTAAAAGGGAGCAGGAAGGGGTCAGTGTCACAGAGAGGTCTGAAGATGCCACGGTTCTGGTTTTGGAGAAAGAGGAGGAAGGGGCTGCCAGCCAAGGAATGTGGGAAAAGACAAGGCCATGGATCTTCCCTGGAGCTTTGGGAAGAAACCAGCCTTGCTGCCACCTTGATTTTAGCTACGAAAATGACCTTTTCAGATTTCTGATTTCCAGAACTATAAAATAGTAAATTTATTCACGAAGTGTATGATAATTTGTTACAGCACCAAGAGAAGACGAATCCAGCAGGCATACTGGGAAAATCCCAGAGACCCTGGCTTTAGTCCCGTTCGCTCTAATTAGCTGCGGGCAGCTTTGAGCATGCTCATGCCCACAGTCAGAGTTGTTCAGGCTGAGACCCTCTAAAACAGGCTCAACGCTGTGGCCTGACGGCTGCTGCTGGGTTTGGAGAGCCCATGGGCTGAAAAATGGTTTTCCCATCTTAACCCGATATATACTTACATAATATTCTTGGCTTTCGTCCAGGAAGCCTAAAATATTAACTATATGGCCATTTACAGGAAATGTCCACTGGCTCGCAATCTAACCCAAACAAACAACAAAACAAAACAAATATAATATCCTAATAGGTTCTTCACATTTTTTTAACTGGTGGCAAAGCTGTGCTAAAAAACAGTGTTTTCCATAAGTAATTCCAAGCTTTTCTTCAAAATCCCCCACCTGACAATTATCTGTGGGAAAGATGACACACTGTGATTTTAATGATTGATTTTAAAAAAAGAGTTACAACCTGGAAGCCTGAGACCCAGCCTCACCTTAGAATGGTGCCCCTACCTTGAAACAAGCTTATGTAACGAAAAATCTCTCAGCAACCCATTCAGCTGTGAAGCTAGGGACATATTTTGAGAGCAAAATTTGCTTTCTGCTTCTCCAATACTTGCAATCTAATTCTCACCAGCAGAGATGAATAATGACCCCCCAGTCTGTTTACTCCGGGTGGAGAAAAATGACAGTCACACCTATTATTTTCCTCCATCCCCTTCCTCGCTGCCAGAGCCTTAAGGGAAGATGGTCCTGTTTCCTTGACGCCGCTGTGCTTGCGATGAAGTGAATAATGTGCCTCTCCAAGGAAAAAAAGAAACAGCCACGACGTTGCCAAGTGAGTCAATATCTGTGGGCAACAGCCCACAGCTCTAGGGCTGTGGGGCAACTGGGGAGTTCTCAACTAACAAAACGATGCTCAAAATAAACATCGTACGTGTTTACGGAAAACTGGACAGAACACTACCCAGCGTTGAGAAGAAGTTTTGTGGAATCTGGAGCTTGTTTCATTAACTACCTGCTAAGAAAAGAATCTATGTGGTCTCTGTTACCTGTTTTCAATCAACTTTAGGGAGTGTAATTTCCATACAACAAAATGGACCCATTTTGATTACAGTTGGATGAGTTGTGATCCAGCTGGGTCTGGATGCCGGTGTAGGTCCCCTACTGGATCATTGACTCCCACATTTCCTACTCCCCAACCGTAACTGTATATGTCACACTTCCAAGAAAATACAGGCACCAACGCTGACAGAAAACCCCAAAGCTGTAGGTGATATTTCTTTACTGGCCAGACAGTGGGAGCTCTAAGCTTGGATTTAATAACTTGAGTTTGAATTTAACCAGCTACACCAAACAACGCAAAACTTCCCAAGAGTGATGCTGACAAATCCATTGTACTAATTAGTCTCATTCTAGCGCTAATGTAATTAGAGTCAAATACCTTCCATAGAAGAGTGGAGTGTAAAGGGTAGTTTAATATATATTTTGTGTAGGTGAAGACTATAAATTAAAGTATTGATTTTTGTTTGCTTTGATGGTGAAGGTTCAATATGACTTGTTGGGATAATGGTTATAAGAAGGAACAATGAATCCAGTTTTGATACCTGAATTCAATGACAAATAAACTATTTTAGAAAGTCATTTAATTTCTTTTTCTTCTCCTGTTAGCCAGTAAATTTCAGTTTTCAAAGCATTTCATGTTTCAACGATATAGCTACAATTGTAAATCAATCTAATTGTACTTTATATTTTTAGTACATTTTGCTTAAGGGAAATTATTTGTACCCATAGCTGTAATAAAATAGGATAAATAAAATATAGGAACATAATCAATGAATCATGATTATTTCTCTCAAGCAAATTAGCCTGGGAAAGAGGCTTTGTTATAGAGAATTGGAAAAACATGAACTTTTCAATTTGAAAAGTTCCTTGATTAATGATGCTGATCTAGATAATTAAGGCATAGTACTTAGAGTTTTCCAATACTTTCTTGAAAGAAAATTAGGTACTTCTTCTGAATACAAACAGCATCATTTCCATTGTAGAAAACTAATACAAAATAAAATAAAACATTTAAAATCCTACCAATCCCTTCCCTATCCTAGTTACATTTTCATGGATAGCCCTGCAGTCTTCATAAAAATATATACTTTTAAATAAAACTATGCATGCTGCATCATAGTATGACTTTAAGAAATTTAACAGTAGATCAAAAACATTTCTGTGTCATTAAGTATTTTTTCTACAACATGAATTTAATGCTTTCAGTTATATTCTTCCATATAGGCCGATGCTCATGCAATCACCACTGAGATGAACATCCATTGACACACCATCTTTGAATATTTATCCAATTATTTTTATAATAATTGTTCATAATAGAACTGTGGGATCCAAGTTTTTGCAAACATTTGAAGAACTTCAGCCTTCATTTGACGTTTTTCCTAGGGACGCGTGTGTGCCTTATGCTCCCAGGCACAGTTTATAAGGAATTGTATTTTTTAGTCACTCCCCAATACTGGGCTGAGTAGTTCTTTCCTATATGCCTCTTTGGCTGTTGGTTCATGCCATGTGAAAACCTATGGTCTTGGGTCCAAAGCCCAGATAAAACCCAGGTTCTGTGATCAAGGAGGAGTCTTGTATTAGTCATGGTTCTCCGGAGAAACAAAACGGGTAGAATGTGAATGTATATGTAATTACAATAAGGAATTAGCTTGTAGGATTAGTCAGGCAAGTCCCAAGAGCTACAGAGCGAGCTGGTGAGCTGAAGACCTAGGAGAGCTGATGGTGTAAGTTCTGGTCAAAGAGCTAGCAGGCTTGAGGCCGGAAAGAGCCCATGGGTCAGTTAGTCCAAAGACAGGAGAAAAGCTGGCATCCAGTTTGCAGGCAGTCAGGCAGGATGAATTCTCTGACTTGGGGAAGGGTCAGGTTTTTGGTTCTATTCAGGCCTTCAACTGATTGGGTGAGTTGCAGCTCACAATCTGCTTTATCTACAGATTCTCCTGTGAATGTCATCCAGAAACACCTCCACAGACACACCCAAAATAAGGTCCAACTAAATGTCTGGGCTCAGTACCCTGTGACCCAGTTAAGTTGATACATAAAATTAACCATCAAAAACACGAAGGGAGTAGGGGATTCTGGCTTCTTATGGCCCAGCTCTCATCTGCGTACAAGGACCTGAGCTTTCTGCCATAGTAGAGAAGAATCGGTTAGACATCTCACCCATCAGGGTAGCTGGAGAAACAAAAACATCTTCTACCCGCTCTTTGAGTCCAGCAGTGTGACTTCTTTTCTGGACCACTTGAGTTCATTTTACTGAAGGAGAAACATTAATCCCAAATAGGTAATTGCTTTACCATCATAAGAACAAATTCCATTTTGAGGAGTACCATTAAAAATAAGTGAATAAAGTGAATAAATGAATTACATTATACATTTGTCAAAATCCATGGAATGCACACCACCCACAGTGAACCCTAATGTACACCTGGGAATGCAGGTTTATCACTTGTAACAAATGCACCATCTGGTGGGGTCCATTGACAAGAGGGGAGACTGTGCCTGTGTAGGTCAGGGAGTATATGGAAAATCTCCGTGCCTTTCTCTCAATTTTACTGTGACCCTAAAATTGCCATATTAAAAGTCTTAAAAAGTAAAATAAATGAAAGGTAAATATTGTAGACATCACAAAATTGCCAATAAGCCAAGAAAAATAAAGCACCAAAGAGAATGAGTTCCCTAAGCCATGATGATTGAGACATTCTTGCCGTGAGCTCAGACAAGCCCTGCACTGGAGTCTGACTTAGGCATTGTCTGACAGATGTTTCCTGGGTCTGTTCTCCAAACCTGATTCTAAGACCCTGGAAAGCAGACACTATAACTTTACTTGTCTTGAAGGCCCATGGACCACTTTCAAAGTGAACTCATTTCGGGAGCCCCAGAGTGACATGCTGTGTGAGGAGAAGGATCTGTCTCAGGGGCTGAGACTCAGGAGTTGGAAACAGACACATTAGGTGGGGTTTCTTCTCTGCCACTTCCTATTTGTGTGGTTTCAGCAAGGGCTATTCTCTCTCAGCCTCAGCATCTACATGAGCAGAAGGGATGGAAAAATATCAACAATGTAACAGAAAGTAACCGCACTAGGGGGGATGAGGATTTAATAATATGGGTTACTGCTGAGCCACTGGGCTGTGTACTTGAAATCAATGTATCAAAGATTGTATATCAACAATACTTCACTTAAAAAATAATCAACAATGGTCTCCCTAATTCAAATTCATAGTAAAAGAAAATAGAAATGACCATATAAATTGTGTCTAAAGCAAATATTGTCTAACTTAGACCTTCTCCAAATGACTGTCTCATCTTCAGTTACTCCTTCTCTCCTTAGCTCCAGAAGAAATTATGTCACCTCCATATCACACCCAACAGCATTTCCCTCTCTTTGGGATCTTGTGCATACTGGCCCACCCACATTCCCTACCAAATTGCATTGCCCAGTTACTACAATTCAGAACCTTATGGAGTCACCCAGAGGATATTCCAGGTAGGTGACTTATGAGGACTGATTAGTTATAAAATTGTTTTGCCAGCAGGCCACAGATCTGTACTGAGTAAGTGTAATGTGCTCAAGAAAACACGATTCCATGGCTCTAATACATGCAGCCTCAGGGCTTGACATTTGAAGCCCTGTTAAAAGTACATATGTTTTCTCCTAGTACCTTTTAAGCTATTCAAGCAGGTGACAGCCCACACCTAGAAGAAACACATATAGGAAAATGCTCACAAGAGGATTTGGTTTAAAATGCCAGGAATGCTCAAACAGCCCATCTTGTAAGGGCTGCAGGCTTCTCTCTCTGAAAGACAGAGCCCAAGGTGCTCACATGCCCAGGAGAAGAATTCAAGTTGTGGCATAAATTAAAGTGACATGGCCCTTCCTACAGAGAAATCAATTCCTGAGATTAGGGAGGTGACCCTGGAAAATGACCTGACACCAGCAGTGACAAAAGACCCATGTGGAGTATCTTTCCCAGATTGGTCGATGAGGATTCTTAATCTTTCAGGCTAATTTACACAGTTCATTTAACACCAAACACGCCTTACTATTCTGAGATTTTTTTTTCCATTAAGAATCTTTTGGCAATTGGTCATATTGCGGATGCTTTAACATTTTTCTAGTTTTGTCTAGTTTATTTCCAGGATCCATTACTCTAATGCTGCTGGCAAAACAATGGCTGGACTAATAAGCAGGAAACTACCTCTCTTCTGTATACATTTATACCTGTTCCCTGTCTCTATCTGTTACCTGTCTACCTATCTTCCCTGTCTAGATCACACTCATATCTATGTCTACTCTATATCTAAACCTTTATTTTGTATCTACATCCATGTATCTATTCTCTAGCTATATATATATATGTATATATACATTCTATGTATCTACCTTACAGCTATTCTACATCTGTATCTGCCCATCTATTATAAAAGTTCTAAAGTTTCCACGTTAGAAATCCTGTCACGGTCTCCAATGGTGAGCAAAGCCAAAAACAATTTTTTGGAGCCATAGTAAGTATTTTTTCAAATGAGATTTGGCTGTGAAACTAGTAACAGTGTAAGCCATTTTCAGAGATAGCTTCTGGATGTTTCTTTCCCCTCTGAGCAAATAGACTGACAGTGAAATGGATGGCTGAAAAGTTAAAAATGTGTCCTAGAATTCTTCTGGCATGAGATCTAGACTTAAATCTGAGTAAGTTGATCAGGGTATTCAAATTATTAAGCTATAAGCCTTTAAAGTCCCTTCCTGTGGGCCTTCCCCTGTGTCAGCTGCCTCAAGCGTAATACAAGCTGACCCTAAAGAGAAATGTCCATTGCCACCTGAATTGTGAATACATCTCTAACTCATCTTTCAAAGCTTTCCAAGTGTCAACTCCCTGGTAATTTTCTGTCTCTACATAGAAAGAGAAAAAGAAAAAGAGGCACTTGCATCCATATCTACATGTCTGTATCTCTGTCTACATATACCCCATACTCCTTTCTGCCTGGGGAAGGCCAGGTGGTCAGTTTAAAGCACAGATCAGATCATGTCACTCTCCTGCTGCAAACCCTCCAGTTTCTTCCCATTTTTCTCAGAATAAAAGCCAAACTCCTCACGATTCCCAGCCAGGCCCTATGTGGCTGGCTTCACCTCCAGTTCTCATCTTACATGCTCTACCTCTGAGTCACCCCATTCAGCTCCACGGGGCCGCCCTGCCCACCAAAATACAGGGAAACATTAGTTGGGGCCATCGGATGAGGCATTCCTAAGGGGCGGTGACAATTTAACAGAGACCTGCGTGAAGAGAAACTGGCCCTGAAAGAGGTGGGATGAAGGCGCCCATCAGCATGAGCACCTGTTGCAAAGGGCCTCAGTGGGGCCGGGAGCGGAGTGTGCCCACCAGGTTTCCCGGGCTTCCGCCAGAGGTTCTGCGAATGCTCAGCCCTATGGGATTCCATCTTAATGACTTACCTGGGCATCTTCTGCCTCACCCACGGGACTGTAAATCCCACAGAGGACACTGTATATGCTCTGCTCTGTGTGTCACCCCAACCCTAACAGACTGTGACCCACAACAAGCACTCAGTGAAAGTCTGGGCGACGAGTGCATTGAGTTTTTCTGTACACCCACCTTCCAAGTCCCCCTGAATAAACTCCCTGCCACTCTCCATCTGTACCCCCACACCCCACGTTCCCCAATTTCCTGCTATTTCCCCACAGATCTGCTTTTGTTTCCACCCCCACAAGTCAGGCTTACCTGCCAGCTATTTCCCCAATGACCCTGACCCCAGAGGGTGTTACACTTCTTTGAACACCTGGCTGGCACCGCCGTTACCAACATCGGCTCGGGGAACTGACTTGTCTGGACTTGAATTCTGATTCTTTCCCTCTGTGCATGACTTTTGGAAGGCCTTCACCTCTCTGGGCCATAGCTGCATCTCTAAAATGCACTTGGGCACATACTTACCTCATGGTGCTGTGATGCTTTAATGAGCTAATCCACATAAAGAAATGAGGATGTATGCCATATTATTTACAATAGCCAAGATATGGAAGCAACCTAAGTGTCCATCAATAGATGAATGCGTAAAGAAGGTGTGGTACATATACACAGTGCAATATTGTTCAGCTATAAAAAAGAAATCCTCCCATTTGCAACAACATGGATGGAGCTAGAGGGTATTATGCTCAGTGAAGTAAGCAAGGTGGACAAAGACAAATACCATATAATTTCACTCATTTGTGGAATATAAAAACAGCAAAACACAATGAAAAAAAACAGCAAGTAGACCTACAAACACTGAAGAGTGACTGGTGGTTGCCATGGGGGAGGGGTGGGGTGAGTGTGTGGGGAGGGTGAGAGGGATACAGGAGCACAAAAATCCTCAATCACAATGTAAGTTGGTCATGAGGATAAGTAGTACAGCATGGAGAATACAGCCAATGATTCTGTAACATCTTTCTACGTTGACAGCTAGTAACCACACTGGTGGGGATGAGGATTTAATAATATGGGTATTTGATGAACCACTGTGTTGCGTATTTGAAACCAATACAAGATTGTATTACCAATAATACTTCAATACAAATTTTTAAAATTTTTTAAAGAAAAAAGAAATGATATCGTTATAGAATCAGAGTCTGATAGACATTAGCTTTTAAAATTATGACTATGATGCTTTGTATCATCAGTTATTTGAGGATTTTTATTCTCTTCTGTTAGTCTAAACTCCATTTATGTGCAGGGAAAGCATTTCATTTATTTCAGAATACTTTTGCAGACCTCTTCATACACTGAAGCCATTTCTGGCAAAATGGAACCACATATTATACACATATTTCATCGTTATGGTCAGCACACAAAAGGAAAACTATTTGTGGTCAAAATTACTCTTGAATATGCTTTCAATCAGCCATAAATTTATGGTATGCATGTATTTGCATACATGTGTTTTTAAGTAATACTTACGCCCCTAAATTAGAGTTGAGAGCCACTGAGCTAGAACACAAATTTAACAAGAAGAAGCTGTACCCAGATACTTGAGCACTGAAATCACTCTGCCCCAGGGAGGCTATCCAGTCCTCAGCCATGAGGGAGGCACCGTGGAGAAGTCCAATGTCCTTCTTGCCCACAGGCTCAGCTCCCTTTGATTCTATGCCAAAGTTAGCACTCAGTCCTATGTGATCTTGTCATTGAGAGGATTAAAGAGCTCAATGACACCATCTCTCCGAGGATTAAGTGTTACTGCTAGTGTTTTAATCATCACATCGATGTAGAAGGGCGTAAGACAGAACACTAACATATAAATTTTGTTTAAAGCATCAGCTCAAAATAAGGTTCAAAACCTCTGACAACTGGTCCCCTAATGCTTAAAGCCTTTCCCCCATTTCCGGAATGCAGAGGGTCGAGAAGAGTGAGTGAGAACAACATGCCTTGGAAAGAGCGAGGATGCACCTCGAGTCACAAGGAGGGGAATGGTGTGAGCATGGGTGGTGGAGTCCAAACCTCATGCCCTCATGAACAGCCGTCCCCTGATCTACAAGGAGGAGAACTTGAAACCCACGGGCATCATGGTCTGGGGGCTGAGTCCTGCTCAGGATGCGGGTGAGGCTTGGGAAGGGCTGGTTTCCCATTGGGACGTCAGAGCTGGGAAGGGCTCCTCTGCTAGGAGGGCCCTGGTGACCCAAATGGGCAGGACAGAGGGGGCTGCCTGTCCCTGTGCACTGGAGGTGGGTTATGTCCCAGGCTGACCATGACATGAGTACACTCACTATTCATATTCATGCAGGAAAACAGACAAAGCTGGGAACCTGATGATCTAAGCCATGTGGTCACTCTAGTCATGCAGAGAACCAGCCCGGTGCCATTGGCAGGCTCCTGGGAGGCAGCAGACCCTGGTTCAAGTTTTGTGCGATTTGAGAGGAGGGTCATTAAGTAAGTATGTGATCTAATAAACTAAATGATAATAATATAATAATTAGTGCGCTTAACTTCTGGACCACAAGGAACATCGTCGCCTTCATTTTATAATCACGTAAAGACATGATTTGGGGCCGCTTCAGGGAGGAACGTGGGGGCCTCACAGGCTGTGCTTGGGGGACAGAGTAGGGGACCATGGGACCACATCCTGAGGGCTGGAATGGGGCGCAGAGCCCATACCAGCCCAGAGGAGAGCAGAGAAAGAGAGAAGAAAAGGATGTGGGAGTACACTGGGTCGGAGGAAGCCGCCTTAATCATCAGAAATTAACCTCTGGGATCCATTTGTTTTAATGTGAATTATTTATATTTTGGATGGGTCTAATTTTATAGCTCATTTAAGATGTTTGTTTAATTTTCACATTGATGACAAAAACAGGGAAAGTCTCTAAGAGTTAGCAAAGCAGCCATGGGGTCTGGATCCATGAGGTCTGGTTAAATATTTATGGAGCCATTAATAATAAATCAGTCTTCGCTGTTGACATTAATGACAATCCCAATGCACAGAATTCCCCTTTGGCCTTAAGAACACCAGAAAATAGTCCCTTTCCATCTCTGGAATAAGAGGCATGATTACAGGGTGTGTGTGTAGGTGGGGGAAAGCCTGCCTGATTTCAAAAAACCCATCCATGGAAAACTTTCCCAATTAAATTTCTAAACAACCATCACTGCAGATATGCTGGGCGTCTGCAGCTTCATTTCTCCCTCCTGTGTTTTCCCAGATCTGCTCATCTGCGAGCAGCCAGGCTGCTCCCAACCTTCTCTCAGCTGCATGGTAGATAGCACCCAGGCATTTATAGAGTTTATGAATCTTCAGGGCAGAATGGTTGCTGGTGAGAACAAGGCCAGCTGAGGGGTGGAGGTGAGCATGGGGACCAGACAGATGGGCGATCCCATGGATCTCACCCTTGGCTTTATTAATACACAGCAGACAATAGAGAAATGAAGGCCCCCACTCAACTCTCTGTGTTCAGCGTTTTTTATGGTTTCCCTGGTTTCTCACCTTAATTGCTCCAGTTCCTATAATAGATGAGGGCCAAACACAGGATTTCCTTCTCACCTGTTCAGCAGCCTTGGTGAAAAGAAAAACGGCCCTTTCACACTTCTGCCGCAGGACCAGTCTGGGCTGTGGCATGAAGTCAGGGCAAGGGTGTGTCAGACAGAAGGAAACATTTGTTTCCTTTAATAAATCTCTATTAAATCATCTCTTCTTTGAATCTCACTGTTGTCAGCTCTGCATTTTACTATGTTGCTGAAATTTTTTCATGAACCCACATTTAAAAAAATTTTTCTTCCCCAGTTCATTTATTTTTGACTAAGAAAAGAACTAGCCAGTGTGTATTGTACCATAGACGTGACAGGTGAATTTTTCCCCTGGAATCTTACCACCATCGACCTGCATTCTTGGAGCAGGGCTGCTACAGTGAAGGCCCAGTGACCCAGTGGCCAGGAGATGGGGCAAGGACTTGGCTCTCCAGGGTCCACGTGGGGAAGCGGACCCTCTATATGCTTTGTCTTCCCCAGATTTGGATTCCACGGCAGAGATGGTCAGCTGTCTGCATCTGGGTGTTGGTCTGGCCTGTTCCTATAATAGGGTCTGTGGCCAAGCCTAGCCCCTTTTGCTGCCCTTTCTCACCCAGAAAGAAGACTGGCCTCTCTCTGCTGGTCCCTCATGATATCGTGGCACCCTGCCTGGGTCCTGCCCAGGGATGTGCTCTGCACCTGTTCACAGGTGGGCATGGCACTGGGCTCTGTGGGGATTTCTGTAAGAATTGATGCTCTTTTAGATGCAAGTTTATGGAAACCCTACACAAACTGGGGCCAACAGAAAGGAGGAATTCATTGATTTGTTCATAGAACGAAACTATTCATTGGATGGCACCAACACATCCAAGAGCAGTGCGGGCTCCAGGACCAGATTGAAGGTCAGACCTGCCCCCAGATGCTCTTTCTCAATCCCAGCATCTCCAGGAGCACTGGCTTCATTGTCAGGTCAACACGCAGGCTTAGGCTATTAGTGTTACCAGCTGAGATGCTGTTTTTCCCAGGATTGTGTCTTAGAGGCAATGAAGAATGAAGCCAGCAGACAAGAGTATGGAGCAACCAGCAAAGTTTTTAATGAATGAAAAGGAAAGAATAAAAGTCTCCCTCTAAACAGGAGGGGCTCCAAGAGTGGAGGCCTTTAAAGCCACAGTGTCTAGTGCTTTTAAGCCAAAAAGAAGGAAGTTTACAGGATTGGCAGGGGCTTGTTGCTAGGAAGACCCCTTTGTTTATCAAGCTGAATTCTCCAGATGCCCAGGATGTAGCCCCTTCTTTACTACGAGGCCTTGGTCCTATTTCCCTCCTGCTTCCCCTTACTGGGGCCACAAATTCTAAAGCTACCTACATCCTACTAATTCCTGCAGAGCTGTACATCTAGTGGGGACCATAAGGAAAAAAAGTGTCTTTATCTGAGAGCTTCTCAGGAGTCCTAGAAGCCAATTTTTTTTTTCTTTTTTGGTAATAATCAGCTTCACAAGCCCATCCTTGCACCATGGCCACCATGGCCAGAGGTATGCAGTGAGGACTGGTCAAGCCTGGCCATGTGCCTCCCTGGGAACCAATTACTGCCATGGGGATGGAGGTGTGTAGGGAAAATGGAAGTTCCTGCGGCCAGGATCCTCACCTGACCCTAAACTACTTGATGATGTAATTGGCCTACTGCTAGGCTACTGCTCTCACACCTGTAGGCAATGAGCTATTACTGACTGAGTCGCTATGTAAAGAGCTCCGAGGAGGCAGACACACAGGTGGATTATGGACCTGCAGACTGTTGCCTGCAGATGAGATTCTAGTGCTTGACCTACAGCTGGGACACTAAAGCCGGGTATAAACCCTTTTACCCCAAGAACGTTCCATTGTCATTTTTCCATCTCACTGAATGCACAGTGAACTTGTCTGGGGCTGAAACCCTCAGGCAAGACAAGGTGTGATCAGAGGAAATGCCTCATTGGACTCCCACGTGATAGGGCACCTGCGTCAGAGGGAGCACGGTACTGTTAGCTCAGGAAATGGGTTGGAGCACAGAAATGCATTTGTGTTTGGTGAGCTGCAGGCCCCTGCACTGCCCTTCAGATAAGGTGAAGGTCTTCCTGCCCATGGGCACATGGGGCTTCTCTGGAAGAGCCAGCCTGGACCTCATATTTTGGCTCCTCTGGGACTCTGGCTCTGCAGATATGGACCAGACTCTCTCCCTGGCCTTCTGCTCCTGCTCTGGAGTCTGAGCAGCCTGTCCCGACAGTGTCCCCGCCTGCACTCCTGCTGCAGGAGGGAGGCCCCTGCCCTGCTAGTGATGATGGTTAGTGCAGAGCGTGCCTGCAGGTGTTGAGACTTATAGCAATGGTACTATCTTCCCCTTGATAACGCCGCTCCCACACCAGCAGCAGGTGAGGCACAGGTTAGGATCAAAAGGCAAGTGGCAGAGCCAGAGACTTCTCAAATTTACTTTGCATTCTCATCAGATCTTTCTGAACACTTCATAGAATGAATCAGGGTGCAGATGCAATTCTCTTTAATGGGAAATAGATTTGTTGGTTAGGGAGTGACCAGCTTTTCTGTGGTGTGAAGATAAAAAGAGGGCAACTCCTTTTTCTGACTTCCTAAACAGACCCTGTTACTTAGCTCAAAAACATACTACACTGTGATAAGCTAACCTCCAAAAATACCTAGTATTTATTGAACACATATTAATTACAGGCTTATGTTGTAAGTAAACATTAGTATTATCATACCCATTTTACAGATTAGGAAACTAAGAATCAGAAATACATATTTATCCAAAGTTGCACAAGAGAGGTGGTAGGCCCAGGACTAGCACCTGGCATGTCTGGTTCCCAGACTCCACTTTCAACTTACTACACTGCCCCGCACCCCATCCATTTCACATTCGCTTACTCCATGTCTGTTGTATACCAGGCATGCTTCTAGATTTTAAGATCATAAGCATCACAAAAACAAATCCCCAGGGAGAAGAGCATTCACATACACCCACCCAAGAAAACCAAACCTGTCCCTCCCAAACCCCACTTTGCTGCGTCTGATTTGCTCTCGGTCAGAACCTCAGGGCAAGGCTGTTCTTCTGAGCCACCTCAGCCAGGCTCCCAGGGGTTACTGGGTCACCTCCGTCTCCAGGTGGCAACAGGGAAGATGGCTGCACACCCGGGGCCTGGGAGAGGAGGGCAGGGCTGGGGCTGGAGACTGGTACCAATGGCTCCTGTGAGGGGCTTCACTCACTCAGTGACTGGGCTGGGGGCCCAGGGGAAGGGGCTGAGCTGGGCCAGGGAAAGATCAGGCATCAGACAGGAAGGAGGGGCCTCCAGGCCTGGACGCAGAGGAGCAGCGCTACAGGGCGATGAGCTACATGATCCATGGCCTGCATCCCATAGAAAATGCATCCCAGGCTCTTTAGAGGATGGGCAGCCAGGGAGCTGTTCCTGCCGGCAGGCAGGAAGATATGAACTGACTAAGCAATGGGCAGAGAAAAAAGCCAGACTCGTGAACTACTTCCTCACTGATCACAGAAAACCAGCATTTAAGATTCAAATCAGGCCATTTGTGGAACTCAAGATCAAAAACATTATTTTTATTAGACTAGATATGAGTGTCAAAAGATTTCCTATGTATGTGAATGATTTTTATCAACAGACATCAAGTAAAGGAAGACTTAGCTAAACAATAATTGCTAATTCAATCAGTGGAAATTAAATGGTCTTCAATTAACTAATCTGCTCACTCATGAAAGTCTAATTCCAATGGGAAAACCAATTTAAAACTCCACCAGTTCTGCCAAAATAAACAAAAATAAAATCCAGACCATAACTTACAGATAAAATATGTCTTGGAAAAAATAAAACAATTATTCATTTAAATTTTTTTCTACTGTGCATCAAAAGACGCAATCAAGAGTGAAACAGCGTGGAATGGGAGACTGTATTTGCAAATTATGTATCTGATAAAGGGTGAGTGTCTAGAATCTGAAAGAACTTCTACAACTCAACAGTAACAAAAGCAAAGATTCAGAAATGGGCAAAATACTTGAGCAGATTATTTCTCCGAGGAGGATGGTGAATAAGCCCCTGAAAAAATGTTCGACATCACCCAACCTGAGAGAAAACTTAAGTCCAAGTCAATGGAGTACCACCTCATACCCATGAGGATGGCTGCTATTAACAAATAATAGTGACAATTGTTGGTGAGAATGTACAGTTAGATGTAGAGAAGCGGAGATGTGAAGTGGTACAGCCACTGAGGAAAACAGTGAGGCTCTTCAAAAACTTTAAAACAGATTCCCTTGTGATCTTAGGATTCCACTTGTTGGGATAAACCCCGATGAATGAAAGTAGAGACTCAAAGAGATATTTGCACACCCACGTCACAGCGGCATTATTAGCAAGAGCCAAAAGCTAGAAGCAACTGGCGTCCACTGACAGATGAATGAGCAAGCAAAAGGGGGTCTATACACAAAATGGAATGTTATTCAGCCTTAGAGAGGAAGGAAATCCCTGGGTGAATCATCAGGACATGAGGCTAAGTGAAATTAGCCAGTCCCAGAAAGACACACCGTATGATTCCACTTATGTCTGGTGCCTGGAGTAGCGGACTCAGAGGCTCTGGGTGGGGGAAAAGGGAAAGGGGGAGGCTTTGTTTAATGGTACAGGGTTTCCATTTGGCAAAGTGAAGTGTGATGGGGATGGTGGGGATGGAAGCACAGCAATGTGAATGTACTTAATGTTGCTGAATGGTACACCGAGCGAGAGTTAAGAGGGCCAATTTTGTGTGTATTTTATCACAATTAAGGTTGATTTTTTTAAGTTTCTTAATTATTTCTGATTGCTAACTAAGAACACATTCCGGGGCTTCAGGTACATGCAATAAGAAGCCTCCATGAAAATGGTCAGAACTCAGATCCGAGAAGATGCCTCCCAGCCATTGATCACATCATGTGGGCAGATGTGATTCAGTCTCTTCAAACACTACGGAAGGAGACATCTTCCCGGGCCATAAGGAGCCCGGAGAGCGGGTTTGCTCCTTTTGGGGAAGCCAGAAGGGTGCATCCTTCCCCCCGAGGGAGGACGCTGGAAGCCGAGAGCCCGGAGGAGCCGCACAGCCACCCAGAGAAAGGAGCAGACACGACAAACGAGGACAACGCCCGCAGAATTGCAGAGGTATACGCGAGCATGTGCACATTTTCTTCCCAGTAAGAACATGCTTGCAGTTAAAGTGCCTGTGAGTCAAGTCACTGAGACAGTCAGCATGGAGGCTTGGGCAGCGGCTCAGAGCATTCAGCAAATCTTGAGTGCATTGAAAGGCACTCAAGGAAAGTAGGGAGCTTTTCATGTGATCCCCAAACCATGGTTCTCACACAGCTCAGCCCCAAGGCCCTTTACACTGGTAAACATTATTAAAAAGCCCAAAGAATTTCCATTTATGTGGGTTCTATTTATCGACCTGTCTCCTATTAGGAAGTAAAACTGAGACATATTTTAAATACTGTATCAATTCATTTTAAACAATGCTAAGCCCCTTATAAATACAAATTAGGCATCTTCTTTTGGCCGATGATTCTGCAGCCCTCAGGGCTGGACCCAGTTTCTGCTCTCTGCCGTGGGCTGGAGCTCCAAAAGCGCACAGTAAAACACCAGTATCTCCTTTTAAGTCCTGGAGTTATTCCTCTGGTATCTTTGTTGACAGCTGGTGAGGCAGAAAACAAACGCAGGCCTGTTTGCCAGTAAGCGGGAATTAGCATATGGGCAGATGACAGCTTCCTCCAACACTTCGCACGCAGTAAGGCTGCCTCTGCCTCGAAAGCAAAGGTACAGAGAGGCTCTCCTGGACGAATGCATTCACATCCAGTGGCCCATTCCAAATAAGCACCAGTTGCTTCTTTTCTAGCAACTGTGTGTGTGTGTGTGTGTGTGTGTGTGTGTGTGTGTTTACACAGAGTATTATGTTGAATTAAAATGGAATCTTACAGTTAAAGAAATAATGCCACAGTATTAAAAATATTTTCCATAGAGAGGAGTAAAGTTTTTTCATTTTAATATATTTTTTTCTCACTGTCTTAAAGGTAGCAGTGCCTTGTCCGACTCCCATAGGGATTAGGGTTAGCAAAAGCACCCTCTGGTTAGTAAAAGCATCTTCAGCCCAGGGCTCACAAGAATACATGCCCCAAAAGAGGAACTCTGAGAATTAAAATACTGTGTTTCTTTCAGGGCTATAAGCCCAGTGTGACCACCGGGGGTGGGCTTCCCGAACCCCAGAGGCCATCTGCGGTGCCGTGATGGACATGGGATGCCATCCAGGGACTCTCCCAGGAGGCAGAGGATGCAGTTATTGACACACCTAGGACAGGTGTGTACTCTTCCCTGCAAGGCTGGGGGCAGATTCCTGAAGAAAGATTTTGATCAGCCAAATGAGTGGTGGTCATGGATGCACTGAGGGGAAGGAGAGCAATGATTTCTTCCTCTCTCCTCACTCTTTCTCTCCCTGCTCCATGTTCTAATTACAACAAAAAATTGTTTCCTAATGAATAATCTTGTTCTACTTTTCAGAAATCTGAATCTTGCCGCCTGTTATTAGGTCTTCACTGTATTCAAATTAAAATAAAGTGACACAGAGGGATGAGCTCCCAAGTGGCTGGTACAGCAGGATGGGGCACAGGCCACCACGCCCCCAGTCTTAGCCATTTTCTTCTGTGAGGTCAGGCACACAAGGTCACTGGGGCCACAATGAGAGCAAGACTGCTGGTGGTGGGCACGGAACCAGGGCGGGCATTCCCGGAGGAGCCATGGTGCAGAGCTGAGTTGCATCTGAAAAAGGAAAACAGTGTGAGCCTGGAATGCAGTGAGCAGGAGGAGGTGGGAGGAGGCAAGCATTTAGAGAATTTGGAAAAATACCGAGAAGCAGAAGGAACGGGAGGGAAATTGCCAGCCAACATGGAGACAACCACTGTTAAGATTTGCGTACACATCTTTCTAATCTTTGGTTCTTTGCAAAAATGCATTTGAAGCCAAGAAAATAATTGTGTCCTAAGTCATGATTTGTAACATTCATGACACTTATGGTATTACATGTATCTTTCTCTTTCAACAGAATCATGTTTTACTGGCTAACTACTATTATATTATGTAGATGAGCTCAGTGTATATAATCCAAAATCCATAATTTCAAGATGCACAGGACTCCGACAGGTAAAGGAAAGGATTGAAGTAATTTCCTGTAGACACTAAGGCATGGTGGTACTGCAGTGGCTGGGAAAATGCTCACCGAGTCTAAAAAAGCCAGTGAATATTTAGCTATGGCCAATTTTTGTCATGTTCAAAAGCAGTGTGGACAGATATTCTGTTCTTTCAAGGCAAGTCAACACTCCAGAGTTTATTTTCAAAGCCTGTTTATAAATATTGGCAAATCACTGAACTTTTCTTTAAATCACTGAGTTGGCCAAAGAGAAAATGTCTATCACATCCTTGCGACTTTCAGGGTGTGGCCTCCACATGGATTTAACCATCCATAATTTTGAGACACTCAGTATGTTCCCAGTCTTCATTACTTTAAGCAATGCAGAAAGGAGTTATATTTGAGCTGAAATACATCCAATATGTGATTAGACAGCTGAATTAATGGTTACACATTTTAAAGGCTTTTGATACATATAACAAAAGTGTTTGTACTAATATACAATCTCCCCAACTATGTGTACCAATAAATAGTTTGTACTAAATACAATCTGAGTTATTACTATTTTTGTGCATATAATTTTATGTAATATTTAAAATATCAGTATGGATGGTATATTTAATGTATTTTGTTACTGGAAAGGTCAAAGTTTATTTTTCAATTCTATATGTCCTTTGGTAAATTTTCTATCCATATTCTTTGTTTTTTCCTCTTTTTCATTTTTAGAGTTCTTTATATATTAAAGACTTCAACCAAGGGTTTATATTCTATACCATATTTGAAAACACATAAAATTCTATCTTAACACAGATTTAATATTTAACCATATGGACATAATACTTCTTACCATGATTTTCTCATTGGAAATATTCCAAGACTTGAAACATATGACATTCCATTCTAAAACTCAAGTGCAGTATTTGAGATTCGGGCCATCTGCCTATGATCAGAGATTCCTTGTTTACATATAATCTTGCTACTTGTGCAGGGTGAATATGTCATGTCTCCATTATAAGAAGAAACAAGATTAGATGCATAAAAGCAAAGCACTAGGAAAGTGCAAAATAAAAAATGAGAGTGTGAATCCTAATGGCAACACGCACATTTCCAGTCTGTGATGCCACATCACAGAGCAGCTGTTACATATCACCTCAAGTCTTGAGTACATTCTCCCACCAGGTCTTCTCTGTCTGTGTGAGAGTGTCCGGCCTCTCTTCACTTGTCTCCTTGCACCTTCCACCTCCCATGTGGCTTCAGGAGGCCAGGTCCAAATGTGGCCGCCTCACAAGCCCAGTACATCTCATGTGTTGACTACCCAGGCCCTTTCCCATAGGAACACTCTCTTTATCTTTAGCTGGGACTCTTCCAAACTCCACCCCAGTCCTTCTCCCAAAGTGGAGCCTGCAACACCGGCTGTCACCACATCACCAGTTTGCTTACTTCACGTGCATTGGCGTTGACACACAGGTCATTAGCACAAGAAGGATGAGCTCTTTGAAGCACCAATCCAGAGAGGTGCTTCCAGAACTAACTCCCGTCTAGCCGAGACATGCGCATTCACGAGCAGAAAGCCCAGTCACACACTCGCATCCCTTGATGGTTGTCATGAGAAGAATGTAGCCTCACCACCGTTGTTGCCCTGGCATTCCCTTGCCTGTGTTTGCATACATATTACTGACCAAGATATCTTCCCCTAAGCCTGTGGATATAATACAGTCCATTTAAGATAATGCAGTATTTCCTGTCAAGTAGTATCACATACCAAAGCTTTCTAAGCACTAGAGACAAATTCATTGTTTATAAAAATAACTTAACCTGGAATGTACCCCATCTCCACTGAACAAGATTCCCCTTCTGGTTGATAGAACCCGACTGCATGGGGCCATTTCTCCACCTTGTACTGTAGCAACATCCAACTAAATGTGATGGAGCTCACAGGTATGAGGAACAGAGACCAATCTCTAACACACTGAAGCCACCATGTATGTGTTTGGTAATTTATTTTTCATTTTATCTTTATTTTTCACATTTTCATACCTTTGATCCTTGGAACGTCTTTCCTTGGCATTTTTTGCCAGCAAATTTCATGATCCAGTGTGGCCATCATCTCCTTCATGAAGGCTTCTTGCACTCTGGACTGAGCTAGCCCCCATCCCATAATACCCTTTATGTAAGTCTAGTGAGTGCAACTAATTATTTAGTGCCTGTGTTAGTTTTTCACTTAAAATATACCCTGAGGAATGGGAATGGGTCTCATTAATTCCTGAATTCCCAGAGTCCATCACAGTCCATGGAACATAATAAATATTTGGATTAAACTGAAGGGATTCATTAAGATGATTTTTTGAAAACCCTTTCAGCTCTGATATTTTTTTCCACCCATTGGGTAAATGATCAGAGAAGGACCCATGATTCTTAATTTAAGATGTGTGAAATGTCAGACTTTGGGCTCAATCTCTAGTCACAGTATAGTCAGTAAAAATTTCTTATGACTTACGGAATCTGCTTAGTCCAAGTGAACATAATTCATCACCACAAGCTAGAGAGCTCCAACCTGCCATCAGATCGGCAATCGTACCACCATGAACACTCAAAGACTATTTTAGAGTCTGTGACTAACACTTCTATAATCTCTACAGTAGCCTCTGACTGAAGCACAGAAATTCTATTCCTGGATTGTACTGATGAAGGCGTATCCATTCCTGCACGTGTTAGACTGGGTTTGAGGGAAGGTTCTGAGAACAGGCTTCCAGAACAGCAGGGTATGTGTCCCCATCTACCACAGCCGACCCTGAAATCTGAGTAGCTCAGACTTTTTGCAGGCTTACTCCTTCTGTACAGTGACTCGGTTTGGACATGGCCTTCTGTCTTGCAGCTGCATTACAGGGACAAAGGATCTCCAAGCTCCTTGCAGATGATGAAACGATAGATGGAGAAGACACACTGGCTTTCATACCTCTTCCCCCAAGTGATATATTGGCAATTGCCTTCCAAGAACAAGTCCCAAGACCCCTGAGCTGTGAGAAAAGCCGAGAGACACATGGAAGCACACCCATGTGTGCGGGGCACTTCCTGTCTCTGCTACGCATGCCCAGGTATGTGAGCTGCATGCATCCTGACAGCTCAATGGGATAAATCTCTTGTTTGGAGAAGAATTCCATCTGTTAGGTGCCAGGATCTAGAACATGGAAGCTGAAATTTCCCTCCCTATATGGCAGCCTCTAGCATCAGGCACAGTAATGCTTGGACTTTTGTCATATTATGTTAATTTTTATTGGCAGAGTAAAATGAGAAGGATGCTTGTGTGACACAATAGATTCAGACAGAACTGGGGGACACTTCATCCTCTCCATTACTTTGTTCTGGGTTGGCTGCCCAGATCCATTACTCTAATAAGCTTTTAATGTTTCCCCTGATATCAGGGGGTGAGTCATTGTGCCCACTGCCTTCCTTTCCTAGAAAACAAATCAGCTAAGCCCCAGCCTCCCCAGCCTTGTCCGCTGTCTGATCCTGACAACTCATGTTCCATGAGCACACTTGGAAAGACCTGGCCCAATTTGTCTTTCCTGCTGTTCTGTTCATTGTAAGTCATATAAGATGAATTCTGCCTTCAAACAGCCAGACAGTTCCGTGTGTGAGGCTGTGAAGCCCATTTGGGGTATTAATGATTCCTCCCAAAGGATCTCTGTTGCTGAATTACCCAGATGAGCATAGATCCGTGATCCCTGGGAACCCCAGGAAGCCTCGCTTCTTCCTCTTCAATACTCCAGGCCCAGCTGAGGTTGCATAGACCATCGGTACTAATGGTGGCCGTGATCCAGGAGTGGGCTTGGCAGCGCTCCACGTGCTGGGGCCTGGAAGTGACCCGTGGCACTAAGTGCTGTGGGGAGCTGTGCCAATGTTGCAGGTTAGAACCCCCCTCAATTCCCCATTCTAACTCATCTACACTGGGGCTCCCTTTTTTATATCCCATTGATTTCATTGTCTTTCCTGTAGAAACTTAACTCAATTAGACACATGCCCCCCTCCACACACACATACATGCATGTACACGTACCAACACTCACCTGAGGGCAGGAACTGTGTCTTCTACTCACTGCGTTTACTCGACTCATGGCAGTGCTTGGCACATAAAAAGAATTCAGTAATCAGTGAGTCCATACATCAGTGACAACCCCAGTGAGAAGAGAAAAGTGATATTTTGGGACTGTTTTTACACTTTCTTAGGTGATAATTCGAAATGCTCATTAAGGAACTTTGATGGGGAAATCAATGTATGTTTATGCTGTTATTTCCTGTGTGAACTTCAATTATTTAATCTGTCTGGTTCTTGCACTACTCCCACAGAGAATGGAGACCATGATAACACTTGTATTTTATTGGGGGCGATGGCTCGATGAGCTGACTCTCGTAAAGTACTTAGAAGAATGCCTAGCATATACCAGAGGCAAAGGTAAATGTTTGCTGTTATATTATTATTAATACTATTATTATTACTCTATGACCCAAACATGAATTACCCCCTTGTTGGGCAAATACCGAGGGCAAGTCTGACTGTGATTTCAGAGTGTACAGATATTTCTGAGGACCCATTAGCACTGAACTGAATTCTGAGCATAACGATTCCAGGATCACCACTGCATTTGCCAGTCAGGGGTAATTTTAAAAAATTATCTCAAAGTCCAACAAGATTAGAATGGCAATATACAATTTGATACAGATAATTTAATTTTAAAATAGTATGTCTAATAGTATAGGGAGATACTCAGAATATGTAGAGTTCATACAGCAGGATATAAGGCCATTTTTTAGAGCAGCAAAATAAAATACAAGTTAATTTTTAAATGATGCATATTTTTATATCAGCTTATACACATGACTGATATAAAGAGGAAGTGAATACAGTTTTAACAGTGGCTATTCCTGTTGTGGAATATTTTTATTTCCATTTTACACCTTTCTGTATTTCTACAAATTTCCTACAATTAATATAGATATGTTTATAATTAAAAAGAATTGAAAGTTAAGTAAACATTAGCACTTGAAATCAGCCCTCCACTTGTCTGCTACACTTGCAAGCCATTTTAAAACACAACACTCAGGCAAAAGCAACAGAAGATTGAAGCACTCAATACTGATCAAGGAGTGTGGTTTATTTTATTTTCAGAGAACCACATATGGTATTACACATTCAAAAATATTTTCTTTCGGTTTCATTTTAGCACAAGATATCAGGACCAATTTTTCCGCTGTAGAAATCATCTGTTGCTAATTAGTCAGCTGTCAGATGAAGAAAAAGGAATAATTCCATCAGTGCATGCTTTTCATGGGCAAGCCTTTGGGTTGCAGCCTCTGCCTATTTCTGTTCTTCCCGCACCAAAATACAGGGAAATGTTTGCTTGCAAAATTCACTGATACAAAGCACTCTTTGTGGTGCTATTTCAAAGTGCCAGGACATGGGGGCCATAAGAGCACAGGTGGCCCTCCTCAGGCATCAGCGGAACTCCCTGCATGTCAAGCCAAACAGCAGGACACACCGGCCCAGGCTCAGTATAAGAGGAAATTTAAGAAGAGTTGGAGTTACCAGATCACTCATACAAAGAAAAGTCAAAACCAGCCTACGTTCCACGTTAGGAGAGGGCGTCTCCAACTAAGTAAGACCTTAGGTATCAATTTATCCCTTGGTCTTGCTTCTCATTGCACCAGAGAGGCAGCCCAGACCCCACCTGCTGGTTCTGTGCTCCTGCGGGCCCTCTACAGGTGGGCATGGGACGCTCCTAGGTCACGTCCTGTCTGGTCAACTAGATGGCTGCTGTGATCCTGCCCTCTCTTTCCAGAACCACTGACCCTTCTATTTTGAGTGGCTCAGTCCCATCAGCATAAAATATATCTGGCAGCTCTGTTTAGGTCCAGATGCCCATATATATTATCTTTATACACAGAGAGTTATAAAACTTTAAACAGGTTTGTTCTGAAAATGCTCTGTGTGGGGCTGCTGAAGCATCTTATATGCTGAACCGATCCTACATTTAAATGGGGGAAAAAGATGTATTCTGCCACATTTGTTCTTATGTGTGTTCTGAATGTTTCTCAGCTTCAAGTCATGCTGGACAATGTTTCAGGAAGAGGAAGGACCTGGTTTCCTGTTTACGCTGAAGCCGTCTTTGCTAGAGTCTTCATAAAATTAAAAAATGTCATGTGGTGTATCTAGAAGGTCAATCTGCAATATGGTAGTTTTAAATCATTTCTCCTATTATAGATTTATAGCAAAAAATGGACTTTTTCCTGTATGTGGTGATAAGAAAAAAATGTATAGTAGATATATTTACATATATATACACACACACATATATAAACATATATACACATACATTTACACATACACATATAAGAAGAGGCAAGCACAGCTTTTGGAGCAAACATGATGGAAATGTCAACAATGAAATGTTTCAGACAATTTTAAGGAGCTCCCTAAAATACCCACAGCACATCGTGGGTAAAATTTTAAAGAGCTCCCTAAAAATGTAAAAATTGCACCTCATTAAAGACAATTCCCCCTTTATAAAGCCAAGTATTTTTCTGTGTTTTCCCTCTATTCAAAAGACAATGTTGATTACATGTTCTGATTCATTTCATTATTAAATATGACATTTCTTATATTTTAATGACACAAATGGAAAGGATAAAGCTAAAATAATGATACCAATCACAATGCTTGGGTTCTAAATAACTTCATTTCCTTCAGAAACAAACATCATTGTATATATTATATACAGTGGGTAGATTTGAAAAGCAGTAGTTGCCCAACACACACTAATCATGGGATGGCAGCAGGAAGCTTTAAGCACTCTGTTTTGAAGGGGCAGGGATGAGAAATCCATTTATTTCCGTGTTTGAATTAGCCTGTACCATTTTCCATCAATTAAAGAGGAAGAGTGTTGGAGTGATGCCAGTGGTCTATTGCAAGTAAAAGAGCTTCGGCATTTATTATTCTGCGTGCACAGTGTTCATGGACCAGCCCTCATGTCAAGATACTTCCATCCATCTTCTTCTGAACCGGCTCTCGAGTGAACTGCCAACTCACCAAACTTGCCCAATAAAGCACACGCAAGGGAATGGTGTGCCCACTTTGAACAAAAGTCCTACTTCTTGAATTTTGTCCCATTGAAATCATTAAGGATACGTCCAAAGACATGGTTACAGGGAATTTTTAACACAGTTGATAAAAATATTGAAATAACAACCTACATGTCCAACAATAAAGATTCATGAAATAAATAATGATATTAATAACAATAGCCAATGACTATTGGGCCAGACACTAGGGTGCGCACTTCATACAGCTCATACAGCTTGATCTTATTCGGGAACGCATGCTGTAACACAGCTATTAAAAATGATGCAAAAGTTTTACTACTGATGCTCTTAAATGCTACATTAGGCAGCCATAGCTGTTTCACAAGCTGACCGACAACTCCATTGGTTCAAAAACCAACATTTTTTTCTCAAGGTGTGTGGTTCAGCGGTGGCCCTGCCTGGCTCTGCAGGGATCAGCTGGCCTTACCTCTAGGCTGAGCTTTGGGCTCATTGCGCTCCAACTCTCTGTGCGCCACCCTCCTCGCTGGAAAAGAGGCTGGGCCGAGCCATCGTCTCACAGAGAACATTGTCACTCAGAACCAAACTGAGGTTTTTTGCTAAGAAAAAAGGAGACTGAAGATTAAGCACCCACCGTGCTGACCCCCCTTGCCAGCCCCTGAACCCTTCTCCCGATGGCAGCTTCACCTGCATCACCGGCACAATGGACCAACAAACCCAGATTCTACCAGAATGGAAAGGGGTTAGCACAGTGGGCCCCAAACCCTGGAATCTCCTTTAAAAAGTAACCCCAACTAGAAGCCTGGGTATTGGCATGGGGTGTCACTGTCCCATTTTTTAGGAAGCAGGGAGATTTTTTTAAATCTCTCTGGGTGATTTTAGTGAGCAGGGCAGTTTAGAGGCCACTGAGTTAACAGGTTCCTTAGTTGGAGGAATGCGTCATCGGCTCCTCTCGCTTCTGGGAACCCTGCTCTCCCCATTTCATCGCTCCTCTTCGGCCTCCCACTGCGTGGTGGACCCTGCAGCCTCCTCATTCAACCGTCTGCCAACCCGTGTGTTACCTGTGAAGAGCCAGGCTCCTTAGCAGTCAGGAGGAGAGCATAACTCTAATGAAGGGGAAGCATAGGGAGGGGACACAAGGTCCTGCTTGAAAGCACACCCCGAGGGGCCACACATTCCAACAGGTCTAACCTGTGTTAGAGCCGCTTTCCTCAACCTTCATGAATGTGTAAAAGCCTCCTAAGAAAAACCATTCTTATAGACCCTAAGTGTTCCCTGAAATTATTGTTATAATGTCACCTCAGCTTTTACACCCAGTGATCCCTCATGTTTATCACCCTTACAGAAGTATACAACTAAGATAAATTTTAAAATTAAATGCAAAACAAAGCAACATGACAATTACAATTCAACTGAAGGACGTTAGTGTGAGAATGATATTGTTTTTCCTGAAACTTGTCTACTTTTTGCAGTGTGATTAAGCCAATGGCCATCATGCGGCTTGTTTGCTGTTCTGAGTTCAGCTTGTCTTAGTGTATGTTTTAGTGACTCAACCTGCTTACAACGTTTCTCTACTTGAACATAACAAAGTGAGTGGCTGCATTATGTGTCAAGAGGCCACTAGAAAAGAATATGATCTGGCCCAAAAATGTCATTTATGTCTCATATTCAACGTTGTCATTTTATTCATTAATCTGAAACAAATAAAGAAATACTTCTTGGTAACAAGTATAAAAACAAATGCAATCCCTTATATTCAAATTATGAGCTGGACTCAGTCACATGGTGTCATCCAGGTAGTATAGAATACACGAAGGTTTTTGGTTTGCCATCAAAATGAAAATGAAAACTCCCAAATAAAACAATTTTTGTAGTGAATCTTTAAATTGCAGTTTGAAATACACTGCCTTAGAAACATTTTCCCCAAATAAAGGAGCTTTCTATGAATGCCCTAACAAAAGCCACAGGCCCCTCTAAATTCTCGTCACACTCCCTGGAAGCCCCGTACAATGCTTGCCATGTTCAGCCTCATGGACTTAAAATCCAACAAAGACAGAAATGGGGTCAGACTGTCCAGAGGTTGCAGATGTGAGCCCTGGGCCTGATGCACTTAGATTCACAGCCCTGCTCAGCTGCCTGCTGTGTAACCTCTGTCAAGGGACTCACCTTAGCCTCGCCTTCCTCAATTACAAAGTGGTGGTAATAACAGAATCTACCCGACAGCTCCATGGGAACAATAAACCCAAAAAATTCAGCCAAGCGCTGACCACATGCCTGGGAGGGCATGTGTGCTCAGGACCGCGGGCAATCACAGCGCCGTGCTCGCTCCCATCCCTTCCACCTGTCAGCCTCCTCACTATGTCCGTTTCTGACTGCTGCACAGCAAATTCCCACCATGCAGCTGTTAAATTCAGGGATAAAAATAACACTTATTTGTTATCACACTATGCTGTAGGTCAGAACTCCAGGCAGGCTTGACTGGATGCCATGCTCAGGGAACCACGAAGCCATCATGAAGGTGGTGATCAGCTGGGCTCATTTTTCAAGGCTCTGTGCAAGAATATGCTTCCAATCACCTTCAGGTTTGCAGCCAAAATCAGACCCTCACAGTGGAAGGACTGAAGCCCCTGTTTCCCAGTTAGATGTCAACTCACACTCCTGGGCCCCCTCCATCTTCAAATTGGCAATAATGTATCCAGCCTGCCTCCTGCTTAGAATCAACTAACTTCTTCTGCTGCCAGTCAGAGAAAACGCTCTGCTTTTAAAGAGCTCATGTGGTTAGATTAGCCCACCTGGATAACCTCCCCTTTGCCATGTAGGAAGAAATAATTACACAAGTAATAGGTCACCATATTCATAAATTCTACCCACATAAGAGTGCCACTGGACTATTTCCTAACTTTAAATTGCAGAGAGCATTACACCTGGTCCATGACTGTGCCTCTCAGCCTTTCAACGTTCCTTTCTGAATGCTCAGTCCCCCGACACTGTCCATGCGGCAGGGGTCAAAGGGAGGGCAGCCCCTCCATCCCTCCTGGCCGATTATCCTGGCAATCGAGCCTTTCAAAATACATCACGGTAGTTTGA
Organism: Smutsia gigantea; assembly: GCA_032199065.1. Lineage (NCBI taxonomy): Eukaryota > Metazoa > Chordata > Mammalia > Pholidota > Manidae > Smutsia > Smutsia gigantea. The sequence goes on along the minus strand of JAVSCE010003180.1, from coordinate 5,798 downwards.
ACTTTTCTCTTATTTTTGCCTCTCCTTGATGCCATTTTCTCTGCCTCTGCCTTGCATCAGAGAACTCAATCCCTTGAACCAAAATGAGTAAAGGAAAAAGACAAGACACCTGCACGTCCCTAGTTTTAAATATCCAGCTCTGGCAGTTTCTGTACCTGGTGAAGTTTCTAACCCAGAACCCCAAAGGCCCTGTCGGGTCACTAGGAGTACTGCATTTGGGGCCTCCCTGGGAAGGTCACATTCCCTAAAGGGCACCTGTGTGCATTGCCACCTCTGTCCTCCCCTGCAGAAGGGGCCCAGCAAAGCACAGCTCGCTGTGGCAGCCTGGCCAGCTCCACTGGTGCTGAGATTAGTGCCCTCAGTTTGCTGAGATTTAAATTAAGGAGCACCTGCGCCTTCCTCTGAGATGGACCTAATCTTCACAACAGCCCGGGAATGCATCGTGGCAACAGATATGTGTTCACAAAAACTGAAAGCCTCACATTCCAGGGGCTCAAAATCGCCTTTGTTTCTAATACTCCAAACAGGAAACCATCAGTCCGGTTTTACAGATGCAGAAGGATGCTAAAACAGGTCATCAGTTTGAACCCAGGCAGAAAGAATGCTGTCAGGTACTTCTGGGCTCTGTTCCCCAGGGGCAGCTGGGAGAGCATGGGCTGTGCTTCTGATGAGAGGCCTGCTGCTGACAGCGATGCAGCTGCCCGCAGGCCACTCCCTCTCCCATGCAGGGCCACGGGCAGCAGATCTCACAAACTCTCAGTACAGGCTGTGGGGAATTACAGACACGGCCTGGAGCTTCTCTGAGACTGGAAACAACGTGGACATCTCTTGAGCGAAAGGGGGTGCCATCTGGCTATTGGCCATCACCCTTCTAAGGGTTCTGCTTTAAAAGTTTTAAAGCAAACAAACCATACTTCATGTTACACATGGTTATTTCATTACACCTCTTTCAAATTTTCTGTCTTGTTAAATCCGATCATTTAATGACAAGTCACTTCACAGTCATTAAAAAAATTGCAGGAATTCATTTCAAATTGGAAAAGCAGGTACCGTGATAAATTTAGCCATTTAAAATTATATGCTAAAAAATAGAACTGAGCAAAACTCTCTTGTAGCAACAGTAAAGTTGTAAACACAGCACACGTGTGTCATGCCTGCACACTGCAAAGGATCATGTCTTTCATTCAGCCCATGTGGATGCCTATCAAGTCCATACGAATCCATCCTGGGCAGATTTATGACTGAATCTCTGCCCCGGTTCATAAGTAAATGACCATCATACTCATTCAGGCATTTCTTCCACAAACATGCCTAAATCACAGACGCACAGCAATGATTCATGTCTCTGGTGTTTTTAAGGAAAAAATGTGAGTCCATGTGAGTCATGAGTCTGAGCAAAGGTGAATATGAATTAACATAAGATGATCAGAGCATTATTTCTCCATCAGACCGAATCACAATAATAAGCAGGCAGGTGAGAGAGTGTGTCCATGCAAGAGGCCTGAAGTCTCACTTCCAAACTAAGAACATTTGGTCTTTTAAAAACGTCATTCTGGTTTCCTTGTAAATACATGGGATTACATGAAATACAATCACTTTGGAATCATCTAAACATTATTTTAAGCAGATTATTCTATAAAGAAATGAAATGTAAAGTCACCAATATCCTCCCACTGAGAGGCTGAAACGGTTGTTATTTTGGTAACTTCTCTCAAACAAATGTAAACCTAAATATATCGCATTACATGGGTTCATTTTTTTCTGACAGCAACAGTGCCTCTAGTTTCTAAGTAAATTCAGTTTCAGAGACGGAAACATGAAATTTCAGCTCAGATATAACATGGGAGAGCTACGAGTCCTACCACGTTTCTCTGGTCTCCTCCTCATGGGGTTTATGGGATGGACACCCTTGCCTCTGTGGCCAACTGTTTATATCGTTTGTGCCTGAGCTCAGCCACATCCCAGGGAAGCTTGTAGCTCTTTGGGATGCTGCTCTATCAGATGCAGCTTTATGAGCCGCTTTAAAATCCTCCATAGGCCAAAACTATACTTTTTAAACATGCCTCATCGATTGAGATCAATCCATAGCCCATGGAATCTCCAGCTGCTTTAAATCTGGGCAACGCCTTGTCATATGCAGACTGGATGCCTTCTGATTCCTGCAGATGGCCAATTAAGATGACCTCACGCTGATTAGACAGAGATGGGGCCAGTTAGGGGACATCAGTAAAATCTTAAACTAAGAGCACCAAGCAAATTTTCACCCCTAAAAAGAAATTGCCTTGTAAGAAATATTAACTCTCTCTTTCCCTCCTTGAGTGGGAGGGAAGTCTAGGGAAGCAGTTGGCTGCAATTTGGATCAGTTGAATTGTGAGCTTTTTATATGAAGTATTCATTTATTCCTTCCTTCATTGGTTTGTTCATTTAAATGAACAATAGTTTTAAGCAAGCCTGATTATGTGCAGGTATTCATAAAGTCTGACTTTCGTTGTCCATCTCCTCCCTGTCTTTATTATAAAAATTTAATATGAGAAATGTAAAATGTATTATAACTATTTTTATAATTTTCTGCAGTGATGTTATTTTGACATCTCAAAAACCTTTCTGACTGGCGAGTGTGCCCCTGCTGGGGGTAGCAGAGTCTTTGGGATAACAAAGTGCCCAGCCCAGCATGCCTTTGATTTGCAAACTAATTGACCCCAAGTCAGGCCTCCTCTCTCTGGTCCCCTACACACCCAGAGGCCTTGCTCAACCCCAGGCCAGGGGCCAGGCAGCCAGGGGCCACTCCTAGAACACAAAGCCCACCAGAATTACGTAAATCAGCCCCCCCCCGAAACTGTTTGCCCTGCCTTGCTTTTCCCTAGGAAACCCCAGTGACGGTCAGTGGCCTGGCCTTCCCCCAGATCACCTTGGGTCTCCCAGGAACCCACTATGCCTCCTGTCTCTAGGACCTGTGTATAATAAATTGTTTTTTCCTGAGCATCTCTTATGTCTCCTTTCTTGCCTGCACTTGACTGACCATCTCATTCAAAAAAATACGAGATGTAAATAGGATCTACCAGACACAACCTAATGAACAGGAAAAAAAAAGTTTTTTATTAACAAAATGCATGTCTAAGTAGAGCACCATTGCTAATGATGCATATGGGCAAATAATGATTTTATGTTGTTGGCTTGTGTAATTTTATTCTTTTAGGATGTGGGTTATCAGAATTCTCTCTTCTGAAAAATAGAAACAAAATATAGAAATTTACAGAGAATGTGATGGAGGCAGATGCAAGAAGCTAACAAAACCGTAGGTGACTGGACCGCACTAAATACATACTGAAAGCATATGAATTCTGCTTTGTTTCAGTAAACATTTGTTTTCTTTCTCTTGCAGGTTTTTCCTCGTCTGAAGGTAAAGATCCATCTACACCTTAAAACAAGCAGGCTTCTGTACAAGTTGTTAAGACGACAGAGGATGGGACTGAGTGGCTTTGCCTGTGGTCCTGTGGGCACTAGGGATGCGCACCACCCTCTCCTGAGACACACGGGCCCCAAGCAAATGAGCCAGGTTAGCAAAACCAAGTCCCTTCTGGGGTCTCTTCAGGGGCTTGTTCTCCTGAAGGACCGATGGGGTCGGGAGGACTGGACTGTCAGGGTGGAGTCTGCCAGCCTCTGGGCAGGCCCCTACCTCGTGCTGGACAGCTTCTGTCACCTCCAAGGTATTAATGTCTTTGCAGGCGGGGTAAGGGGCATGACTGAGATTTAAAGAACACAAACATCCTTTTTTGTTGCTATTGTTAATTTTCTTTTAAAAAAAGGTTTCATTGGTGGACACTGCCCACATGTTTCCAGCTGTATAGTCTGGTGTCCTGGCCAGCCTGAAGCATGATGTACTCAACCCCACGTGTAAACCCTACTCATAAGGGGTGCCGCCCGCCAGACCTGGCCCGCTTCCCTCCCCACGCCAAGCACAAGGCCACGTGCACACAGGTGGGGTCCTCTGCCCCTTCTCACTCCACAGGATTCTGAAAGACATCTTATATCAAATTATTTATTAAAACACCAAGAACTCAAAAGCCCTGAAAGAAGCTTATAATTAGGATGGTGAAATAATTCATTACCTATACTGGGAGCAGAAAGAGCACGCTATAAATACTTAGCAGGGACATAGGCATAAACATAGGGCACCTCAGGTAGTTGACAGAAGGGCAGTTCAGTTACCTAGTTACAGATATTTCTGTGAACAAGAATGATTTCATGCCCATTTAAATGGTATAACATTACTCTAGATATTATCAGTTTTTTAAAAAATCATTTGTCTGAAGTTGGAGAGCAACTGTTAGTAATAGAGAAAACCAAATTTTGTATAAACAAATCAAAATTAAAGTATTGTGAATCATGTAGGAGTATAGACTTATGAGAAGAAAATATGTTTTTTCCCCCCATGGAGTAGCTTTTCTGATCATTTAAGAAAGCACAATTGACAGGACTGTCCCATGCAACAAGGCTCAGAATGTTTACAGCTGCTCCTTTAGTTCTGTTAGGAATTAGCCTTCACTTTTTAACACCCTCCTCTTTTGCAGCTTGAACAAAGCTTTCTGTATAACTGGGCTGAGTGGTACTTAGCTGGTTCTATAAATTTCATGGCCTCTGAGTTGAAGAATATGGCTCTGCCGTGGCCACGCTTAAGGTAGAAGGGATAAAGTGACAAACAACCACATGTCCCTTATCTCGCTGTCACTGCAGAGCTCTTGATTAGAATTTCTATGGGCTGTGAGTTGCTCACCTTTTAAGGAAGCATGAACAAAAGAAATTTCTGGAATGACTAAGATTACAGTCTTCCCAGGCTGTGGGTGGCCCCTGGACCCAGCAGGATGAGCCATGGGAGAGCAGCCCATATGCTGGCTGAAATACAAGCCTCTGGGGGTATTTGAAGAGCTGGTGGTATTCTCTGATGTAGGGCATTCTGGGAATTCGAAAAGATAATGACACACATGGGACTGCTAATAAGATGTGATGATTCAGACAGGAAGCCCCCCTACAACCCCAGCCTCAAGGAAATATTTAAAGAAGGAGGTGAGGAGGGTCACATAGAACGATGCCCTCATGGCCCCTGAGGGTAAGGGAATAGGGGCCTGTTTCTGCGGGCACTGGATGAAAGGAGCTCCCCAACCATGTCCAGCCCAGTGATGAATGCCTGGGCACAAGACCAAAAAACCCCAGGATGAATAAACAGAGCATATATGCAAAGCACCATTTATTTTCAAGAAAAAAAAGTGCACATGCGAACACTTAGACCTTGACCCTTGACTCTTACAGGAAAAAAAAGGAGTTTCTCAACCAACCATTACTAGCATGAAATACAGACCATCAATATAAACAGCAGCAAGCCCAAGCTGGGGGGTGGCGGGGTGTAATCCAAAGAGTTTGTAATATGATTTTTAGTAAAAGCTCTATCTGTATGTCTCTGTAAGGGATTCCATTCTCAAGCCAGAAGGTTCATTAAGGCAAAGAGTCAGGAAGTTATCATTTTCCTTTAATTAAGATTTTTCATGGGATAAGTTACCAATTTATTCCAGGAATTTTAATCTTTTGGTTCCAGAAATTCAGTTTCTTCAAATTCAGATATTCAGTTTAAACTAAATGGCACATTTCAGACAATTTCCCCCCTGCCATAACTAATGATTTTTATCTCCTTTTATAAGTTACTCCCAAGTATTAAATGTGATAGACTTGGAACTGCAAATACTATATCCTGGGAAATATTTAAAAACCTCCTCTAATGTTAACATTTGTATGCTATCAAATGT
>JAVSCE010003179.1:0-70738 GCA_032199065.1 Smutsia gigantea | reverse complement strand
CCTCAAAACATGTCCTGTATTACAGTAAGCAGTTTTGTATAAGTTAAAAAAAAAAGTCTTTTAATACAACTGACAAAATATTCTCTCTTTAGAATAGTTATGTTGAACAAATCTGTGAATCTTTATATCTCATCTTACTTCCTAGGTTTTCAAACTGTTTTAGAAATAAAAACAAGGGGGAGAAGTACAGGAAGAGTTTATTGTAAAATATGAAGCAGCAATGATTCAAGCATGTGCGTTTCTGCTTTATTTTCCGAGCCAGAGCCCATAATGACTGGATATCCTCAAGGCCAATATCAAAAAAAAAAAACAAAAAAACCCCAACATGAAAATGATGCCACATTAAAATCTCTTTCTCTTGATGATTTCTGGCTTCCAGCTGACTGGATGCGTTTCTTCTGTCTAAAAACAGAGAAGTTAAAGTATCATTAGTTTGCTTCATACTGATAACTTCTTTTCTAATGTAAATAAGGTAACTATTCTAAATTATATTACTTGGCATTACATGCTTAGTAGTTCTTTCCCAATTTTAGGAACAGCTGACAAACGTTTGGCAATATTTGAATCTAATGAAGGATGGATGGGTTCCCTACAAGTTCGGTTTATGTTTTTTCACCTCAAAAGTGCTATTTGGATATTCTAGTAATACCAAAGCTTGTAATTCTAAAATTAATATGCATAGCAATCTATTTATTTGTGGTTCTTAGTGCAAGATTTTCCCAATGACTGGAATAAGGAAAGTGGGGATAAAATTAAAACATGTATTTGTTGGCATCAACGAAACCAATACAGAAATCAATAGGCAGACACTATCTGAGATGAAAAATACTTTAATGTTATAAAGATTATTTTCCCTTCTGATAATTTCAGTAATATAAAATGAGAAAATACTTGTAAAGCTGGTATGGCTGATTTTACTTTAAAATGTATATGAAGTAAAGAACTTACTGCTGTATCGTCCTCTCTGTACACTTTAATGGTTTTATCAGCTTCAGCTGTTAGCAGCCGGCTTTCGGACTGATCAAAAGCACAAGCAAATATTCCTGATTCGCTGTCCAAAGACCCAGGCTGCACAGCTGCATGAACTCTCTGGAAATTGTAGCCAGTTCTCCAGTCCCAAAGATGCATAGTGCCATTGTCAGCTAGAAAGGCAAGAGCTAGTTAACTTGGTATTCCTACCACAATTCAGCTTGACCAACATTTACTATGCACCATCTATTAGCCAAGCACCATGGCAATAATTACAGTTATAAAGGTATGTAGGACACAGGCACTCAAACTTCTCTTAGTATTAGTTTGTCTAATTTCATTTGTGCTTAATTTAGAATTTATTTCATAGATCACAAAAAGCATCATAAAATGACATCCAATTCCTGAAACATACAACCAAATTTTTGATGACTCCCAGCATAAATCCCTTAGATATATCACGTGGGAATTCAAAGGCTAAACTATGAAATATGCTACATGTATTATGAATATGCATAAACACACATATGAACATTCAAACAGACATTAATCAGGCAAGTTCTGATGTGATGCGATGGCTTAGCAATTTTACCAATGCTTACTCATTTACTAAAAGAAAAAAAAGTGACAGACTGAAACACATTTATCATAAAAATCTTATTTTACCTCCAGATACAAGCACTCCATCAGAATTTACTGTCAATGTGTTAATAATAGCATTATGACCAGAAAGATTTTGAATGAAACTTCCATCAGGGAATTTCCACTGTTTTATGTTATCTGGAGAACCAGATGCAAATGTATAACTGAAATAAGATTAAAAATAATAAATGACAAAGTAAATCACAGTAAATAAAATGGTGGATTTCAAAACATTTATTACATTATACTCTGCATATGTATTTACTTGCCCTATATAGTTTTAACAAAATATTACTATCATAGCAAAGAGGTAAAAAATCAAGATATATGTTCCAACTTAAATCAGATTTTTAAATTATTTTAAATACATAAATGTTTTATTTTCTTCTCATTTCCCCAGTGCTCTACACTGAGCTAAGCAATAAATATGCAAATCCCTACACTCATATTAAGGGCTAGGGATATGTAACTATTTTGGAGAAATGGAGAGCAAGAGAGGGAGAAAGAACAACAGGAAGAAAGGGAGGGAAGGAAAGAAAAGAGGGTGTGAAAAAGAAAGGGAGTGAGGAAGACAGGGAAGGGGAGGAAGGAGGGGGGGAATAACATTAAGAAAAAGAGGGAAGAGGAGAGAAAAGACAGGAATGCGACCTGGAAAGTGTCAGGATGATATGACACGATAAACAATAAACTGTGATATTGCCCTCTATCTCTTTGCGTACACTGACTAAAATGTTTATGTTTCTGACTATTTTTTTCCCTATGTATATTTATATATATTTTTCTATGTATATTATATTTATGTATATGCTATATATTTTTTTCTCTCTATACTTATATATATATATATTTATATACAGCATATATATAAAACTTCCTCAACAATTAAACCATCCTCTGTATATTTCAGTGTTCAGTAACACTTATGTCCAAAACATTAAATCTAGCTACTATTAGCTTCTATTGTGAGATGCAGCTTCAAACCATGATTTATTCAGTCTCACTTGACATTATCATTTTTCACCACGTAGGGAAACTCCCCTTACCCTATACAGGGTATGAAGCAAAATACTATATAGGGAAAATAAAAGAAACACATGTTTGTAAGTGGCAGAGGCCTGGAAGTGACTGGCTAAATGACTACCAAAGTAGTACTAATGTTGGTATTTCTGTTCTACTATACACTAAAAACTGAGGAGAGAAGAGAAGCTAACTAGGAAAATACACTTACTGTCTTGGATGTAAAACCACAGCCCTGACGGATTTTTTGTGATTTGTCAAGGTGACCCTTGTTTTTCCAGCCACCAAATCCCATAATCGTATTGTAGTGTCATGACTTCCTGTAACGAAAATACACACACATTCTCAAAACACAGATCAGAAAAAAGAACATAGAAGTTAAATAACATAAAATATGAAGCATTCTTCCATAGACACATACAACTAATCAAAGTCAGATAAACTCTTGGCTAACTGCTTTACAGTTCCAAAAAATTTAGGTTGGTTTTAAATTTAATTCTTTAAAAAAAAAACTGCAATAAACACTTGAAACACTATCAAATGAGCAGCTAGAACAAATGCAAATAACAAATAACTTCATGATGTTTTCCCCTAGTGGAGGGGAAGGAAAAAACTAATGTTTTACTTAAATACATGGAGCAAAATACACCAATACATCCATTTATTTTTAGTTAATAAAATACATCAACACAACTAGAAGTTACTTTCTAGTCTTAAAGATCCATTGTTATTAACCTTATTTCAAGCAAAACAACACTCAAACCAGCTCTAAAGGTTATTGGTCTCAGGATATTTTATCTTCCAACTTCAGCAATTTCCTAGATCAGTAATGTCGATACTATGAAACAATGTTTGTTATATGTAACAGCATCACTTTGTAGTCAGCTATTACATAATACTGTGTATGACATATTTTATGATATGTAAAGAGTATGAGATAAAAACAAGATGAAATCTTACCACAATAAATTTCAAGTGTACACAGAAACACTGTATCTATAATACAAGGCAAGTCACAGTGAATGTAAAAAGTATAATCTTAATGCATTCTGATATGAATATGCTGTAAACTTGGGAAGTTATCAATCATACCAGTAATAATTTGTGGTTCCGCAGCCTGACACCTCACTGTAGCAACTGCATTTGTATGTCCAGATAATGTGTGTACACTGGCTTTCGTTCTCACATCCCAAATCTGTAAAAACATATTAGACATAATTTCAAAGAGAACAGGTATTCGTATCTCAGGCAGGAACTATCAATTCAAGGCTGGGAATTTACTGACAACTGTGCCCGAATATAATGAAAAAAGTGCTTAAATTAAAGATAAGGATCTGTAAGCTGGTTAGGGAATGTAGATAGGAGGCAGCTGACTCAGGGGGAAAAAGCTAAAAGATAAAGATACTTAAAGTCCAAGAGTGGGTATAATGGGACTACTGAATCAAACTGCCAATGGATAATAGTCGTGATGAAAGAATGGAATATGTGAATATCACATTTCAGAGCCAGGGCACTCCTGATAATAAACATGGTGAGGGCACAGAACTGTATGTGAAGGTGAAAATAACATGTAAATTGAGAAACTGAGAGACTACGGTATTAGTGGGCCAAGGCAAACATTTTAAACTCATTATCAAACAATATGTGACTCCAATGCCAAGTATGCATACTGTAAAATGCAGTGTGTTTATAGATAAACACAAAGCTCTGTTCCATTTACCCGTGCAGTTGAATCTCGACTACAGGTTACCAACACATCAATTGTTGGGTGCAAATCCAAACCATACACTGCGCTTAGATGTCCATGATAGTGCCTTATAACCTAACAATAAAACAGTAATGTTAAAATGTTTAATTAGAAAGAAAAACAGTGGCTCATAAAGTTTAAACCCTTAACTCCAAGCTCACCTTATTATATTCAAGATCCCAGCACTTGACTTGCTTGTCTTCTCCACAGGAGAAGAGGTACGGGCTCCTTGTGCTCACTATCACACCACGCACTGTACTGATGTGCCCAGTTAATGACAGTTTTAATTTGCCACTAGCCAAGTCCCAGATCTACAATTAAAGAATATTTAGTTTTTCTTTTATGTTGAATACGCCAAAGCAAATTTTTAGAATGTTGATGTTAAAATTAGGTTTTCAAATGTGAAAGATATAAACATATAAAAATTTAGAAAATCTGAAAAATGACACTCCTACCACCAGAAATAAAAGCAGGGAAAAAACAGAATTAAAAAGCATGTTCAAGCTTGGGAAATATTTGCATAGGTAACAAAAGGTTCATATTCTTAATCTATAAAACAGTATTATTGACAATGAAAATGTGAATACAACAGTATTAAATTAGCCAAGGATGGCAACAACTTTAAAAAAACAAATGCTATGGAAAGGAAACAACCTAAGTCCATCAACAGATGAATGGATAAAGAAAATGTGGTATGTATATACAATGGAAGATTACTCAGCCATGGAAAATAATGAAATATCACTGTTTATTCCATGGGTGGTCCTTGAGGGCATTATGCTAAGTGAAATTAAGTCAGAAAAAGACAAATACCCTTTCATCTTACATATATGTGGAATCTTAAAAAAAAAAAAAGAAAGAGCTCGCTGATACAAGAGATGGTGGTTGCTGGAGGTCGGGGGTAGGGTGGGATGAGGTGAAATAGGCCAAAAGGTACAAACTTCTAGTTATAAATAAATCATGGCATGTAATGTACAGCAATGGCAACTATAGTTAATAATACCATATGCATATTCAAAAGTTGCTAATAGATCTTAAAGTTCTCATCACAGGGGGAAAAAATTCTACAGCTATGTATGGTGACAGATGTTAACAAAACTTACTGTAGTGATCATTTTGCAACATATACAAATGCTGAATCTTTATATTATACACCTGAACCTAATGTATAATGTATGTCAATTATGTCAATAAAAATACATGTATATAAGTATTTTTAAATACCTAAAATCTGCTTTATGAGGTTATCACAAAGTACAATCTCACTAGAAAACTTTTATTTATAGCTTTTAAAAGATTAGATACCCTTTCTGCTTATCATATTAGCAGATATTTTTAAAGATACACAATGTGTTAAAAATATTCTTTCATACACTACAAGTATCAATTCACCCATTTTGGAAAATAATTTGTACTTTGGCTATCAAATTCAAAAACGTCTGACACATTAATTCCATTTGAGGGGATCTAGCATAACAAAGTAATTGAAAATGCAGAAAAGATTTTGTCATAAAGATTACAGCTGTGATAGTGAAAATCAGGAAAGTGAAAACTTTAATATCCAACAATATTAAAACATTTATCAAGCATGATTTTTAAATGATACATTTATTCACACAGGAAAAAAGCTCAGAAGGAAATGCATGGATACATATGCTCAGAAATAAATACTAAAAAGTAATCATTATAGTATCTGTGAGTGACAGGATTATGTATGTGACTATATTCTTTTATACTTCTCTATATTTTCCACATTTTTTGTTGATGAGAATGCTTTAATTGTGTAACCAGAGAAGGGAGAAAACTTAAATATCAAGGAATTAGTGGCAGGTAGTCAACAATGTTTGAAAAAAATTATTACTTAAATACAACTTTCAAACAGGTATTTATTGGGAATGTTCATACAGATAATAATTTTACTCCACATTCAGGTCTAAAAAAAAATCAAGGAACAGCAATTCCCACCAAACAAAATAACTTAAAACAAGTTAAATTTACATGGCAAACACAAAGTCATGTCTGTTTTTTCAGTACTTCCTTATTACCTTTATAGTTCTGTCAGCAGACCCAGTAACAAACCACTGATTTCCAGGTTCCACAGCAATACATCGAACCCAGCCAAGATGCCCACTGATCACCTGCATTAAAAGAAGGGAGAATGAGCAGATTCATTACATGTTAAGTTAAAGTTTATTCAATTTCAAAACATTACATATAAAGTTTATTCAAGTTTGAATCACCCCTCCCCACATCTTCAAATGGTAAGTTCGTAAGATTAGTTGACAATTAGGCTTTAGAGTAAGTATTAAATCACCTTGGTAATGGATACACAAATTCTGGTTTATCCGTATAGCAGACTACTACTCAGCAATAAAAAAGAATGTGTTAATACATATAACAGCTTGGATAAATCCCAAAGGCATTAAGTGAAGGAAGTCAGTCTTAAAAGGTACATACTATACAATGCTATTTAAATGACAAAGTTCAAAAGACACAACTACAGTATGCAAAACAGATAAAATGGCTGCTAAAGGTGGCAAAGGGTGTGGCTAGAAAAGAGTAACACAGGGTGACTTTTAAGTTGATGGAGCGTCTAAGTCCTGATCGTGTTAGTGGTACCCAAACATATATCTATCAAAATTTACTAGGCCGTACACCAAAAAATGTCCATTTTACTGTATGGTAATTAGACAAGCAAAATTTAACATACATATTCAATTATGTGCAGCTGTAGGTTTCCTAGTACGTACATTTTAAATTATTTTATCTTAATTGAAAAGATAATTGGTAGGGCCAAAGATATGTCCGTAGCTATTATTTTCCCCCTTGGCCTTGATATTAACACCTCACTTTCCTAAACTTACTTCATCTGTTCTCCACATTTAGAGGCCCTCTATCAGTATTTTATATTGCATTTTATATAAAAGACAAGTACAGCATTGGCTTAAAGTAGTCTCCTTTCCAAGGTATCTTTTAAGATATTGCCTAAGCCCCTTTCCCCATCCAACATGAGATCACTTTCCCAGTTCTCATATTCACTCCTTTTGTTCCTCATTCTATTCCTCAGCTCCTGCCCACTGGAAAGCCGCGAGCATGCTTCATGCAGCGGGATGCTGTGTGCATTCACTCACCCTGTAGAGTTTCCACGGGGGGTGCCACTGGGGTTTCGGCATTGTAGGGGCCTTTTTAGCCACCAGTGAAGAGTTCTTGGCATTACCACCCTCAACAGCAACCTGGACACAGACCAGATTTCACTATTTTTAAAGATAACATACCTAAGGTTTCATGTTATCAATTCAAAAATGAAAATTCAAAGAAGGAATTTATGAAACTTTTTTTCCTTAAATAGAGAGGAAGAGATAACTAAAAATGTCTGCATAACTAGAAAATGAGTCTAAGACTTCTGATTAGAACTATATTTTCTGTATGTTAGTTTTAATTTTGAAAAGAAATTTAAAAATCTCAAAGCAGAACATTAGAATTAAGAGCACATATCACTGTACATGGGTTCAAAACCAAGCTAGGCCAGTTAATAGCTGCTTGACTTGGGTAAAAACTATGGAATCTTTGTGCCTCATTTGTAAAATGGAGGTAACAGTGCCTACCTCTCATCCAGTTATTATAAAGATTCACAGAGCAGAAAATGCTTTATGTAAGCTCCTATTATTATTTAAGTAGATTAATGCCATTGCCTTTCAGTCATTCTAACATTGATTTAATATTGCAAAAGAGAAACTGGTATTGTCTTCTATTTAAAAGAAACTATTTTAAAATATGCTATGCCATCAACTGTTAGCATCCATCCATCCTCAAAAAGCTTACATTACATCCTATTAAGGAGTCAGACTGCCTAGGCAGAGAGACCTATGAAGACCTAAAGAAAAAAATACAGTGGGAGGACTTCAGATTCATTTACTTCACAAAGCCAAATCAACTGCATATTAAAGCGAGGAAGTAGAGCCTGCACTTATTTCAGTGACAGCATAATAAAATAAACTGCATATTTCCAGGTATTCTTTCTATAGTACCTTCACCAATAACAGGAGCAGCCATTTACTTACAGATAAACTGATGTATTTCTAAACTCATTCATAAGATACTACTTGTATAGCTCATGAATATTATATACTAATAGTACTCAACTCTAATTGTACAAAACTTAAAAGAGTTTAATAAAAAATACTTTCATATCTAACATATACGTTTCAAAATTATATTCCCTATATTTTTTATAGTGAGTAAAGTGTAATATCACATTATCTCCATCAAAATAAATGTTATGTACAAAGTGCAACTAGAGAACTAACAATTTGAAATTCTAAAAAATATGTCAATTCTCTAGCAAGTTAAATTTTAGGGCTATGAAATAGCTCAGGTTGCTACTTAAACAATTCCAAGGAAAATGTTCATTTATTTAATACTTAAGGTAAGACTCGTGAGAAAAAAGTATGGCAACAAATCCCAGAAGTTAGAAACCTAAAGCATGATTTGTCAGATTTGTCACAGAGAAGCTTACTGAAGTCAACCCTGCAGGCTGTGAACGGTCAGAAGCCCCAGGATGGCGGTATTCACCTCCAGCAGGTGCACCACGATTTGTATCAACCCTGAGGCAAAAGAAACATCACAGTATAAGTAATTAATGTCTCCATCTATGTGTTCTGCAGAACCAACTCTTTATGTTTTAAATTTTGTTAAGCTCTGATAAAGGAAAATGTCGTATAATACACAATTACAAAGAAACACATTTTAAAAAAAGAAAAAAATGTGAACAAAGAACTATGTTCCCAAAATCTTTGTAGTTAAAAACCTAATATTTCATACCTAGTCTGAGAAGAAGGTAATGCCACAGCTAAGGACTGTGCGGCAGATTCACTTGGCATTCTTTGGATCTTAGTGTCTGCTGTCAAAGCAACCCCTGTTGAAATTTAAAATAAATAAAAAATCAGTTCTTCTAGTTGCTATTTTTGTTTTCATTTACTTGCATTTAAAACACTGGAGGAAAATTTATCAAAAAGGTAATGGTGATTATCTTCAGGTGGTGATATTACAAACACTATGATTATGTTCTGCATATCTTTCGTTTAACTTTTTTACAATAAACAATGCTTAATACAATGCATAACTGAAACTGATTTAATCATAACTACCTTGGTATTAATACCTAAAGTTAAATTTGTTAAACAGTAAAGTTAAATTTCAATTATCTTGGGATATTACCTACAGATACAAAAATTAAGCAGGCCCCCAAATGTAACAGATGTTTCAAGAGTAAATGTAAATTACTACAATAAGAAGCACCAAAGAAGAAGCACCAACTTGCCTATACTTTCCATACCAAAATTACTAGAACCTAGATATACTAAAGCTTTTTGTCCTCCATCTTGTTTACTGGCCACTCTGTTTGTATGCCAATACAAATACACACACCAGGAAATGTTTCTATCATACCTGCTTGTATATTAACACTTCTATCATTTTTATGAGCTTGGTGATCATTTACATGTCTGAGCCTAGAGCAGTCTTTTTTGTCTTTGAGTTTCCAGCACAGTGTCTGAAAAAATACAGGTGCTTAAGAATATTTTCTGAGTAAGTGCACATGATACTGAGTATCTAAAAAGCTGAGCCTGGATGTCTAGTTACTGAGTTTAGCCTGTATTTTATAGACAATGGGAGTCATATTGGCTCCTTCATGGAAATGTATGTGACAATAAGACATTTTCAATATGCAATAGCTCACATACCAGGTCCTGGTGGATACGGATGTGTACCCGTTACCAAATATTCAACTTCTTGTCCTTAAAAAAAAAAATAAGAGAGAGAAAAAGAAAATTCATCGATGGCAAATTTAACTTATATACAAATATTATCTGTTTTAACAAATTAAATAAGAATTACAACTGTATTTCTCAAATTTTCCAACTAAACCCCAGCCTCAGAAATAAGGTAAGTTGGACATTTTTGTTTTGACTTCTGAAGACCACATACACAGCTATTTCCTTGAAAATTTTTTGACACGGTATCAAGAAAGCTTGTGCATTTGCTGTATTTGCAATGGTGTATACAGAAGTTATCCTATCAACAATTCACCCCGGTTTTCCTTCCAAGCAAATGGTGTCCCTGGGGAATCTTGGATTATCTTTATTCACTACAATTTCAATATTTAGTATCATCTTTCTGAATTAGAGCCAAAATGGATAGTCTCCCCACAGGTTAGCAATTTCTCCTTCAGTCTCCACTGTGACTTTCTCTATATCCTAGGAATTTCTGTCATCATCATGGCACCACTTTTTTACTTCCTGTAAGAAAAAAAAATCCACTAACCAATAATCTCACTTACTATTCCAATGAGGAAGTCAAAAAATCCATTTTAGTACTAGTATTGCTATTTAATAGGGCACAGCTCTAATTAGTCCTTCCAGGAAGGGTACTAATAAGATATATCATTTTTCTATTTTTAAAATTCACATATAAGCCTTGACGTTTCTGACAATGCCACACTCACCTGGATTGGCAGGATATTGTTTATGACCATATGAATCTGATGCATTCTGAGGACACTTCTCTTTAAAATTTTCTTTCGAAGTAGGCATATGCAACACAGGACCATACTCATTACGCAGCTTTACTGCCATTTTTCTTTTGTGGCTATTTAAAAATTATGAACATAAGAATGTATCTTTGAGTACTTTATATATTGACCAATGTAAATATATTCAGATAGCCAGGAAACAAGTACTTAAATAGCTTTTACATATTTAAAAAGCTATTTAAGTAGCTTTTTAATTTTAAAAACTTAAGTTTACCTAATCATATAGGGAAAGTTTTTAATATTTTAAAATTAAACAATATTGAAAAAAACTAAAGCGCATTTTCACACTTTTGTTCACAAGCCACCAGAGCACCCATATGAAACTGCTACATATTTTAGTTTGTTAACTAATATATACAACCTTTCATGATGAGTTATCAAGGGTCTAAATGATTTAAAAACATACAGAACTAATATATCTTTTTAAAAACCTCAAAGTCAATATACTTTCCTTCAAATGCCTAAATATAATAGTAAAAGCTTCTGTATAACCTTTACTGGATGTGCCTAAAAAGATTAGTTAGAACTAATCAAATATTAATTGAGCTATTTAATTAGCTAAATATTTTTAAAAGAAACACACTTATCATATAACTTTTAAGAATAGTGCACTTTATAAATGCTTGTCTGAGGAATTAAGCAGATTTTAAAAGATGGGTAAAGGACAAAGAAGGAATGCTGCACATAATGCAATCCCAGACTGCAGCTGGAGATGCAGAACCAAATATATGCCGCCATTCAAAAATTTTCCCCATACTAACGAGAAAAGATGGGAGTAGAGGTACTACTGGCCAGGTACAATTTCAGCTCAGCAAGGCTCTGAGAGCAGCAGGAAGCTGAAAGCACATATAAAGTGATTGATTATAAAATATAATGCCTAAAAGGGACTCTCCTAATTACTGGGTATTTGTAAATGCAATTTATTAATAGGATATTTACTGTACAAGTTAAGGCCAAAAACGTCCAATCAGCTTCAATTATACCCAAACACCACTCATTACTGAATAGATTTCATCTGAGTGTCAGTATTACTCGCTCATCTTTAAAGGTCCCCTCTCCTTGCTCTCTTCCCCAATATTAGAAGTTTAAATATTCTAGCAACTGAAAAGGAACTATACCTACCTCTCTTCATCCAAAGGCACAGGTTTTCCATTATCAGCTACAAACATGTCATGGGTCCTCTTCAATGACCTGAACACAAGTGTGTGCACAGAATGTTTCTGTACCTCCTAGAAAGAAAGAGTGTAGTTACATATGTAGTTACAAATCACAGAAATCTTAACCTAAATAAAGTCAAATTAGCTCTCCACTTTACATGTTTAAATACGTAAAAAGCATTGTATCATTCACCACACCTATTTGTAGCAAGCTATAGGAATCAAGTTCAGAGAATAAGAGGAAGCTCCTCAATGGCCAGAGCCACAGGTATATCAACTGAGTGATGCCTGATTTTAGTCATTTATTCAATAAGTATTTACTGAGCTCTTACTATGTGTCTGGCAGGTACTGTGCTAGAAGCTAACTACAGAATGATGAAAAGGCAGTCATGGTCCCTGTGCTCAAGAGGAAACCAGGAAAAGCAAAATAACTCAACACGATAGCAATTGCTATGAAGGAAACCAGCGAGGGGCTGAGAGAATGCAAAAAGAGCTTAAGAGAGTTATGAAAGATCTCTCTGATGTGGTATCTAAGCAGAGAGGGGGTTAGCCTTGCACAGATTAGAGTCAAGAACAATGTGCACAGAAAGAAAACACACTGGTGTTTAGTAATTGAAATAATGCCGGGAGCTGCGGGAGTTGTACAGGTTCAGTGAGAAAGTGGATTGTGATGCAAGATGAGGTTCCAAGGGTAAACAAGGTCCAGATCAGGTAAGTTTCTTTTTAGACCACTGCAGCAGTCTGTATTTTTGGTCCAGTAAGTTTTAAGCAAGCAAGCAAGACCAACTTAAGTTTTAAACAGATTAATTCAATTCATGGAGTGGGTGGGATGGGGGCGGTGGAAAACAACAATGGAAGCAAGACCAAGCTGGGAGGTAACACACTAGCCCAGGAGAAAGATGATGTTGGTCTGAGTTCAAGTGATGACAGTGGATATGGACGGACAAGACTGGTTAACAGAGCAATTGCTAAAAGCTAGGAAAAGATGCAAAAATTCAAGATTGGCAGGTTTTTCTGGGGAAGAACTGCAGAAACAAAGTGACCACGAGGGAAGAACACCAGCCTTTTGAACACAGAATCATTGACACTACCCTGCAGGCGGCGAGAACCGGCGGTGGAACAACGACAGAAGCTCCGCCTCCGAGGGCTGCGGCCAGCTCAAGTGCCCAAGGATCAGATGAGGACTGAGAAATTATCTCAGGCTTCTCACTCGGACGGAACGTTCAACTCTTGCTCTGACCCAGCCTCCCTCCTTCTCTGAAAACCTTAAGAAAACACTAACCGGCCTTGCCCAAACAGCCTCCCTTCGTAGCCTCTACTCTCCCCAAACTGTCCTAGATGCCCCACGCTCGACACCAAAGAAAACAATCCATAAACAAACGACTCCTCAGCGTCCAAGCGTCACTTTACCTCGACCATGATGCCGTAGCGAACCCCGCTGCTGCAGCAGAAAGAACACTAAACACCGATGCACAAACCTCCGCCACTACCATGCAGCCCCTTCCGGAATCGGGCGCCTAAGCGCCGGATGTGACGTAACACGCGCAAGCGCGCTGGTCGCACGCCGGCCTGGGGTCGACGGCGGGCCTCTCTTCTTGGCACCGCCTCTGGGGCGGGGTCTCGGAACATGAGTGGCGGCCCTGGAAGGGCGTGGCTAAAGGTTCTACTTGCTTTTCTGAAGAAATCTGTAACGCCTTCTGCTTTACTCTCAGCCTAAAGTATTTTGGTTTAGGGTTTTGTTTACTCTGTTTTCCCCGGAAGCTTAATGCCTCTCCAGAGGCCCTCAGGAATCAGTTGTAGGGAGGGTCTGGAGAGAACGAACCCGGTCAGCGCTAAGACCTTCCGCCGTTCAGTCCTCGTCGGGGGTTCCCCTGCGCGATTTGTGTGGCTTGGTTCCACTACTTGACTGAACTTCCCTGGAAACATTTAGACGTCTTTGTAGCCTTAGCATCTAAAAGCAATTCCAGTAAACGTTTGTTGAGTGAATATTGTGGAATAGTTGTTTCAAGTTGAGAAATTTCGCAAGAGCTTTTTAACAGCATAGGCAAAACCCCAAATTTATTTTCTGCTACATAGACTTTGAAAACGCTCTCAAAACTGTTTAGCTCTTGGCCATTTCCTAGTTTGTCTGCTGATTAATATGGCATCAGCAGTGCCAGGATACGGCTTTTCAAAGCTGGTGGAATTAAAGCAACTGGAGGGTTGAGCTATTTTTATATATACACATCCTGGTGCTAAAGCATTGGTATTTTGTTTTGTTTTCTACCCAGGTAAAATTTGCAGTTTGCGATCAGTCCCGCCTAATTTATGTTCTAGGTAAAAAAAGCAAACTGATGGAGTTGAACATTTGTAAACTTGGCTAGACAAACACTTAAATGGCTCTGCTTGTTCCTTAACTTGAATCAGTTCTACAGATCTTGTCCCCAGAGCGTACTGAATATACTTTGAGAAGGGGAGAAAATCTATGAAAAGTATAACAATGTGAATTGATAGTGGCATTTTGAAATTTATTGATTTTTAATTCATTAAAGCAGGTCATATTTCTACTTGAAATTACAGTCATCCCTGAATTTGAGTGAGTTTGGCCTAAGTACTATTTTCTATAATAGTGGCTACTGGCAGTAGGCCTTGCAAAGAAATGACATAATTTCAAACAATACATATTACAAAACATATACTTGAAACACTGTTATGTTATAACTTATCTATAGACAGTAATAACTATACAAAAGAACATGATTTTAAATACCCAATAAAATTATAGAAAAATAAACAAGATCCTAATACATCTATGGTAATATAGTAACTGTCCAGCTGGGTCTATTAACATGTTAGTTAATCCTGGAAAAATTTGTAACTAAATACTCATTTAAAAAATTGTAATAATTGAGGTCAAATTGTACTAATTATGCTCCTTTTAAAAGGTCTCTTGAATCTATAAAGTTGCATTATCCTCTTGAAAGTTTTGGATAGATAGAATTCAGTGACCCTATTATCTAGTTGAGGGATCCATGGATTACCTATATTGTATGCAAATTGTGTATTTATATAAGAACCTGAATTTCTTTCTGGTGAAGGGATCTATAGGTTTCTTCGGATTCCTAAAAGGATCCAGGACTCAGTAAAACTTAAGAATCCCTGTCCTAGCAGACACACTAGCTGCCTTATTTGAACAGTAGGGGTCACTGCTACTCTTCATAAGGATAGGATTTTTCCCTAAAGCTGACATGGTGAATAATATAAATATTTTTAAGTCTGTTTGTGTGGAACAAATAGTACAAATTTTAAGGAAGGCCTTCCATCTTTTCTTAATATACTTTTTTTTTACTCACCAATGCAGAAGATCTCTTTATTCTGTTTTAAATACTTGTGTCTTTTGCCCTTGAGTAGAGATAAAAGGTCACATGAGTGTAGATTTCAGTGTCATTTTCATCAGCGTTTTTGTAGGAAGTGTTTTCTGAAATTTATACTCACCAAAAGATGGATACTATCTCTTCTTCCTGTTTCTCTCCGTTTAGAGAGTTAAATATAAACTCTCTTTTAAATACTACTCTATACACAGTTTTCTTTAGAGTTGTTTGGCTCAATATGACCTTTTCCCAGTGAATTTCTGATTTTTAATTCCTTACTAATTCAAAAGGGAGGAATGGTGGATGTTATTGTTTCTTTTTTGAATTTCTGAGGTCAGAACTTTTGAGAAAGAATACTTGGACATTTCTTCCAGGAGTTTGGTTATTACAATGCTAAAAATGGGCTAGAGTGTTAGCTTGTGCTTTCTGGTAACACAGTTGAGAGGAAAGCTACCAGACTACAGGAGACAGTGAGGGAGCTATTCTCACAGCTAATGCTCGGGACAACCTGAGACATAATTAACCTGCACTGTCAGTTATAAACATCTTAGAAAGGTGTGTGTGTTTATGTGAGTGACAGAGAGGAGAGAAGTGATGCATATCACAATTTTGTCTTCTGCATAATGAAGTCCCATCCTGTATCACAAAAACAAGTGTCAAAATTCAGCATGATCATGACTTTGTGTTTCTACTTTTGCACAAATGTTTATGTTGGCACATAAAAAAATAGCGATGTGATGTTTCTTTACTACTATGTTTGATAGTAATATTTGTTTAATTATCTGTATTCCCCAGCAGGTATATGCAGTATGATGTGATATTCACCATAACACACCCAGCATCTAGTTGATTGCAACTAATAAGTTTTCAATGTTTGTTGAATGAATAAGAAAGGTGTTAAGTTTTAGACATTTAAATATGGGGATGAAAGGCATTGAGACCTTAATTTTGATATGGAATAGCAGGTATTTATAGGAAGGATATTGTGTATGTTCAATATGTATGTTACATGCTCACCCTAATATTTCAGCAACAATTTAATCTTAACCTTTGTGTATAAAGCAGAGAATTGCTTGTATGAGGACAATCTGTCTTTCTGATCTTTGTACATTTTATGAAAATGAATTATTTTCCATGATTTTAGGTAAATTAGTGCTAAATTTTACTTAGTTTATATAAAACTTAACTCTGACATTAAGTCATAAAATACTAATTTGTAAAAATATAATTTTCAAATATGGGTTTAGTTGACAAAAATTTCTTGACGTTAATAACTAAGAAGATGAAAGCATTTGATTGTTGGAATACTTTATTATAATAAGTTAGGCATTTTTAGACTGTCTTTTAAAAATATACTACCAAAGTCAGTATCATGTTTATAGAGTAACATTAAAAACATTCTCATTAGCCACAATCAAGATTTCTTGCTATTGTTATTAGAAACAATAAGAATTCACTGAAATATCCGAATACAAAATAATATTTTAAAAATCAATAGCTTTCATAAATGCAGTTAAAAAATATAATGGGGCAAGTGATATGATTTATAACAGCAATAAATGAAAACTGTGCAAGACCTAGAAAAGAATTAAGGGACACACACAAAAAGGATTTGAATCCATGAAAATGCATACATTATTCCTGGATAGGAAAAATTCATAATTATAAATATGCCTGTTATACCATTTATATTTTGCTAAACATGTTTAACAGAAAATATTTTAATTTAATTTAAGAAATAGTTATTAAATAGTGAAAGTTTTTTAAATGAATGTTACTAAAATACTCCAAAATAAAATAAAAGTTTTCATTTCTACAGAATTTTACTGCTGGTACTATATACTTACTGTGTAAAATTTTCTGGTAATTTATTTCACTGTTTGAAAATACAGTTTCTCTTTCCAATGCACAATTTATGCTTTAAAAAAAGTCATTCTTACTTCTGAAAATTTAGTATTAATTTTTCCTTTGGATTAGTTCAGGAAACCCGGAAGCCATCTCAGCGTAACTTACCAAAAGATAACAGGGGGATGGGTAGTTTAAGAAGGACGTTAGGTGTTTCACAGATTTGACAGAAGAATCAAATGATCAAATTTAGTGGTTTTGGTTACTTCTGCTGATGAGGTTGGTAGGCTTTCTCTCTAGAATGTGCATGCGTGTGACATAAGGCCAGCGAACCTGAATCTCTGCTTATTTCTTTTGCAAGCATTAAACTGAAGGAGAGAAGCTGGTAGGGCTAGGCACCACTAGGTCAGGGACCTGTAGTAGAGAGTCAGGGTATCATAATAGTAATAGGACAACTGGAACCCTACTTCTGCATCTTAGTGGTCATTCCAAGAAACACTCCAATGGGTGTTCGTTACACCCTTCGAGGTTTTGAGTCTTAGTGTAACAGAAGCAGAAGAGCATGTCTAGTTTTCATGGTCAGCATTGGGTTGAAGAAGAAAATATTCTGTTTTCCCTCTTATTGCCATCCTCTGTATCAGCTTCCTTAAGAGAAACAACTAACGTCTTCCAAGTCAATAGAGGGAGACTCTCCACCAGAGACAGATCTGGCCCATATTCTTCCCTGCAATGTGCTTTCGCATTGTAGATGGCTAACCGGTTACTTCTGTCATTGCCGTATGGGTCTCAGGCTTGCTCAGGAAACTCTGATCCAAGCTAGCCTCTAAGTGTTAATTTTACCTTGCATCATGGTTCTCAAACTGTAGCTCAGGATAAGACAAGAAAAATACACACAGTGACTGACAATGATTTAGTAATTTCTCAAAAGGTCACACGTATTTAGCCAAAGAGAGGCTGTATTTCATTTCATTCAATCATTCATTCATACATTCATAAACTTGTTCAACAGATATATATCAAATACCTACTATGTGCCAGGTGTGTGATATAAACCATACAGTCATTCAAACCACAAGTTTCATGCCCCAGAGTTTTTTCCTTTCAAGACCCTTTCCCTCTGAAAAAGGTTAGGTCGCTATATTACAGTTCCCAAAGCCTCACTTTCCCTGTCTTAGGCTCAGTACATGTTATTATAAGTAGTTTTCATTTTCTGTCTTCCACTCTAGACATAAACCTTCATGAGTACAGGCTGCTAGTCTGTCTTGGTCACCAAAGCGAACCTCCAACACACTACCTGCCACAAAGTAGGTGTTCTATATTTGATGAACTCAAATTGTCTTGTGTCCTGTACACTGCAGCTGACATGACTTGTAAAAGTATCAATAACAAGTACATTGACGATCAGTGTCCACAAGTCTGTCCTTCATGCCAGAGAGCTGCTGGGCAGGTCAGAATATCTCAGTTCTGTCACTGATTTACTGTCCTTGACTTATGTAACAGCATCAGTTAATAGGAAGAACACTGCACTATTGACCTGAAACGTAACAAAACAAATAGTACTCCCTTACACCTCCACCAATGGCATCAACATTTTTAAAAAATGTAGTATTTTAGTAGCAGAATCTCTGAAAATATATTTCTTCTCTATGAAAATATGGTAATTTACATAAAATATGTGATATTAGGTACTACAGAGTGTTAATGTAGTTGTACATAACTCTATAGGAAAAAATATCTAACAAGAGCTAGAATGAAAGAATTCATAGTTTTTATCACTGCATCGGTTATGCCTCTCACATAGACATGAATATCTACACCCACATCCATATATATAAGGGTGAAAATAAAGGCTAAAATGAGGGTGCCAGTCTGAGACACTATAGTCCTGAGACAGTGGGCTGGCCAAAACAACAAACAAACCAAAAAGTACAGGTACGTTCTTTACAATGTTTATATTTTGTTGGGCTATATAGTATAATGGGCACAGAGCATGAACTGCAGGGTCAGCCAGACCTGTGTCAAGTTCTGGCACCAGTACTTACTACCTGTTATGTCTTGTGCAGTTTACTTAACCTCCCTGACCCGTTTCATCATCTGTAGAATTTAGTGGTTTCACAGATTAAGGTAAATGGTTATCAGAGCTTGGCATCTGAGGTATGTTTCAGTGAAGGCTAGTTTACTCATTCATTCTACAGGTTTTTACTGGATGCCTTCCATGTCTATCTTGTTCCCCAGTGAGTCCCAAGTCCCAGCACACTGTCACATAGGAGGCTCTTAAGAACTGTTTGTGGAATGAATGTTAAGTCTCTGCTCTTCTGGCATGTACATTCTAGTAGTTTCTTTCCATCTTCTTGCTGATGATGGCAAGAATGCCAGAGTAGAAAAAAGTGGGAATGTAAAGGAATTTTCATTTTAATGTTGTACAATATTCTATTCTATATCAGAAAAAGCTCTTAAACATTTAATTAAAAAAAACAAACAAACTTCTAGAAATTAGGTAATGGCTCTACTGTTAGTTGGTGAAATGTCAGTGCTCAAAACTGAAGTAACAATAAGAGAGTGTTACCTCAAAAGAAAAAAATCGTTTTAGTCTTCTTATTAGTTTTTAAAAATCAGAATCTGACATCATCAATATAAAACCCTGTACAGATTATTAAAATGAACTTTTTATCAGTTACATTTTGAAAAATGTATTTTTCGTATTCTTGCATCTTATTTTAATTAATGCCAGCACACATACTTGCTTTTATGGTCAGGTTGTGTATTTCTCTAAGAAAAATTAAAATTAAGCTAATCTTAAAGTATACTTATATACTCTAATACTCTATTAAGTACTAATAAATGGGACATGTAATCGGAACAATCCAACCATGTCTTTTACTTAATTTAAACTCAATATTTTGCTTCTATAAATCTGAGTTAAAAGAATTTGGGAATGCAACCTTTGTTACCAAGAGAAGAAAGAAATTTAATGGGTCTCATACCATTATAAAGAGTCTGCTTCAAAGCATTATTTAAAACATATTCTCCTGATTCAACTCTGGATGACCTATCTTTCTAATAAAATCATTTTAAAATTTCATTTAATGAGAATATTTCACTTTACACACATGCACACACACACACACACACGAAATGCTATAAAGCAGCACGGTTGCTGGGAATTGTGTTGTTGGCTTTAGTTTCCCTATTGATTCTTGTAGGAGTTGTTAGTCTGATTGCAACAAACAAATGAAAAGATGAGAGAGATGGATTTAGTGGCTTATAGGACATGATGAAAGAAAATGGGCCACGTTTAGTGTTAGCATCTATTTTAAATGTGTGAAGACTGCAAATGCATTAATGTTAAAATAACATTGTTTTTATAAACTATAATATACTATAAAAGGAAATATGTGTTATAATGTAAAAATAAAATGTTAAATATATATCTAATCACCATAATAATGACTTTAATTTAGGAATCTGTGTCTAATTAAATATTATTTAGAATTTGCTGAACATTTTAACTTATATTAATAAAAGACAAAATATGAGAGATGGTCAGAGCAAAAGAGATGACTTGACATTTTCTCTTTGATTTTTTCTATTGCAGCCTAAGACATGAATTGTAATTTGGATATTCTGATTAATGTCTAAAGGAGAGGATAAACACGTGGTATTATAACATTATTCTTGATTTCAAAGGCACTTCTTAGAACTGAATTATGTGATTACGTTAAAACATAAATATGATAAACTTTTAGTAAGCTTACAATGTTAGTGGATGCCTTATGAGTAGATCCAATATTTTGTGCTTGGATTAAAAATATTTTTTTCTTCACACAGCCTTTGTGAGCCTCTGTAGTGTTCACATCAATTTACAGGAAATGTGTTACACATATCTTTTAGGAATATCCTAATTTCCAATCATACTGTCCAAATTAAGTGAATTGAAAAACTTTGATGTTTCTAAATTCGGCGAACAGAGAAGGGTTGTATGACAAGTAAATAAGTCTTGATGGGAAGATGTTGCTTAAGAGATAAAATGGTTCAGCCAACAAGTGAGTCAAAAAATTAAATATTAACTAAGGAAGGTAACGAGTTCTTAAGTCATACCTAACAGAGAACTCAGGTATATATAGGAGTGAAGATCTCTCAGTTAAATCCACAAGCAAAAGACAATTTCTTGGAACTTCCAAAAATTTAAAACCATGAAACATCTATTACTGCTACTATTGTGTGCTTTTATAGTTAAGTTACAAGCTGTCAGTGACTACGATGAGGTGACTTTTAAAAAATTATATTATTACTAATATTATTAACATAAACTATAATAGAACATAATTATATGTGAATATTCTAATGAAATTAACATTGACTTTAGTTATGAAATTGAACTGTCAATCTCAGAAACCCATTTTATTCAAAGAATATTACATAGTATTTCTTTTGTAAAACCAAAATAATAATTTCTTGTTCTCCGGTTTATCACCTTTATTTTCCCAGGAAGAAGACAGAGCTACGGTAAGATGTGTTCTTCTCATTTGTTGTGACCCTGAGTACTGTGATTTTTTCATTTAGTTCTAACATTATTATTATGTATGTAATAATAATATTATTATGTAATAATACATTATTATGGATATGAGGACAAAAATCTGAACATTTTGCAGACTATGAAATAATGGAAGAGCAGTATTTTAAGAAAAAAAGTTGTGGTAGGTAGGTTGCTCTTTGGTGAAGGATGGTAATATGTAGCTCTTGAAATAATTGGATTTTTATGAATAAAGATTATACACTAAATCTAGAAGCAGAATAGATCAAGTGCAGTGATAGAAAATGAAATGTTTTTTTAAATGAGAAAATTTAATTCATAAGTAGTATTTATTGCTATTATTAATGGTTACGAAAGACAGCTCAGTTTAATTTATTCATTTGTAGAACAGTGTTTCATCAAGTACTACCTTTGCTGATTTATTAGTATTGGTTTGAAGATACCAAAATACAGAAATGCATTTAGGGAAATAAATACTTAAAGAGTTTTAATTTTATCATCAAATGAATCATGATCAAGTTTCTTGCAAATAACAGTATCATTGCTCTAGAAATAAGAGTGCCCAATAATACTTAACTGCAGTGATTCCCTAAGGATCATTTGTTGAATGTGAAGGGAACTTAAGTTCTAATAATTAAATATACATATAAAAAGATAGTTGTCTGGTTAATTGCATTAGGTAAGAAAAATGTAAAGAATATGTAGGAGTAAACTTTGGTAAAGTATTTGGCTAAGCACTTTCAAATACCTGCTCACCAGCTAATTACTGTTTACTTGTTTAGGTTCCACTATGGATTTTCTAGTTTTTTAGTTATTAGTATTTATTTAGTTATTTTTTAGTTATTTCAATGAGTGGTTTTCATAACCTTAAATGCCCATAGAATGTCTATAAATCCTTTTGATTTCCTTTTCTCTAGCAAAGCTGACCATTAATCTACCTCTCTAATGGTACTCTGAATTAAATGAAAATATTTTTCTTCTGTTACAATTTGATTTGTAATAAACAGAGGAATCAAATTTCATAAAATTTCTGTTAGAACAGACGAGTTCTGGCTGGTACCATGTCTTGAACATGTAATATTTGTATTTCCTCCAGATCTTCACACATTATTATTTTTATTGTGATCACATATAACAAATTCTATCATTTAAGTTCAGCGTTTAAGCAGGGGAATCTGGAGCCAACTTGCCTGGGTTAAAGCCTCTCACCCTCCCACTAAATTAAATATTATTACAACTTAATGATTAAATCACAGCAGTATTTCAAATAGAGTCATTCTATTACTTCTAGGCTCACAAAATAGAGAGTTTAGTCTCTGCTTCAAATCTTGTCTTTGTTAGGTAATTAAGCCCCAAAGGATATAATTACTGGCAAAGATCTCATGATAATATAGTTAATCCAAGCCAACACTTTTGAATTGTATTGCATATTTTCCACTTCATTATATTTTAATGTAATATTTTTTAAGATAGCAAATAATTTTAATTGCAATGCACATACCTTGAGAATTATTTTAAATCTGAGAAAATTATGGTGTTTGATAAAGAAATCATGGAGGAAATTTCATGAGAATGGTTTAACAAGTAATTTTGTTGATAGAGGATAAGAGTAAGATTGGAATTTGTAGTGGAGAAGCCACTTAATATCTGTTTTGTGTGGTTGCAATAAAAATAATAACGAGTCCATATTATGTACTAGGTACTATGTTATATGCAATGGCATTTAATCCTTACAGTCATCTTATATGATAAATACTAAATATTATTGTCCCTATTTTACAGATAAGGACACAGACAAAATAACTTGCCTAAGATCAGCTAGCTAATCAGTGGTAGGGCGAAGATTTGAACACAAGCAGTTTGGCCCCAGAGTGGCTAGTCCTCTGCAAATGTGTTACAGTCAAAGGATGTCTTATTGGAAATAGGTCCTAAGTGAATTTCACTTTTCAATAAATCTGTATTGCCTCTTAAACACCGTTATATAGGAGTTAGCCAGATTAGTCATCATGTCATAAAAACTGAAAGTCAGGAAATAATTAAGAATAATTACAGGAATTTAGTAAATTCAACTGGCTTAAGAATATTTATTCTTCCTGATGATACAGATTCCTTACTATTTTGTGTATTCCAGTATATAGGTTTCAGGAATCTGAGGTCATTATTATTATTCATAACCTAATACAACTGTTTTTTATGGCCTCTTTTTAAAAAAGAGCTCAGGTGCAATAGCTTTGGCAGTTTCCCTTTCTTCTGTTATTGAACAGACCTAAGCAGCCTGTTGATTTACTGACAACAACTAGCTAGTTGATGGACCTTAAGAAAATGATTAGACATGTGATAACCTAAATTATAAAATGAGGGTGTTGGAATAGTTACATCTCAAACCTTCTATGACACTCTATGTTTTATTTCTGCCCGGTTCCCTGAAGGCCAGTTTAGATGCCCGTGGTCATCGACCCCTTGACAAGAAGAGGGAACAGGCTCCCAGCCTGAGACCTGCCCCACCTCCCATCAGTGGAACTGGCTATAAAGCTCGTCCAGCCAAAGTAGCTGCCAGCAAAAAGAAAGTGGAAAGAAAAGCCCCTGATGCTGGGGGCTGTCTTCATGCTGACCCAGACCTGGTGAGTACACTCATGTTGCTCACAGTGGTGGGTCTCTTGTGCCCAGGAAGCCTGTATTTATCATTACTTCCTAATGTTGCACTAACACATATTACCATCATTGTTATTTTGTTCATTTATTTTGGAAATAAACACAAAACATAAACTTATTGGGCCTTTTGTTAAGGGTTCCATTCCAGTTTTGTTTGGTCTGGGCCCAAGATTACAAATTAGAACATACAACATGTGGGTGTTATCTTGATCTTTTATTTCACCCACTTCATTTGTTAGGGTGGTAAATTTTCATAGCCCAACTATATTCCTTCTGTGGTATGGACTATTTTTAATCTTCCTAGGAATGTGATGATGACACTAGAATTTCTGGTCTTACATAAAGAAAATCCAGTTACATGTTTTTATACTGGCTAATAATATCATTAAATTTTCACTATGTGCAACTTTCACAAATATCCATAACCCAAATCCTTTATCTAATGCCTGCTATTTTGTTTGTTTGCAGGGAGTGTTGTGTCCTACAGGATGTCAGCTACAAGATGCTTTGATAAAACAGGAAAAGCCAATCAGAAACAGTATAAATGAGTTAAATAATAATGTGGAGTCTATTTCCCAGACCTCTTCTACCAGTGTTCACTACATGACTCTGCTAAAAGATATGTGGAAAAATAGGCAAAAGCAATTGAAAGGTAGATATCCTTATGTTATTGGCTTTATTCTGTTATAAAATTGGAACCATTAGGTTGCCATGCAAATGCACAATTATGAGAAGAGTAACATTTCTAAGTTAACCTAAACAGCAGTCATACCCCTTTCAGTGTGGGCCTGTTCACCCATGGTCCTCACCCAGGCACCTTAACTTGCAATTTTCAGAAAGACACGACTCAACTCATTCCCAGTCTGGCTTTAGTAAGGATGATCTTCTATGAAAAATTTCACTGCATGTCCTTATTCTTGGTTATAAGAAATGTGTGACTCAGAAGACAATATTCACAAGGTAAAAACCTAGCAT
This sequence comes from Smutsia gigantea, assembly GCA_032199065.1. Taxonomy (NCBI): domain Eukaryota; kingdom Metazoa; phylum Chordata; class Mammalia; order Pholidota; family Manidae; genus Smutsia; species Smutsia gigantea. The sequence goes on along the minus strand of JAVSCE010003179.1, from coordinate 45,258 downwards.
TTATAGATTGAACATTCAGGTTTTGAATATAAGAGGGTAATCGACGATATACTCAGTTGTAATGCCCATGATGATACCTGACCTGTGAGCCTTGAGTGCTCTGGCTTGGTGGTTGGGGACCAGCTGGTGGGTGCGCCTGGCAGAGGCATCTCACTGAATAGCATACCCAAACTTGGATGTTTTTCAAAGGAATCACAACATATCTCTTGTAAATATCAAGGCTCTGCTGACTTATGTGAGATGGATAAGTAAATCAACTGTATCCATTCCATAAGATGTTGAACTTCTGAGATGAAAAGCCAAAATACTGCTTTCTCCTTTTTTCCTCACCAAAGAAATAAATTACCTATTGTATTTATTGTTAGGCATAATTTTTAGCTAACACTTAAGGTAAATTACTAGGAAAGTAGTGAGACTCTATGTCAATTTGTGTATGCTATGGGCCAAATAATATCCCCTAGGTACAACTGCATATCACAGCTGCTGAAGGTCACTCAGTGACCACGAGTTTATTCTCAGAAAGTTAAAATCACAATTGTACAATTGAATATATTTAGTCTTTTCATTGGGAGAAAAAGCTAACCATTCCTACGTAATTCATTTTTCCAGATAATGAAAATGTAGTCACTGAGTACTCCTCAGAGCTGGAGAAGCATCGAATATATATAGATGAGACTGTGAATAGTAATATCCCCACTAACCTTCGTGTTCTCCGTGCGATCCTGGAAAACTTGAGAAGCAAAATACAAAAATTAGAATCTGATGTCTCTGCTCAGATGGAATACTGCCGCACCCCGTGCACTGTCAGCTGCAATATTCCTGTGGTGTCTGGCAAAGGTAACTGTTAATAAACATGTTTCTAGAGGGTCCCAGAAGAACTCACTCATTCTAAAAATGAGAACTAAAAAGAAAAAAAATCCAGTGGATATTTCCCAACATCTCCTAATGATATTACAACCCATCATGAAGATATCCCAACCTGCTGTGCTCTGACTTAGTGTAGTGTGATTGCCAGCTTTGGATGCTGCACACTACAGCATGTAGCGTAATGACAGTGGCAGCTTCTCCTGTGTAAGGTACATGCTTGCTTGAAGAGATGACAGAAGCATGGATAGATGGGGGAGTTTCTCTGTCCCATGTGTTCTAGTTTATGATATCCCAGGACACAAAAGATGGAGAAGGACTTTTTTCATCCCCCTGGCAGATAGAACTCCTCCAAACAGTTGGATTTTCAGCAGAAGGAAGATTTAATTTCTATAATATAATTACAAATGTCTAAAACATTCCTCAGCAACTTATGTAATCAGTTATCTTATAAAATTGTTGACTAAAGACCAAGTAATTATGTTGTAGTTCTCTGAATACAATGTTATGTTATGGTTGTAGAATGTGAGGAAATTATCAGGAGAGGAGGTGAAACATCTGAAATGTATCTCATTCAGCCTCACACTTCTATCAAGCCATACAGAGTATACTGTGATATGAACACAGAAAATGGAGGTAAGTATGTGATAGTTATTGATCTGTTATTTCTGTAATTATTTTGATACCATAAAATTCCAAGAACTGCAACCTAGTTTTAACATAACTAAGAATGAGCCATTTGATTCGGAATTCAATCTGAGAGATTAAAAAGCTGTAAAATATCTATGCCTTACAATTTGGCGTAAGGTAAAGCACTCATAGTTTCCAAAGATTTTAAGGGTTTTCCTCTCATATTTATTTCCTTATTATATTTATTTATATTTATTTCCTATTTTGGAGCATCAAATAGAGGTGTGTATAAAAGCAAATGGACATTTAGACACTCAGACAAATGGACATTAGAAATTCAGACATCTCACAGTGACATTATTTGTTTTTGGTTAATATGTGCTGTTTTGTTTCTTTTGACTGAAGGATGGACAATAATTCAGAACCGTCAAGATGGTAGTGTTGACTTTGGTAGGACATGGAACCCATATAAACAAGGATTTGGAAATATTGCAACCAATGCGGAAGGGAAAAAATACTGTGGCCTACCAGGTAAAAACTGGGAGTACAAATTAAAACCATACTGTTTAAAATGGGTTATTTTTCCATGTGAAAAAACATAGTATCGAGAGTCTGATTTGGGGAGTTTTAGGAGGTTGAGAAGAATTTACAGAAAGAATGTGAAAGCTAAAGATAAGGGGAAAAAGGCAGGTTTTAGTTCCCAAACATTTTATTTTTGGTGAGATATCATTTTATTTTTCCTTTAGGTGAGTATTGGCTTGGAAATGATAAAATTAGCCAGCTTACCAACCTGGGACCCACAGAACTTTTGATTGAAATGGAGGATTGGAAAGGAGACAAAGTGAAGGCGCTCTATGGAGGATTCACTGTACAGAATGAGGCTGACAAATACCAAATCTCAGTGAACAAGTATCAGGGCACAGCTGGCAATGCCCTTATGGAAGGAGCTTCTCAACTGGTTGGAGAAAACCGAACCATGACTATTCACAACGGCATGTATTTCAGCACCTACGACAGAGACAATGATGGCTGGTATGTATTGTGTTCTCTCCTGCTTTAAAGGCCACTACTAGTATTGTTACTTGGAATCATTGATGATGGCTGATGTTATTAATAACTATCATTTCTTGGGTACTTACTGGGTGTCAGCCATTGTACTAAACTTTTTATGTGTCACTCTAAAGCATTTCAGCTATAAGGTTGCCATTATTCTCATGTTACAGATGAAATCTAGAGAGGTTAAGTAATTTACCTAAAGTTCTACAACTATAAACGATAGAACTGGAATCAGAACATAGTTATTTTCTGAGCAGTGAGTGTTTAGATAAATTTCTATCTCTCTATATTTTAATGTGTATATTGAAACCTTCATTTTGTTTTCCAGGGTTCTCTAACATTAAGGGATCTGAAAGTTGTCATTTAGTATAAAGTAACAATTTTAATGAATTTGCTCCATAGGTCCAGTTCTCTCCCTTTCTTGGTATAGGACAAAGAGGGTCTTTTATGCATTAGTGTGACTTTATTTTTAGACTTCACAGAGGGAAGAAGTGCTTCACACAGCACTCCTCTGTGGGTACTTTGCAAAGAATTAACTTGAGCCCTGATGTTCTAATAACCCAAACACATTTCCTTTCAGGATAACTACAGATCCCAACAAACAGTGCTCGAAAGAAGATGGTGGTGGATGGTGGTATAATAGATGTCATGCAGCCAATCCAAATGGCAGATACTACTGGGGTGGACAGTACAGCTGGGACATGGCAAAACATGGCACAGATGATGGTGTGGTGTGGATGAATTGGAAAGGTTCCTGGTATTCAATGAAGAAGATGTCTATGAAAATCAGACCTTTCTTCCCAAAGCAATAATCTCCCAAACATAGATTTTTATTCTTCTATAAATAACAAGGTTTTTGTATATTACATCATTGGAATTTTCTTTCACATATTATATCCCTCTAAAACTATCAAGAAGTTGTGAGTGTGACTTTATAAAAAAGTATTTACAATGATTGACATTAAAAATAACACATGGTTTTCTTTTATATCCTTCATTTATATGGCTCATCAAGAAGTAACCAGAAGGATAATTGTGAACAGTCAGTGTTAATAATTTCAATTCCAGTTGATTGTGAAAAGTTTGATTAGAAAGAGGAATTTTCTATCCTTGTTGTAGAAAAACTGTGAGGCAAACTAAAAACTTTTGTTTAAAAGCCCACTTTTAAAACTCTATTTATTTATGGAAGATCTGTCATAGAAAACTTTCAAAAAGATTTATTAATTAAACCAGTCTCTGTTACAATAAGTTAATCTTTTCTTATTTTGTAATCCGCATGGCCGATGAGTTAGGATTTGAACTTGTAAGAAAAGAGAAGTGTTCACAACCTCAAGTAGCAATATACTGGCAGTGAATATTTGAGGATTAGCAAAATCTCAGTGTGCACCTTGGAAAAACCATTACTCTGGCACTTAGCTAGGTTTTGGGAATCTGAGGTCCCCAGAGGACGGTCAGGATCAAGTCCTCACCGTTTGTTTTTGAAGGAGGTAGTGAGTGGAAAGCAGCACTTGCTGTTGCCCTGGAAATTAGGCTTATGGAATCCAACAGAGTTCTTGTTGTTTTTCTATAGTCACACCAGAACTAAAGTAGAAGTGGCTTTTCTGTTCTTTCTACTTCTCCCCAACAGATGAGTGTATTAACTCCACGTACCTTGTATTCTCCCATCACTTCACCCCAACTGCCCTGTGACTCTAGGTCTTCCTTCCCTTAATGTAGCATCATTCCCATGGATTTTCGTGGAAAATGTCCTGAAGCTTATTCTTATAGCCTTTGCAAAGGTTCTTAGTTTCTGTTAGAGAAATGCTGTTACTCTTTTAATTCCTTATCAAATTCAGCATACATTTTTACCTCATTTCTCTGCTGTAATTGCTATTTTCTACCTCTACCTATACTCTGTTACTTTGCCATCGCATATATTGTCCTAAAAGTAGGAAATTCTAAGTTCCTGTCCTGCTTAATGCTGGCTCCTTGTTTTTTAAATGTTAAACTCAAATTCCTTACCTGGGCATGAAATGCTTGTTACTTGGTCCCAGCAGTGCCTCCTGCCCCCTTAGTCTACATCTCCATTTCTGTCACAGTGAGTTTCTCACCACTCCAGGGAAGGCCAGGCCCTTTTATATGATGCTCCTATTGTTAACAGAGTCTTTCTCCCAACATCATCTGACAAATTGCTGTTTGTTTTTGCCTCACTTTAACTGCAGTTTATCTGATTTACACACCTTTCTTCTTCACCAATAATGATCTCTTATTCATCTTTGATTCCTGAATCATTGGCCTGTCAGAAAGGCTGATTTTCATAAATTCAGAAAACTCAGATGACTAAATCCAATATTATCAAGATCTTGGCTATATCTTCTTTGTAATATATAGCAACCATTTTGCAATAAAGGCACACACCAGAAACTCAATATGCAAAATACCTGATAGCAGAACTTTTCTAGCAAGATTTGAATGTGTAAAAGCCCACTGAATGGGAAGATGGCAGGGCCCCAAGCCAAGGGAAGTCTCCCTCACTTTTTTACTCATCCCCCTTACATGTTCACAGAGGACCTAATGAATCCCTAGAACTTAAAGTAAAACCTCAGGTTAGAAACCAGTAGATAATCTGATGGTCAATTGTTAATGTACAAGTAGCAGAAACACAGAGACCACTCCTGGGTGATATGTCATATGTAAGTTTACCTAGACAAAGTAAACCTTAAGGTACCACTTGGTGAGAAAAGTTACATACCTGATATTGCCCGTTCAAGCATCACAATTTTGAATATAGTAAAAAGAGTGTCCCCTGTCAGAATATATAAAACAGTGTCTAAAAAAGCTTAACTTGTGACTTTTACAAAGATAACAAAATTAGTTGAAAATTATTAATCTCCCACTACAGCATGAGAAGTGTATTTTATTATACAATTGAGATGGAAAGTATTGAACAAACTGTGAAGGATATATGCACTTGCGATGTAAACTTCCAGTTCCTCTTTCATTTATGAACAAAGAAAAACAGCTAAACAGTGTAACCAAGGAATTGTCTTTTAAGCTGAACACTGATATCCTCACACAGGGCAAAAATATGGATGATATGTCTTACCACCAGCTGCAGAAGCTTAGGTGACATTTCTGTTTAAACATTACATACATTTGCATTTACCTGAGATGCCCATCTTTCTTATCTAGCACTTTCCCCACTCAATGAATAACCATGAGAATAATTAGAGTGAGTGATCATCTTTGGAATCATTGTGACCTCATTGGTGACTACCGCCTATTTTTGAACTAAACTTGGGTGTAACAACATGGTCTTTAAACACTGGGACCACTGTTTCTACTCTGGTACTTCTCAGGGGGTTCTCTAGGCTGGACCCCTAGTTTTTTTGAAGGGTTGAAATAAATTAAAGATGCTACCTACCATTTATATTTAGAGCTGAAACTGCTTTCTGAATTCCATGCCTTCCTGCACTGTGGCACTCCCAGCTTGAGCTTCCACTGTTGCTCACCTCCACACCAAATTGCAATGTGTTGGTGCATAATTACAGCTAAACCAGCAAATGAAACAAATTCTGTTTATTTCAACAACATTAATTATGGTCTCAAATAATGAAAGTAGCACATATTATTTGTAGACATGTTGTAAATATAGACAAAAGTAGGACTGCTTATAATTTCAGCACTAACAGAGAAGCAGCTAATATCTTGGTTTATAATTTTGTTATTCTGTACATGTGTTAGTACCTGATCTTTCACACTGTGTCATGGGACAATCTCCATGTTACTAAATTTTCTTCTATAATATTATTTTCTCTAGTATGCTTTTTAATGGCCATAAAGTATTTCATCATGTGAATATACTCTAACTTTTTTAAAGAAGTCCCTGTCATTCGACATTTAGGTTTTTCCAACATTTTTCTAATGAAGATAACACTGAAATTAGCCTCCTTCTACAGATAATTTTTTGCATGTGCATATTCTGTTTACATATACCATATATTAACTATTTCTTTTTAGAATAAATTTTTAGAAGCATAATTTGTGATGGAAATAAAGGGTTTTGGTATTCCAAAGGTTTTGAAACTATATATACTCCCAAATAACTCTCCAGAAAAGTTGTATCAGTTTACCTTTGGCACACAGAATTACAGGTGCTTGTTTTTTATTTTTCCTCTCCATCACTAATGCTGAATGTTATGATTTAAAATATTGACAATTGCTTTAATTTTCATATCTTTAGTTACTAGTACAAGTAAGAGATTTTGAAATGCTTAATGGCCATTTGTCTTATTTTGTGAGATACCTTTCATGTCCTATTCCCTATTTTCTGTTATCATAATTATTTTTTATATGAATTCTTAACCATTCTTTATGTCTGTAGGATAGCAGTAATGGAACATGGAATTACCCTATATTTATTTCAATATTTTATTTCCTAAGTAATTAGACTGGGAGCGTCGTATACTTACGCAAATAATCTTAACTGTATTCATGTTAACCGCTGTACCTTTTCTTTCCTTCTTCCAACAAAGATGTGACTAACAAGTGACATATTTTCTGTTTAATTTTGTTTTGTTTTGATTGAATTATATTTATTTCTCCAACAACTTTTATTTTGCATTTTCAGTCTCACAGAGAAATTGGGAGAACAGTTTAATGAATACCTCTATGTCCTTCACCTAGTTTCACCAATTGTTTGCTGCATTTACTTTATCTCTCAAAAGAAGATGCTTATAATGCAGTTTTGCAATAGCTTATGTAGGCATGCAACCCTGAGGTCATAGACCTATTGTAGGTAGAGTCAAAGGTGAATTTAACAAATATTTTCCAGAGTGCTCTGTTGCAATCGACATGTAGCCACTTAAAGCAGTGAGCTCCTGGATATGGAGAGCGCTGCTTAACAGTTTAACATTCTCAGCTCAAACCTGGCAGCTTATCTTGAATTTTCTTATTCCTGTGGTTTTGAAGTGATGTTTTTACTATGTGGAAATGGAAAATGTGATGTCCAGCTCTTGTATAACAAATACTTAGTTTATGATTTTTGCATCCTGCATGTTCTTATATTAGTATGATATCACTTTCTTTAAGGCTTCTTTAGATGTGATTTGAGATTAGTGAATTTGGCTGGGTAGGTCTAGTTCTGATTCACCAGCTGTACTCCTAGCATCTGCTAACTAAATTAGAAATGTATTTTGTTGGTTATAAGGGGAACCCATGACAGAGTATAATTAGATCAGTAATACCATTGGGAAAATAATAAAATTTAAATGTTATGTACAATATTTTCATGTTTATCTATGAACTACAGTATCAGTATCCTAGAACTCATAATAAATGATGTGTGGAACTTAAGTGGTTAGGGCCTGTAAGAATGTTGCTATGAGCTTCATCCCTGGATGTGCTTTGCATCATCACATTATTTAATCTCTATAAGCTACTATTTTCTCATCAGAAAAATCAACTTAAAATTTTTCTCCTTTTTATTAAAGGAACTCTAGTAATTATTGATCAAATGTATTATAATATTTTCTGGAAATGTAATACTTTATACTGAAGGGTTTTCAGAAATTGAAAGTAAATATGTAAACCGAACACATGAATCAAAATGTAAATAATATCTTCTAATAAAAACTGAATATGATATATTCAGTCAACAGATATAGAAGGGATGTATGCATTTAGTAGGAGGTAGAAACGGATGACCTTTAAAGTTCCTTTTAACATTTAGATTCCTGAATTCACAAACATTTTAGTGGGCCATTACTTTTTGTCAGACTTTGTGTGAAGTAGTGGAAATAAAATACAGTTTCTGAACTTAAGATAAAAGTAATTAATTAAGAGGTTTTCCCCATTTACCATGGTATGCTAAAGAAGAATACAGCTACAGGCTAAAGATGAAGACCAATTGATCTAGATGTAAAATTAAGATATAGTTGGATATTTTTTACATTCATCATTCAAGATCAAAATCCCTAATTCAACATTTCCTCTCTAAAAGAAATATTTAAAAACAATGCCCTTTTCTGGCAAAGCTTTCAAGTTCATATCTATTTCACTCATTCAGTGAGAGGTTACTTTGAAATGGACAACCTAAATAGAATTTGCAGATTAAGAGGGTATGGAGAGGAGGGTGAGCGGGTGAGGACCATGAAGAGTAAGTAATCAGAAATTAAAGAAAGAGGAAACAAAATTTTTTAAGTAAATGTAAAATAAAAGTGGGCTTTAAAAAAATCCATTGTTTATTTGTAAGAAAATGTATGTTAAGTGAGAAAGGAAGTTTTAAAATGAAGGAAAGGGGAAACAACAATAAAACAAATTTAAAATTGTGTTTAAAAATTCATCTATTTTAGGAAAGTCTTCTAAATAAAGTGATAAAGAAATGTTAAAAATAAAATAAGATGTAAAGATGTCTAAGTAAATACAGAGAAAAAAATTTTGAGTGATGACAGTATTAGTATTTGACAAAGTGGCATTCAGTTCTAAAAGGATGAAACAAATAAGAGGGACATTATGTGACGGTAAAAAGTACACTCCACGAAGAACATAATAACAGTCATAAACTTTCATGTAAGGGATAATAAAAGAGCCAGTCACTCACAACAAAATTCCTAGGCTGCAAAGCCATCACACACACACAAAAAAAATCATACAGTGAGATCTTATTTATACACATACACACATATGAACATGTATGTGTATATAAGTATATGTACACATATATATGTACATATTTTAAAATATGATAGATCAATTACATAAAATAGGACAAGATATAGAATATTTAAGTAATACCATCAACAAGCTTGGTAATATAAAATTTTGTAACATACATGTGAAAATACACAGTCTTGTTTTTGAGTATGAAACATTTACAAAAGTTAATCATGTATGTGTCTACAAAGAATATGTTTAAAATACTAAAACAGAATGAAATAATTGGTTAAACTAGTTTATGAAATACTTGGAAATTAATAATTAAAAGATGACTCAGCAATTTCACCTGAAGTTAGGGTTCTAGGGAAAAAAAAAGATGACTCACCCGAACCCTCTAAAAAAGTAAGTAACTGGAAATTAAGAAAGAGTTTTTCTAAGGAGCACCTAAATATACAAAAGAAATAAAAATTGAAAGTGGAACTTTTCTAGACTAAAAAAAAGAAAAGACAGGTGGAAGGCAAGAGGGAGAATACTTGATCAAAAAGCTACATTTTAAAGATGAGCAAGGTCATATAAGCACAGGAGAGAGTCTACATATAGATTCAAAGAAAGTTTTATTCAACAAAATTGGCATTTCAATTCCATTGGCAAAGAATGCCTTAAATGAGCCCAGCATAACTGTCCATCCACACGAAAACAAAAACAGAACTTCTTCATAACATATAAAAGTTAATTCTAGGTTAATTAAGTATTTTTATGTAAAAAAATAATGATGAAAGTATTTAAAGGAACTTTAAAACTTAACCTGTATGATCTTGAAGTGGGTGAGACATTCTTACATAGGGCAAGAAACACTACATAAATGAGCTCTGGCCTAAAGGAATTCACAAACTAGTGTCATAACAACATAAATACGCTATTTTTGAGATATGGACAAGAACAACGACGGCCCAGAGAACAATTCCTGGTTCTCTGTTCTGTGGTGGGCATTAGGGAGGGGTTCACAGGAGTATTTTTCAGCTGTATTTTACGGATTGGATGGGAAATTTCTAGGTAATACATGTGGAGAGACAGAATCATTAAGGTCCTGATATTCCAATACCAATGAGAAAGTCAATACAATCAAAGTACAGAGTGAATGACTGTAGAGGTTGAAAAGGGAACAATTTGTGAAGGAGCTTAAATATGTAGGGATCAAGGGTAGGCTGCCCCAAAAGGTATCACTCTGGCATATTGATTACTTTAAATTAAAATACTGTAGAAACATCAGAAGCATGATAGATTCTTTGATCCCCTCTGGCCCTCTTGCCTTGAAACCAGGAAATAAATCCATTATAGGAAATGTGCTCTCCCTGCATCAGGAGGTAGAGACACATCCTTATCATCACCAACAGGAAATTCAAGGCTAAGAAGCCTATATGAGCAAACCTTATTTCTTTTTACTGATTTCCTAGTCCAGCCAACTGCTGTTTTGAGGTCCCAGCTAATTGAAACTCCCAAACCTAAATTTTCTTTGTACTGTCAATTCCTCACAGTTTAATGTTTCTTTGTCTAAAATGTATAAAAGCTACATTCCATGGTCATTTCTTTCAGTGTCAGTTATATTATTGGGCCTCCATCTGTACATAATTAAACAATTTTTTTTCTCCTGTGAATTTATCTCATTTCTATTTGATTCTTAGGCCAGCTAGAAGAACCTTGAAGGGTAGAGGAAAATTCTTCCTCTCCAACAATGCAAAGCTGAGAAGTTTTAACTTAATCTTAAGTAAGGTAAGGCCTTAAGCAGTAGAAAGACGTAACTGACTTACTTTCGAAAGGTTATTTGTGGAGAATGAATGAGCAAAAGAACATTGGCAAGTGGAAAGGTTAAGAGAATGTTGAACAGAGAAAAGATTACACAAGAGCATGAAAGTACTATAAGAATGGCCATTTTTAGAATAGAAGATAGTTTGGGAATAGATTGGATGTGGGAATTAAAGGAAAAGTAGAAGCTGAGAAGGAGCCCAAATTTTCTAGATTAGGAAACTGGAGGGCTAAATCATGGCTCTGACCAGGAAAAGACATACAGAACATGCAGTAGATTTTTATGGGAAGGTTCAGTCACAAACAGGTTAATGAGAAATACCTAACTGGGTATGTTCAATATGAGTTGAAAATAGAGACTTGACCAATCAAAAGACACAGAGTAACAGAATGGATAAAAAAGCAAGACCCATCTATATGCTGCCTACAAGAAACTCACCTCAAACGCAAAGATATCCTCAGATTAAAAGTGAAGGGATCGAAAAAGATATTTCATGCAAATAAAAAGGAGAAAAAAGCAGGTGTTGCAGTACTTGTATCAGACAAAATAGACTTCAAAACGAAGAAAGTAGCAAGAGATAAAGAAGGACATTATATAATGATAAAGGGGTCAATCCAACAAGAGGATATAACCATTTTAAATATATATGCACCCAACACAGGGGCACCGGCATTTGTGAAACAAATACTAACAGAATTAAAAGAGGAAATAGACAGCAATGCATTCATCTTAGGTGACTTCAACACACTACTCACTCGAAGGGACAGATCAACCAGACAGAAAATAAGTAAACACACAGAGGCACTGAACAACACACTAGAACAGATGGACCTAACAGACATCTACAGAACTCTACACCCAAAAGCAGCAGGATACACATTCTTCTCAAGTGCACATGGAACATTTTCCAGAATAGACCACATACTAGGCCACAAAAAGAACCTCAGTAAAATCGAAAATATTGAAATTCTACCAACCAACTTCTCGGATCATAAAGGTATTAAACTAGAATTAAACTTTAGGAAGAAAACAAAAAGGCTCACAAATACATGGAGACTTAACAACATTCTCCTAATTAATCAATGGGACAATGACCAAATCAAAACAGAAATCAAAGAGTATATGGAGACAAATGACAACAACAACACAAAGCCACAGCTTCTATGGGACGCAGCAAAGGCAGCTCTCAGAGGAAAGTATATTGCAGTCCAGGCCTATCTAAAGAAAGAAGAACATTCCCAAATGAATAGTCTAAAGACACAATTACTGAAATTGGAAAAAGAAGAACAAATGAGACCCAAAGTCACCAGAAGGAGGGACATAATAAAGATCAGAGAAGAAATAAATAAAATTGAGAAGAACAAAACAATAGAAAAAAATCAGTGAAACCAAGAGCTGGTTCTTTGAAAAAAATAAACAAATTAGATAAACCCCTAGCCAGACTCATTAAGAGAAAAAGAGAATCTACACACATAAACAGAATCAGAAATGAGAAAGGAAAAATAACGACGGACCCCACAGAAATACAAAGAATTATAAGAGAATATTATGAGAATCTATATGCTAACAAACTGGAAAACCTAGAAGAAATGGACAACTTTTTAGAAAAATACAACCTTTCAAAACTGACCAAACAAGAAACAGAAAAACTAAACAGACCAATCACCAGCAACGAAATTAAATCGGTAATCAAAAACTACCCAAGAACAAAACCCCCGGAACAGATGGATTCACCTCTGAGTTCTACCAGACATATAGAGAAGAAATAACACCCATTCTCCTTAAAGTTTTCCAAAAAATAGAAGAGGAGAGAATACTTCCAAACTCATTCTATGAAGCCAGCATCACTCTAATACCAAAACCAGGCAAAGACCTCACCAAAAAAGAAAACTATAGACCAATATCCCTGATGAACGTGGATGCAAAAATACTCAACAAAATATTAGCAAACCGAATTCAAAAATACATCAAGAGGATCATACACCATGATCAAGTGGGATTCATCCCAGCGATGCAAGGATGGTACAACATTCGAAAATCCATCAACATCATCCACCACATCAACAAAAAGAAGAACAAAAACCACATGATCATCTCCATAGATGCTGAAAAAGCATTTGACAAAATTCAGCATCCATTCATGAATAAAACTCTCAACAAAATGGGTATAGAGGGCAAGTACCTCAACATCATAAAGGCCATATATGACAAACCCACAGCTAACATCATACTTAACGGCGAGAAGCTGAAAGCTTTTCATCTAAGATCGGGAGCAGGACAGGGATGCCCACTCTCTCCACTGTTATTCAACATAGTACTGGAGGTCCTAGCCACGGCAATCAGACAAAACAAAGACATACAAGGCATCCAGACTGGTAAAGAAGAAGTCAAATTGTCACTATTAACAGATGACATGATATTGTACATAAAAAACCCTAAAGACTCCACTCCAAAACTACTAGAACTGATATCTGAATTCAGCAAAGTTGCAGGATATAAAATTAACACACAGAAATCTGTTGCTTTCCTATACACTAACGATGAACTAACAGAAAGAGAAATCAGAAAAACAATTCCATTCACAATTGCATCAAAAAGAATAAAACGCTAGGAATAAACCTAACGAAGGAGGTGAAAGACCTGTACCCTGAAAACTACAAGACATTCCTAAGAGAAATTAAAGAGGACACTAACAAATGGAAATACATCCCATGCTCTTGGCTAGGAAGAATAATATTGTCAAAATGGCTATACTACCCAAAGCAATCTACAGACTCAACGCAATCCCTATCAAACTACCAACAGCTTTCTTCAATGAACTCGAACAAATAATTCTAAAATTGATATGGCACCACAAAAGACCCCGAATAGCCAAAGCAATCCTGAGAAGGAGGAATAAAACAGGGGGAATTACATTCCCTGACTTCAAGCTCTACTACAAAGCCACAGTAATCAAGACAATTTGGTATTGGCACAAAAACAGACCCACAGATCAGTGGAATACAATAGAAAATCCAAACATCAACCCAAACACATACAGTCAATTAATATTTGATAAGGGAGCCTTGGATATACATTGGGGAGATGACGGTCTCTTCAGCAGCTGGTGTTGGAAAAACTGGACAGCTACATGTAAGAGAATGAAATTGGACTACTGTCTAACCCCATACACAAAGGTAAACTCAAGGTGGATCAAAAACCTGAATGTAAGTCAGGAAACTATAAAACTCTTAGAAAAAAATATAGTCAAAAAGCTCTTGGACATAGACATGAGTGACTTCTTCATGAACATATCTCCCCGAGCAAGGGAAACAAAAGCAAAAATGAACAAGTGGAACTATATGAAGCTGAAAAGCCTCTGTACAGCAAAGGACACCATCAGTAGAACAAAAAGACTTCCTACAGTATGGGAGAATATATTCATAAATGATGTATCTGATAAGGGGTTGACATCCAAAATATATAAAGAACTCACACACCTCAACAAACAAAAAGCAAATAATCCAATTAAGAAATTGGCAGAGGACATGAATAGACACTTCTCCAAAGAAGAAATTCAGATGGCCAACAGGCACATGAAAAGATGCTCCACATCGCTAATCATCAGAGAAATGCAGATTAAAACCACAATGAGATATCACCTCACACCAGTGAGGATGGCCAACATCCAAAACACAAACAACAACAAATGTTGGCGAGGATGTGGAGAAAAGGGAACCCTCCTACACTGCTGGTGGGAATGCAAATTAGTTCAACCATTGTGGAAAGCAGTATGGAGGTTCCTCAAAAAACTCAAAATAGAAATACCATTTGACCCAGGAATTCCACTCCTAGGAATTTACCCTAAGAATGCAGCAGCCCAGTTTGAAAAGACAGATGCACCCCTATGTTTATCGCAGCACTATTTACAATAGCCAAGAAATGGAAGCAACCTAAGTGTCCATCAGTAGATGAATGGATAAAGAAGAGGTGGTACATATACACAATGGAATATTATTCAGCCATAAGAAGAAAACAAATCCTACCATTTGCAACAACATGGATGGAGCTAGAGGGTATTATGCTCAGTGAAATAAGCCAAGCTGAAAAAGACAAGTACCAAATGATTTCACTCATATGTGGAGTATAAGAACTAAGGAAAAAAAAAACTGAAGGAACAAAACAGCAGGAGACTCACAGAACCCAAGAACGGACTAATAGTTACCAAAGGGAAAGGGACTGGGGAGGATGGGTGGGAAGGGAGGGGCAAGGGGGAAGAAGGGACATTATGATTAGCAGATGTAATGTTGGGGGGGCACAGGGAGGGCTGTAGAAACCAGAGAGGACAAGTGACTCTATGGCATCTCACTACATTGATGGACAGTGACTGTAATGGGGTTGGGGGGGGGCCTGATGAAGGGGGTAGTGTAATCACCATAATATTACTCATTTAATTGTAGATTAATGATATCAAAATAAACTAAAAAAAAAAAAAGAAAATAGAGATTTGAAGGTCAGGGCTGAAATTTTAGATTTGGGTAGCAGTCAGCCTGTTGATGATAATTGAGGCTATGGTGATTGTGAAGTTAACCAAGGAGAAAATAAACTCTCTTGAAGTGTGAAAAAACATGGTCTGGCTAAGACTGCTAACTGTCTACATCAACATTTATTCCCCTCTCCTCCTTATTAACAGAATCCTAATTTTAATTAGGATAGCCTTGTATCTAAGCTAACAGTTCAGGTGTCTCAATCTCTCCTGCAGCTAGGTAAGGCTATGTGACTAACCTGTGGCTAAGTGGAAGTGCTGTAGGTAACATCCAGGAAAGTTCCTTAGAAGAGAGAAGTTACTCCATTTCCCTACTGTCTTTCCTCTTCTTTCCAGATTTCCATGGACATGATGTTTAAGCCATGAGGTAAATTTAAGAATGGAAGCCATTTGTGAGGATGATGGCTTCCTGAAGACACTATGGGGACATATTCTTGTAGACTTTTCTGTGAACAAAAATAAGTGTCTTAGTTGAGACCCATCTGTCAAAACTACTTCCAACTGCTAAAAATGAATACTAAAGTTATTTTAATGAGAAACTCCTACATTTAAGGAGTTGTCTAGGGAGGAATTGCCAGTTTCAAAGACAGAAGGGTGAGATAGATGGGAATGGTAGAACAGAAACCAAGAGAAAAATGAAGATTGAAGAGGTAGGATGGGGATGAGAGTAGCAGATATTTAAAAGAGGTCAAACATGAAGAGGCTTGAATGTAGGACATTACATTTAGAATTACAAAGGTTTCCTTGACTTTAAGGAGAGTAATTTCAAGAGAGTGGTAACCCAGTGAAAACCAAGTTAAAGTGAGCTTCCATGTGAACAGAAGTCAGAGAAGCTAAATTAACATTTAATTTCAAGAATAAGGGAAATAGAGTAAGAAGTTAAAGAGAAAGGAAAAGGGAGAAGAGACATTTTGTGTTTGTTCTCACAAAGAAACTGTATCATCAGTTATAATGGTTTTGCTAATATTGGCTATTGTTTGTTAAATCAAAAGAGGTTTCCTATTCTTTGCTAATAAATGCAAAGCCTTCAAATAAATGAGAAAAGAATTGTGCTTCACATTCAAGGTCGCTTTCATTTTGGGACCCTATTCTGTCCCTTAGCATTCTGGGAAATAAAATTCTTCCTACTTCCATCTCGACTTCCGTGGAGGCATATGCGTGAGTGTAAATAGGGTGGGCATAGAGATGACCTGGAACTCTGATATCTGAAAAATGAAACTTCTGTTAATTCTGAAGATATCATGCCAAGGTTTTTTAATTGCACGTAAGGAAATGCAAGAATACTCAGGCTTCATGTGTGACTCATTTGCAAGCTCTGAGGCTCATCTTCCCTTTGCTCCCCATGCTCTGGCTCATAGCCTTACCCTGAGCCCTTCTCCCTTTCCTTCCTTCCTTCTTTCCTTTCCTTCTTTTTTTATTTTCTAAGAAAAGGACACAGGTACATTGGGATAGAAATAATGCAAGTGAAGTAAATGTACTGGGATCCCGATGTGTTTGGGATATTTTAATATAGTTCAGCTTTATGATTTGGAAAAATGTGGTCAAAACCAGTGCTGTGGGGATTTCTTATCAGTGTGTAAATTCAATCAGTTTTTGGAATACTTGCAAATATTTAAAAGATTTTTAAATGCATTTTTCCATGTGTATTTTAAAGAAGTTGGTTAGACCCTGGGGAAAAATATTAAATGCATATTATGGTCTTCATTTAAGTAGAATAAATTTCTACTTCTGTTAGGAAAGACTGCTTCTCCTGCCGTTTGGATTTGTTTGCTAACAGAAGAGGTGAATGTACTTTATAATTTGTAAATTCCTATACAAAGGCCAGCCATTGTTGTTAGTTCGGTGATTTGTAACTTAAAATATTGGTTTAAAACCATTCAAAGAGAATGAATGAAATGTTTTTTTTTTACTTAACAATGATCCTATGAATTTGAGTGGTGTGTGAAATGGAGACGTTCTCAAAACAACAGCCTTAAGGGTTATAGAAAGGAGCTTCCTACTGACTCCATCTTCCTGCTATAAAGATTGTCCCTTGATGTGTCCTTAGAGGAATTTTGAAACCCACAGAGCTATTTTAAAGGTAAAAAATTCATATAACTTTATTTTTTAAAGCACTAATATGTCTCAGTTACATTTAGCTACAGTACAAAGAATATTAAAATAGCACCTGAGAATTGTTTTAGTAAGTTGTAAAGAATCTTAACTCCTTTAGCTTCCTGAATTTTTTTCTACTCCATTATACAAAGAAAACAGAGTGCTCTCACTTCTACTCTTTCAGCCTATTGGGTCATCAGGGGCCTGATTTTCATGCGAACAGCCTTGAGGGAATAATCTGCACCTCTGAAGGGGTCCCAAACCACTCCATTCTCAATCTCATAAGGACTGTTGTTCCTTGGGTCATAGGAGCCCCCAGTGTAGTAGATGCCATTGAGATTGGCAGCTTGGCAGTTGTTGTACCACCAGCCTCCTCCATAGACTTCTGCACAGTTCTCTTCCCACTGGTCTGCATCCTTGTCAAAGGTGCTGAACTCCATGCCAGCATGAGACGTATACTCTGGCCCTTCCTCTACAGAACCCTCAATCAGAGCATCACCTGCCGTGCCTTCATACTTGGAGACCTGCAGGGGATAGCCTTCCGCCTCAGAGCCTACCCTCAAATGATATTCTGCATAAGCCCCATTCCCAGCCCAGTCCTCTAATTCAACCCGAAGGACAGAGCCCCTCAGTGTCAGTAAGTGGAGGTATTCATTGCCTAGCCAGAATTCTCCTTCCCCCTTGTCATTCAGACTGCCAAAACCTCTCTTGTAGTCTTGCCAGGTCCGGTTAAAATTCAGTGATCCATCCATTCTTTGCTGGATCAAAAGCCATCCTCCCAAACTGGTCTCTTGATCGCAATAAACAGAAAAAATCTTACTGGATCCTGGTAGCTGGATATTGAAAATGCCACTTTGGGCACCTGAAGGATGTGTTTGGAGGACATCATCACAGTCTAAAAAAAAAAATTAAGCTGGTTGGAGGACGTTACTCTCATTTAACTTTACAAAGATAGGCACCGCCCAGATTAAATGAAGGCAGATACTGCCTTTTTTCATTCTTTCCTTCCTTCCTTCCTTTCCTCCATAATGGTGAAAGGATTTATTTACACTGGGATGGAAAATATGCAAGTGAGTGGCATTTAAACCTACACATTGCAAAGGGGATTTTCCTCAGTGAATTAGGAACTTTACTAGCATGTAGTGATTAATAGCAAGTAACCAGCAAAGAAAGATATCTAAGCATCATTTAGTATTAATATGCCTTGTTTTTAACCTGATCTAGATGTCAGCTGAGACATACACTAAAAAGATCATTAATAAATCAGGTGATAATTCCAACAGCACACATTTTCAATGGTGAAAAAATTTGGTTAAACAAACTCAACATCGAGTTTCAAAGGGATTCATTCATTCATTCAACATGTATTTATTGAGTGATAACTCTGTACTGTTAGGCATTTGGGAATACAGAGATGAACATTATAGACAAAGACCCTGCCGCCCATAGAACTTACAGTCTAGCACAAAAAATGACAAGAATGTAATTTCAGTAATGCATTTAGAGTGTTAGGAAAGAAGTGCAAGGTGCTATGGAAGCACATTGCAGGAATAATAAATTTAGTCTAGGGGGTCAGGGAAGGCTTCCCCAAAGGAGAAGTGTGGATACCTCTGGCAAGGCGAGTTTTAACATGGCTTCTCTTGGTAGTATGTGCTTCTCTGACGTCTTCATGATCTGCTTCTCTTCCAGCCTCATCTGCCATTTTATAGCTCTTGCTTTCAAAAGAGGATTCTCCTCTGTTGTAAGTTGTGCTGCTACTTACATATTGTTTGCTTTGACTTGAAGTTTTGCCACTGGAATGGAACTCAGGTACATCCAAGTGAGAGCTAGTTTCCCCTAAGTCTGTGAAAATGGCAGATTCTAAGCCTGTAGATGGGAATCTATTCGGGAATGACTTTCCAGAAGAGGATAGGTCAAAGAAAGAAGTTTTACCAGGTTGTGCAAGGAGATCATCTAGGCTACCCGTGCTAGATAAAATGTGGGACAAGTCACCACAGTCAGAACCGTCTTCAGAATTTACCACTTCTTTGGTCACTTCTTTGCGACCATCAGGACCTATAACAGTCTTAGTAACAGTTTTAGAGCATGAGTGACGAGTGGTGGTTGTGGTACCAGAGGCAGCTTTCTCATTACCAATCAGAAACTCTTTGTCTCCTTTAGAAGTGACCAGTTTACTTGTGTGGTACTCTTTCTTTGTCCCTGGACTTGTACTTCCTGACAACTCTTCAAATGTGCCCCAGTCTGGGTTGGTAGGCTTGGTGCTCCCATGCCCTGTGCTATCTGGCCTAAAACTCCCAGGCTCAGAACTTCCAGATGGCCAACTGCCAGCACTTCCAGTTCCGGAGCTCCCAGAGTTCCAAGAACCACCAGCAGAGACAGAGCTCTCAGAATGCCAAGTGCTGGTACTTCCACTTCCGGTGCCCCCAGAGGGCCAAGTGCCAGCGCTACCAGGTTCATACCTGCCAGCACTTCCAGTTCCAGAGCTCCCAGAGGACCAAGTGCTGGTACTTCCAGTTCCGGTGCCCCCAGAGGGCCAAGTGCCAGCACTACCAGGTTCAGACCTGCCAGCACTTCCAGTTCCAGAGCTCCCAGAGGACCAAGTGCTGGTACTTCCAGTTCCGGTGCCCCCAGAGGGCCAAGTGCCAGCACTACCAGGTTCAGACCTGCCAGCACTTCCAGTTCCAGAGCCCCCAGAGTGCCAAGTGCTTCCAGAGCTCCCAGAGGACCAAGTGCTGGTACTTCCAGTTCCGGTGCCCCCAGAGGGCCAAGTGCCAGCACTACCAGGTTCAGACCTGCCAGCACTTCCAGTTCCAGAGCTCCCAGAGGACCAAGAACTGGAACTTCCAGTTCTAGAGCCCCCAGAGGACCAAGTGCTGGAACTTCCAGTTCCGGTGGTCCCAGGGTTCCAAGTGCCAGCACTACCAGGTCCGGAGCTCCCAGGGCTGCTGGGGCTTTCAGGTGCTGATCCTGGTACATGAGATGCAGAGTCTCCTCGAGTATTTCCATCTCTACCAGACCCCACTAACTCCATTTTTATCTGGGGCATTTCCATTAGTGCCTTCCACTCTGGAGGGGCCTTCGGAAGCTGGGTCTTGAACTCTCTGGAAAACAGGTCTGAATCTGGGCTGATTTTTATCACTGGTAAGTATTGCCTATCTCTAGAGGGAAGTAAGTCTTTGGCAATGACCTGTTCAAGTTGCTTCTGCTGATCTTCATAGTCCTTTAGATTTACCTCATGTGGTACAGCCCTACTGCATGACCCTTTGCAAGATCGAATCTTAATATCGATGTCCACCTAGAGAGAGGGGAAGAACAATTAAGAAAAAAGGCAGATATAAATGAACAAATTATGTCTATTGAGCTCTTTGTAGTTTGTTTATTTTTTGGAAACTGTTTTCATTTCTTTGATTTGGAGACCTTCCAAATAATACTCTATTTTCTATTTATATAGAAAATATATAAAAGAAAGAGATGCTAAGTATTGTAAGCAAGCCAGGATAAGCAATAGGAGGTATTTGGATTCGTCTTAGACTTAGAGCAGATTAAGAGTAAGGTAAAATTTCCTCTGAAAGAAAACAATAAAGAAGTGATCATGAGACCGAGCTTGAAGCCTCAGAGGCAAGGTACTATCTGGGTTTTGGAATAAGACATGCAGGGACTGAATATTTGCTTTTGAAATTCACTATCTATATGCTCTTGGAAAATTTGCTTAATGTAGCTGAGCTTTTATTCTCATCTGTAGAGTGGGGGCAATAATACCTCTTTGTAGGTAGATGATGGACATAATACTTTGCTATATATACATACAGTAGGCATTCAATGAATGAGCATTGCCTTTCTTTCACTGTTATTAAAAAACAAAGAAATCTGGTGTCAGAACCACATGCTTACTTACCTCCAGTCGTTTCATTTCTACCAGCTGATCCCTGACATTTTTTTGCAGAAGGTGGATGTACTGTACTTGTTCTATGACTTTGCGCTTTAGGACCTCAATTCTGCTTCTCAGATCTTCTATCACTTGGCTATATGTATTTTCATTGTCTGAAACAGAAAATATGGATACTGAATTAGCTGCTGAGTGATTTGCTTATAATCAGCAAAAGAAGGAAATTTGTTTACAAATATTCTCCATTTTATTTTGATAATAGTTTTTTCTCTGGACATTATATTTGTGAGTTCCAAATGTAGCAAGCATTTGATTTTTGGACAACGTTATGTCCTTGTTATTAATAGATGTCAATTAAGATGCCCTACTAGCAAGCAGTAATCTAACTAAATGGAGAAAAAAAAATCTCTTTGGAATTTAAAAGTGTAATTAGGAGGTAAAATAGTAAGTTTGAACATTCCAATTATTTCATCATATCCTTAATCAAGGGGCTTGAACATACATATTCTTGGATATTCTTACTGAGTTTTTCTTCTTACCTATATATTTTAAATTGTTCCTAAGCATTTTTTAGATCAATGGGATTACTCACTTGCCAGTTACTATTGCACCATTGACTTTAAATTAGTCACTTGTCTCCTAAAAATACTAAAAAGTCAAAGCAAAGCTTCAGGAACTGAGACCTCACTAAACTTGCTGCCCATGTCCTGAGTGAATCCAGTGTTTCCTAGTCCTAATGGGACCTAGTCCTAATCCTATGAGAGAGCTGAAACATAGCTCTACATTTAAAATTTTAAAGAAAGCCTTAATCAGCTCAGTGAAGTCTGTGGGTTGAATTCTCAGCTCCATTACATGATAACTTTGTGTCTTTCACAAGTCCCTTAACCCCTGGAAGTTTCCTCTCTGAAGGATAGAAACAAAAACAGAAACTCAGCAGTTTGGGCCCATCATATTTTCAGTATATGCTCTTGAAAAGAACATACTTAAATTCTAATCCTCAATCCAAAACTCTGACTTACTTTGTGACTAAACAATTCTAAGCTAACCTTTTCTATATTATAAAAATAACAAAAAAAAAACCTCTCTTAAAAATTCAGGGATATTGTAAAGGCATGTGTTTCTATTCTAAGTACTTCGGAATAAAATTGCAGTTGCTCTAAGGAGATTTCATATTTATTTAGGACTTTTCTTGTTGTTTTTGTTGGGTGCTATAAAATCAAAGCACTAAATGTAATACTTACTGTTAGCTGTGGCAAAATCCCCTCTCACAAGTTCCATTATATTCCTGGTCACTGAACTAGAGTCCTTATTGTTCTTCTGATAGTCAAAGAGTGAATTTTTGAGCTTATTTATTCTGTTTGTAAAATCTTGATTGACTTCATCAATCAACCCTTGCATCCTGCAGCCAGAAGGGCATTTGTAGTTCTGCAAATGAAGAGGAAAATTACATTAAGGGTCTGTACCTTGGATCCAGCACAATTCTGAAGGTTTCCTACAACCCCCATTGTTTCTTTCCCCTGTATCTTCAGATCATCTATCAATTTAAAAGTAGTTTAAGAGGGCTAGTCAGAGATCTTAGAGAAATTCTGGAATGTGGGTCCACTTAACCATAAATCAGGCCCCACAAAATCTTGAGGCCATAATACTTAGGTTTCCAGTATTTGCCTGAATATAGAACTAAAATTCAATCTGTTAATCCCACCAGTGCTCTGGAGTTCGGGAGGTAATTGAAGTAGTGCTCTCAAGACTAGGTTCCTTTTCATGTGTTTTCTTTAATTTAACATATAAGGAACTATTAGATTATTTCCCATTGGAAAGGTTTTCTATGACCTAAGGGGTCGTGCTGTGCACTGTTCTAGCATCTGCTCCCTCTGCCCCCAGCTCACCCAGTTTTCATCTGAGCAGAAAGGCCAGTCTGTCTCTTTGCAGGCCGATTGCTGTCTTTCCACAAGTCTTGGGCCACGTACACCTCCTCCTTCAGCTAAAAACTCACCTCCTTCGGTTTCTGCAGTCTTCAGAGGTTCATTTACACACATAAAAGAGAGAAGCACTGTTAGTCAGGTACAGAGGAGACACTGGCATGCCTATAAAGTCCAGAAAAGAAGAGGGGCTTTGGCAGAAATTAAGAGCACCCACTCTGGGGCCTCTACAAGCTTCATGTTTATCTTTTGAATGAAAATCCTTATACCCATTTTTACGAAGTTGTGAGAATTAAAGGAGAAAAGGTGTACAAATTTTGTAACTATGTTTGACACTGAAAAGCCTCAAATAAATGGTAGGAGTTTTAAAGGATTCAGTGTAATAAGGAAAATTATTTAAATAAAAAAATAGCTAAAATTTACCTTTTCAATTTCATTAATGTCTGGAGATAAAATGATAACTGAAAAATTCAGTTCTTTATCCTATAATTCCTGTTTCAATAGGAAAAAAAATTATACCATCTTCATGTCTGTCTCACCTTCAAGTTTCTTCTATGACCTTATGGGTCCATAATTTGAGTCATATATACCAAACACAAAAATGTGGCCAATTCAGACTTAAGACTTTTAAGGTTACTTATTCATGTAATAATTTCTTTTTATTTGCAATGAAAAAAGACTCAAAGCAAAAATAATGGCCTATGACTGACAACGCTTTCTGAACATCCTATAATGAGAAATACAGATTTTTTAAAATTTCCATTGTGATCTATTATAAGGTGAAATAGGTTATAAAAATATTCTTCCAACATGACTTTATATCCTCATAAACCAATGTGGGTTTTAGCTATTTTTATTTTGTATCAACAACTTACAAGGATTTTGCTGTGACTATTTGAACTTGGAATAGTTTTATTCTTATAATCAATTAAAATTTGCCATGTTGTTGTTTAAAAAATACCCCTGTAATAATAATACTAGTTCAAGCAATCAAGAACAATATATATAAGGGAACATGTACAATCTTTTCTTTTTTTTTCTTTCTTTATTTTTTTATTTTGGTGTCATTAATATGCAATGACATGAGCAACACTGTGGTTACTAGATTCCCCCCATTATCAAGTCCCCACCAGATAGCCCATTACAGTCACTGTCCATCTTTTCATTTAAGAAATACAATCATTAATTCAAACATACTTCAGAATAAAATGGCACAATTATAAAAATAGGCAAAAGTTAAATTAGCCAATAAGAGAGAGAGAAATAACCGAAGCCCGAGCAGCATACAGAATATCACTTTAACAAGTGATGTTAGTTTTATTTTCCATTAATTTTTTTTACTTATTATCTTATTACAAGGGAAACAGTTAAGTTAGAAACCCTCTTTAGTTTGTTCTGCTCTGGTACTATGGTTTATGACCGGTAAATGGAAAGAAATAGACTAGAATAATTTACAGCCTAGAAGTAACTAAATTTCTTGACCACATTTATCGTGTTTTTACAAAACCAAAATATTCCAAAAGCTTTGTTGAATGCAGTTTCTCTTGTTTTCTAAAAGTTCCTGGAGTCATACTTTACAAATTATTGCAATATTTAGTAATTACCTTAAAAGAATACAATTGCTTCCAAAAAAGCATATTGCCTAATCAATTAATCTCTTCTGATTTTGCTGTGTAATACGTTTTCAAAGAGAACTAATTTGCTTTTAATTTGTCTCGAAAGAAACACAAAAACAAGCTTACAGAAAAAATTATATTAAACCACTGTCCTGCTTATTATGGACAAATAGAAATAAATTAGTAGATTTTTAAAATTCTTATCATTAGAATGCTTTGTTCTGTTCACTAACACTAACTCTCCTGAGGCTTTATAGTGACAAAGATGGCAAAGATTTCTTCCCTTTAAAAGAAGACACCGAAGTTCTAAGATTGAGTTGTGGGTGTGATACCTCTTCCCTGTAAGTCTGGTGGTGTCAGGCCCACCTAGGAACTTGCCTCCATAGCCTAGAGTTTATAAAGCCTACAGTGTGGGAGGACATACGTGAGGCTGATTTAGACCTGCAAGCTCTTTACGGAAGAAACACCAGAGAGAACGCAAGAGAGAAAACCAAGGCGACCATACCCAAACTGTGCCCACCACACTCAGGACCAGGCAGAAGATTCTCTGGGAAAGCATCTTTTCTGAGGGTGGGGCTGGCTCCCGAGGAGCGCTCCAGCTGAAGGAAAGAAGGATTGCCTCTGCTCCTGGTTCCCATCCCATTTAAATCTGTGGGACCTTTGATTAATCATTATCTTTGTCCTGTTTAGACAGTCAACATGCGCTCTGTGTCCCTTGCTCCTTCTGTAAGGCTTGTGTCCCGGAAGTTCTTGCTCAACTCCCCAAGCGTGTTTGCTTCTGATAAGCTGTTTGCAAAGGCAGCAGCAGTTCGGGGAAGATCCCACATTCCAGGAACAGGGGGCCTTTAGAAATGCAAATGGAAACACAGCAGCCCATAACCAGACTGGAGTATTGGAAAGAACACGGAAGGCAGCTGAGACGGGCTAGTTGTAGCCCACTGTGAGGCAGAGAGCTGGCAAATGACGTTTACTTGATGGAGGAGTCCTGGTTGGATGACCTGACTTTTCGAAACTGACTGTGATGATAGGCTCACCCTAAAGGGCTTCTAGACGCTTGCCTTGAACAGATGACGTGCGTCTACTCGAATGGTTGAGACAGTAACCCCTGGAGCTAAACATCCTGCTTTAGAATCCCAGCTACACCCTTACCCAGCTCTGTACTTTTAAACAGATTACTTTACCTCTTTATGCCTCAGACTCCTCATTTTTAAAATAAAGGTAACGACATCCTACCACATGTTTTTATGAAGAATAAATGAGTTAATCCTTGTAAGCCCTCAGAACAGTGACTGTTACATGGTAAGCACTCAGGGAGTGTTAACAATTATAGGAGAACATAAACTGCCATGAAAAATACTACTTCCTTCCTGTTTCTGTGTCTTTGGTTTCTATACCTTGGGATATGTTTACTTACTTTCCTGGCTCTTCATCTCCATGTAAAAATTTTGCTTGGCTAGAAGTTGCCAGATTTGGCAAACATAAAAATAGGATGCCCAGTTAAAAATGAATTTCAGATAAATAACAAATACATTTTAGTTTAGGTATGCCTATGTAATATTTGGGATGTACTTTCAATTTCTGGGGGGAGGTTTATCTGAAATTCACCTTTAATCTGGGCACCCTGTAGCTCTTTAATCTGTCTGGCAATCCTACCTTGCCTCAAAGTCTGCTTCCTATGTGAAGCCAGTCCTCAAACTAGTAATAGCTAGTATTTTTTGAGTGTTTGCTAAGTACCAGGCACTTTGCTAGACACTTTACATAGTACCTGATTTCATCTCTCCAATTCACAGAAAATTTTTTTTATTAAGGTATCATTGATACACAATCTTACAAAGGTGTCACATGAAAACATTGTGGTTACTACATTCACCCATATTATCAAGTCCCCCCCACACACCCCGTTGCAGTCACTGTCCATCAACCTAGTAAGATGTTATAGAGTCACTACTTGTCTTCTTTGCAGTTTATAGCAATCTTATTCTTCCACGCTTCCTTAGACCATGTACCACTCTTGGCATTTATCGCTGTGGGAGACTTGTCATCTTTTCCACTAGATCACAAACTTGATAACTGGCATATTTTATTGGTCTTTATATCCTCCCCTGAAGGTATGGGCTGTCACTGAGCAAAAAAGCAAGAATGGGTTCCACTGTTGTGAAGTTGGCCTGCTCTCTCTCAAGTACTGCCAGCATGTGAAGCTTGCTGTAAATGGACGAAAGCCCTGCGCAATGCAGAACCCTCCTTCACTGCTTGCTTTATGAAAAGTCCATGTTCTGATCGAACTCACTCCTGATGTGGCTTTTTTGGATTTCTAGTGGCAGCTGCAGTGCCCACAGGAAGCCCCAGAGCCCTGCCCAGGTTCTGGAGAGCAGTGATTCTATGGAAAGCTGGGTTACACTTGACAGTGACTGAACTGGCCAGGCATGGACAGCAACTCAAGGCTTGACCTCTGTGGATGATTTCCTTTGCCCACGGGAAGGGCTCCTCTTGGGAGGTGAGCATGGTATATGGAAGCAATTTCTAAGAGTAACTTGGTAGGCTGCAGGCAAGTTAGTTGAACATAATCTGATTGAAAGTAAGTTAACAGAAAACAGTTTGATTAGGTGCCGTCTCTCTGGGAGTATGTCAGGGCATGGCTGAGGTACCATTGGGGGGCTTGATCCTTGCTGTCCAGTGGGTCCCTCAAATACCTGTGCCCCTCACTCCCTTACATCATCCAGGGCACTGCTCAGATGTCACCTCTTCAGAGAGGCCTTTTTTGACTATTTTACCTAAGTACAGCCATTCCATTAACCCAGTTTTGTTTTCCTTCTTAGTACTTTATCCCCAGCGGACGATATGTATTTCAAAATGAATTATGTCGCCCCACACTAAGCTTCATGATGCCAAGACATGCTGCCTAGTACAACGTCAAGTAGAGAGTAACACTAATAAGCATTTATTGGAGAAATGGGGTCTCTCACAGAGGCAGCACAGGATGGTGGGAGGAGAATGGCCTTTGCAGAGAGTGAGATCTGGATTCTAGATAAGTAACATTGACAAATTAAATTTCCTGAGCCAGTTTACTTATCTGTAAAATGGGGGTGACAGTATTTATCTTGCAGGGCTGTCGGGAGGATTATGTAAAATGGCATACATAGCATGTTAGATATACACATCAAGGAGCCCCAGAATGGTAGCTTTTATTGTTCCTAGAATGTCCCACAAAATAGAAAGTTGTCATGTTCTCTCTCCAGTAATCAGGCACTCCTGTGAGACCCTCTTGTGGTTTGGCACTGCAGGACTGAGCACTGGCCTGGCCCCCTGCCCCATAAGCAAGTCATAGCATGAACTATGGAGAAATAGGTTTTGTTTAGCTGGGAAGCCATGCAGATGAATAGACCACAAATAACACAAGGAGTATCATTTTTTAAAAGCATGTGAAAATAAGGTTATCTTTACAAATGTAAAAATGCAGGAATAATTTTGAGGATTTTTCAGTTTCTTAAACCACAACTTCTATGTATTGCATTTTTTCCAGAGATGACTATATCCTAAATCCCTTAGCTCCAATGTGTAATGTTTCATTTATTAATCCTTTTGAAATTAACATAATGTTCCACAAAATATAAATATTTAAATGCAGGGATTCACACTTTGTTATGCCATAACATCTGACTGCACTGGTGTAGTTTTTATTTGTGTGGCGTGTAATATATGTAAAAAGAATAGAAATTCTACAGCTGTTTCAGTTTTAACTGTATCTACACATCAAAACTTAGAAGAGTAAAACATATAGCCAACAATCTAAATATTTATCATATGTAAACATAACTTAAAAATACAAAACAGAACAAAACAAGCCCTCAGGGGTTTTCTTCTGAATGGAGTGCTTTTCCTTGGGTTACATCTTACGGAAGTAAGAGAACATCTCTTTCCTTACCAATTTATTTTAAATGAGTGGAAGTCTGAGAGCAGTTCACATATTCATTCATTTAAATGAACTTATTTATTATATGTTTATTATTTGTCAGTCCTGCACGCTATGTTCTTGAGATAGAAATGCAAATAATGTATAGTCGTGTACCTTAAGTTGCTTACAATTGGTGAGGAAATCCAATATATATGCAGCTGAAATGTTAAACCATTTAAAAATTGTCATGTTTGTAGATCAAATGAATATCTGCCATTTCATGTGGTTTACTCTAATACAAAGCAATGGAAAAAATTCTGTGAGGTATATTCAAAGTACTGTTAGAACACAGCGCATAGGGTAATATATCATTTCTGTATTGCTTTCTGTTACATTTTGTGTAAAATGTTCCTTAAAAATGTCCTTAAAAATATTCCTTAAAAATGTCAGATTTAATTCAGGTCTAAAAATGCAGATCCTTCTGAAAAATGCACATTACTTCTTCTGGTATAACAATCTATATGAATCTGTACATTTATTATTGATCTAATAACATGACCATAATGGTTTTTTGACCGGAAATATTTTGTTAAAACAATATTAATGCACAATTGGAAAGTACTAAAATTAACTCCTAAATTTTGAAATGCCTGAATTATAAACATTTAGAGGAGATTCTAGTGCTCAATATTTTCAGGGCCTCTGCTTCAGCTTTTTACAACAGCAACTGAGCTATAAAAGGATTCATGGGAAAACACTGGCAAAGCTAATTAGCTTTGTGAATCTTCTTTTCTCCACTTATCTCTTGCATTCCAAGTCTATTGCAAAAGCCTGTTTTTAACCAAGCTGCTTTACTATGAAAAGTGAATGAGCTGGTATGATAATCTATGTAAGACTAACTAATGGAACTTTCATTTTCAGAACTCATGAATAAATACCCTGACGCCAGATGGTTTTCCTAGAAGTTACAGCTGTGGGGAGAAGATGAAAATTTCCTTAAATACGTAGCCATGATTCTGAACTGTAAGTACAAAAGTAAGAAAGGAAAAAAAGAACTTTTCTGGAGAACTATAGTTCTTTGTAATCTCCTTATTCAGGAAATAAACCTACTTTGTTTCTTATAATTGAACTGTCCCCAGATTAATAACTTTTAATTGAAATTTTTTTAGCATTTTTGAAATTAAATTAGATAATGTCCCAGTAGTATAATAATCATTCTCTTTTTTTTGTCCTTAAACATAATTTTCGTGGTCTTTTACTTAAGCAGTTTTAATCAAGTTTCCACTAAGTAGTTATGAGTGTGTGTGTGTGTGCATGTGTGTGTGGTGTGCATGTGTGTGTGGTGTGTGTGTGTGTGTAGGATGTGTGTATGTGAAAGAGAGAGAGAGAGAGAGAGGGTGACGGGGATATAGAGGAGAGATGGGTGAAGGTGAGGTTCCTGAGTTTTTCCCACTGCTTTATTGCTTTTCATTTTTAATTAAATTATTTATTTTTCAAGACAAATTAATTTTACTTATAATGTGCTTTCCTAAATTTTACTAGATATATAAAATTTTTGCATTGAATACATATTCAAGCATAAATGTTATTCTTGAAAAGTGAAAATGTCATATAGATGAATAATCAATTAATGTATTAATAGCAACAAAATGAATTCATTCCGACACCATACACCTTAAACCATTAAGTCTGGCACACTTCTCTGGTTTCACTGGGGTTCTTCTACTAAGATCAGCAAACGAGCTGTCAGCTGCTGCTGCTTTAATAGCAATATACTGGAATCTGGGAAAATGGCATCTGTAAGGCACTTAGACTTTCCATACCAAGGAATTATAGGACAAATATGGGGTAATTTAATTACAAGAGCCATTTAATTCTCTGTAGTTTTTCTTATTACCTATTTTTAATGAGCCAGTGTATAGTAAAACTGAGGCGATTTAAAGAAGGCACTGGGGTAAAATTTTGCTGAGATACAATTCAACAAAAAATTATTGATAATAACAGCAGAGGATCCCACATTGAAGGACATTTTACAAAATACTTGACCAGTGTTAAAGTCATGAAAAACAAGGCAAGATTAAAGTGTTACCAAAGCTGACTAAGGAGATGTGACTGTTAAATGCAGTGTGGTCTCCTGAATAAGATGCTGTACCAGAAAAAAGACATTAATGTAAAAGCTGGTGAAATCTGAATAAACTGTGGAAGTTAGGAAATAGTAACCACAAGGAGTTGGTTTGTTAGTTTTGGCAAATGAGCCATGGGAATGTCAGATATTAACATGAGAGGAAGTGAGATGACAAGGATGGGGAACTCTCTGCAGTATCTTTATAAAGTTCTGTAAGTAGAAAAATCATTCCCAAATAAAAAGGCCATCAAGAAGTCAAAGCAAAAAATATTAAAGTTTTAAAGTTGTATTTCCAAACTTCACTGACATGGGATTCAAATCCCATGCAATACCAACTTCACAGCCAAAACAATTCAAGTCTGTCTTTTATTCTTGTCTTGGAGAAATTTCCAATGTCATCTCATTTGACCCTTACCACAGACGGCTTTGCGATGTAGGGAAGGAAAACAAAACATTTCCAGTCCAAGGTCTCCCACCTGTTAGGCCATATTTTTTTTTAAGTCACACTTTAACTATTTGCCCCTGAGGATTTGAAAGAGGCCACTTACATCACAGAGTGGAATCTGCCCTACCGTGTTTATTTAGGGAGAGTCAACATCAGATTTATTTAGAGCAGTTTCCCATTGTCTTGCTAATGGTTTCAGCTCCGGGCAAGTTCGCTATGGATTCAATGCGACCAAAGAAATTGACAGCAGAACGTTCTTGGGGTGAAAGGGTTTATTACCCAGCTTGTTCTCCCCTTGGCAGGTCGAGCACTAGCGTCTCTGCCTCCGCCCAGAACACTGGGCCGAGCTCTCTATATAGCACAGCAATAGCTTATTGCCTAAAGGTGTGGAAGCAGTAGCCTAGCAACAGGCCAGTTACATCATCAGGTGGTTTAAGTTCAGTGAGGATCCTGGCCATAGGAACCCCAACTTCCCCACACCCATCTACCTTGGGTCACTTTGTGCTTTTGAAATTTTCAGTAGAAGAAAACCTTGGTGAGGACCTGGGAAATGGAAGGGCAAAGAATACTGGATGCTGGCCTTGGGAAACGCACTTCTGACCCAGCTGTAAACCTGATCAAATGTTGTGATCATGAATTTCTCTTACTTTGTACCTTGAAATATTTCCCAGTGAAACTGAGACAAGCAAGAGCTTGAAATTATGCAGCCAGCCTTCCCAAAAGCCTTTCAAACTTGATACAGACGTGTGTTCTACAAGCCAGTGGTCATACCTACTATTAACACTCACAGCAGGCCATGGCTACCTGCCCTTTGGACCAAAACTCTTGTTTCTGAGGCCAGTAACTATCTTTAGTTTGTTCATTGTCCTTTCTAAAGGAAAAAATATTAATAGTCATCTGGTATGTGGTGATTACTGGGAAGTGATTATGGTTTATATACACTTTTATGGGGTCAATTAATTCTCTGATAATTTCTCTGCCCCAAAATACTTTGTGAAATCTCTCTCTTGAGAATCAATATCATCACAATTATGTTCTCTGACCATAGGGTATTAAATAGTAAACAATTAAAAAACAGTTTTAAAAATCACAAGCTTTGGAGCCAAATAATATTTACTTTATAACCCTTGGGTTCAAAAGAAATCAAGGGAAGTTATAAATTACTCAGATCATGAGTAGATCTTAACATAAGGCTGAATGAAGAAAATGAGTACAACAAAGACCTTAACAGTACTTCTTGAAGTATTTATGGTAAAGGATCATTTTTATTTAATTTCCAATCAATCACAGACCCATTAGATTATAAAATGAAATAAAAATAATTACTAGAAAATCAAATTAAAGAACCAAGGATATACAAAATATATGCCTGAATTTTTATTATTAGATCCCAAAGACATAAAGTTGCATTTCAGTGAATATGATCAGAGCAAAGATAATGTAGGAAAAAATGTTTCTACATGCTAATTCTCAAATTTTTAATTTAGCAGAGACCAGAGACAAAAAATTTGAGGACCAGCATTCTGAGTAACACTGGTTTATACTACAGTGCCGTTTATAATAATTTAAAATACACAGCACCAAAGAACAATCCATGATTTTGTTAAAAAGAAAGCCACGAGCCCAAGAGCAAGGTACTTGTGCCAGGTCACCAAACTGGGCTTAATGCTTAACACCAATGGTAGTTTCAACCTCCCCCAGAAATGCAGTCTTAACAGGCAATTAGGAACTTTCTGGTCAGCACAAGTAAGGTCAGCACAGAAACCCTCTCCTTCCCACCCAAAGGATGAGGTAATCTGTATGGTAAGACCCTAAGGGAGGTGACCTTGCCAACAATCCTTTCTTTTCTTCTGTTAATAACTCCTTGCCCTACCCTCCAGCCTATAAAAACCTTCCATTTTTACAGTTTCTTGGAGCATCTCTTTGTTTGGCAGAAGAGGTACAGCCTGATCCATGTATCACTTAAAGCCAATTAGATCTTCAGTTTTACTCAATAGAATTGTGTTTCTTTACAATTTACAAGAATGTGTTCAAATAAAGAAACACACATCAAATCTACTGCAATGATTGTTTAAAATGGGAACAAAGGGAAGAAAAGGAAGTTTGAATAAAAGAGAATCAATCAGTCCCAGAGGGACCCAGCACAGGTGAATGAGAATGGTGTAAGAAGAGTGAGATCAACCCCACTTCAGCCTCTGAGGGACGCACACCCATACACAATCACACACACACCTCAAAAGGTATATGAAACAGTCTTTCCCAGACTTTTGGTCTCTTCATCACCAACTTACTATTTGCTGTCTTCTTTAACTCATCTTTCTATATTTAATTCTTTTTTCCCCCCATTCTTTTTGAGTTACATCAAACTGATAAGAAATCATTGGGGAGATATATTTTCTCCAGGGTTAAATTGTGTACTTTGTTTTTCACTCTTATCATCTCAATAAACCAAATGTATCTACTATAAATATCTTGGCTAGTTTATATTGGTTAGAGTCAGAGTCAAAGAAGTTTACATCTTGTAAAGTTCTCAAGTATTTTGTCTATACTATATTTCTTCATTTCCCACTCACTGTCTACCAATTTCCACAAATCTAAAAAATAATCTTTAAAGGGTCAGCTGAAATCAACCTGGCTGCGTGTTTAAGAAAGAAGCTATTCAGAGTCTTACTGAGGACCGCGATCAGTCAGAGAGAGTTCTGAGTAACTGCTCCAAAGCCCTTTGTTTGGAGACAACTTAAATACTTTTTACGGTGGGAAATATGTGCGAGAAAGAGGTTACATTAATCAACACATCAAGGCCCTGTCTTAAGAGAACAGTCTATGAGCATTCTGATGCTGTGTGTGAGAGGAATCAAGGTTTAGGATTGTTCATTTCTCAAGAATTCTACCAAAGACAAAACCAGACCAATTTTTTTTTGTCATTTGTTTTTTAAGCATGCCAGGCTGTTTTTTTTACACCTCTCGTTACAGGTGAATGCTTGTGATAGTCTTGTGACTTGTTTGTGACAGGCAAGAATGGCTGCAGGGCATCTTCACGGCAAAAGGGAGCTGACCTGGCAGACTGGGCCCTCTAAGGGCTGGTATAGCTCCTTTGCCTGTGGAATGACCATCGTGGGGAATCACAGAGTTCCATTTTATTTTACAAATGTATAACTACTAAACATAGGAAGAATCGAAAAAAGTTCAGCGCTTCAGAGGTATATTTAAAATACAGCTTGATATTTGTCCAATAAAGGATTACTTCTGTCTGCTGATTAAACAACTCTGCCTTTGAACTGCATGACCTGAAGTCATGGTATCTGTACATCTGTGTCAGTACCTTCCCTTATGGAAGCTTCCCTCTGCAGGTTTCTCGAAGGGCATGGCCACACACATTTGCTTTCCACTTAGCCTCCCTATTTTGCAGTGACCTGAGTCTTTATATGCCTAGGGAAGGGTTGAGAGAGAACTACCTGTGATCTGAGCTGTGGATAAAAGTGAACTGTCTCTAGGAGGCTCCAAACTCTTTGTTTCACTTAAAAGTAGATTTTTAAAGTTGATTTATCAAGATAATTCTTTCAATTTCCATTTTATTTATGGAGGCATGATCCTACTGAACCTAGAAGTATTTCTCATGCATTAGTTCTTAAACTGTAGCCCTTTAATGTTCACCACTAAATATTAATAACTAAGTAAAATTTGAATTTCATCTGCTTTTCTCTAACTTTAGGTTTTAAAATTAACTTCAAAATTAATATGTACTCACAGCATGTCAAACAATACAGAGGTTTATAAAGAGAAAGTTAGAGGTCCCCCTCTACCAATCAATGCTGGATTACCCAACATGTAAACCAAGTATGTAGTCAGGACACTCACAGTAAAAGGGGGCTGGCTCCAAAGTGTTTTTGAAAGAATGTTGTAATTGATATTTCAGAAGAAGCACTGGACAAGCAATCATGGGAAAAATCAGAAGTTTTTGGACTTCATTATACTTATTTTGTGTTTTAGTATGTTTGTTAAATTCTACATTATAGATTGGTTGGGGGAGAAAAAATATGTACAAAGAATGCATATATGTTAAGATTATATTTTGTTCAAAATGCATATGCACAGACTTTTTACATAATTATCATTGTAGAATTTCCATCTTAAAATTTCCCTATTACTTGTAAATATTTCAAGTTCATATGGAGATGTTATGCTTATTAAGCAATCATTCTATTCCATTGTACTAATAAATCATCTTGCTTTTCCATTCTTCCACTGTTAAATATTTTGTAAATTTCCCAGTCACTAAATATATGTCTATATTTGTATTTCTGTCCATAGCTATTTCGTTTTTCAAAATTTATTTTCTTGGGCTAAATCACTAGAGTAGTATTATTGCATCCAAACTTATGAATATTTATAGAACTCTTCCTATTTATGACCAAACTGCTCATCCAGTGGATTTTATAGATTTACAAAGGGTAGACTGCATGCCTTCTGAGTTTAATGGTTGTTTGGAGCATGACAAGGTAGGAGCAGGGAAGGCCCGAGGCAAGATGGAAGACAGTAAGACAGCAAGATTGCTATTATCTTGGCAAGAGATGTTGCATATCCCAACTAGAATGGTGGCAGCAGGTATAGAGAAAGAAATGAATATAATAAATATTTAGGAAGTGTGTTTGACAGGCTTGATGATCAAGGGAAGGAAGAAGGAAGACTAGAGGATGGGTCAGTGGGTTTTTGGAACTTGAGACCTGGATGGAATAGAACGGGTTTGGAAAGAGAAAGATACTACTCTGTGTGTATCCCCAGTACCCTAGTACAATGAAGGCATTCAGTAAGTGTTCACTGAATGAATGCTTCATGCATGCATGAATGATTGAGTGCTGCAGACAATGAATATTGATTCCTGTTTCTTAAAGCTTCACAAGTATTTGGTTATACACCTGGAAGTTGATACACTGTTTTTCTCTCCTCTATAGGATACTTTAAAATCAGGACTTATGAGAACAAGAAAGTGAGAGAATTAGGAAGGAAATTTTGGAAAGAAAGAGAATCCAAAGCAATAGCTCAGGACTTCAGAACAACCACACTCTCTTCTCATAAAGTCAGTCAGTTACTTTCCTTGTCAACCTTACACCAACTTATATAGACTTTGCTATTCCTTATAGAAAGTTGCCAATCCCTGGCAGCTAAAAATTCAATATCCCTGGATTCAGAATGGAGTAATGGCTCTTTTCCACTCACCTCATCATTCACCAGTGAGGGACCAAGCAGGTTGTTCCTTAAAGCCCCCTGCTCTGAGCTGTCGTCCTCTCAGAACACCCACATATGGCCACAGGGGTCCAGAGTTAAAAGGTTTTTCTGGGAGAATCCCCAAACAGCCTTTTATCTCCAGTTGTACTTTGGGTACCATGAACCTCAGTTATGTGATTGTGACTTATATTTATGTTCTTATGTCAAATTTTGTGACTTTGGGTTATTATATTTTCCCATTATTTGTCTTATATCCCCTGAAAGGCAAAGGCCATGATTGCTCTTTCCTTCATAAATCCCTAAGAGTGTATTTAACATGAAATAAGGACTCAGCAACTACTGATGCTTGCCCAATTGTAATTACTAAATTGAATCAAAGTGGTGGTTTTTAATAGTCAATAAAATGTACCATATATCTAGTCTTAGGAAACAAAATGTTTATTGCAATGGCATGTAGATAAATTATCACCAAAATAAAACTGTTAGTGGAGTTTTCAATATGGGTTGTTTTTACTCTTAAAATGAAGTAAGACTTTGCAAGTCCATTGTCCCACAGGAAAAATATTGTATTTTTCTGTTCAGATAAAGTCCTTTAAAAAAAGTAAATCACTTTTGAAATGGTCTTTTAAACATCTCCAGCCTATGACCAAAACAAAAAAAAGAATATTAAACATGTATAATTCTCTCCATTTAAAAAGAAGAATTAAATATGAATGACATAGAAGTAATAAACATGGAAAAATACTTAGGGATTTAAAATGCTATCATTTACTCAGATATTTTTGGTATATAATAAATATTTAAGAAATAATAAAAATGAAAAATCACTAAGAAAATGACACATGATCACTATGCAAAATATGTAAACAATCTGTAAATATCAAAATGCAAAATAGGGCAATAATTTTATTATTATATATTTAGGAAATAAGCTAAAATGTTATCTCCTCAAATAAATAAACTTTAAATAAACTCCAAGCTCAGTAATGTAGGAATACAGTTCAAAGTGAGTTTTAATTTCTA
Source organism: Smutsia gigantea (assembly GCA_032199065.1). NCBI lineage: Eukaryota > Metazoa > Chordata > Mammalia > Pholidota > Manidae > Smutsia > Smutsia gigantea. Next base: position 7,517 of record JAVSCE010003179.1, on the reverse strand, counting down.
TTTAAGGCTAAATATCCTTAATAAAAGACTTAAAATTAATAAATATAGTAAGAGATAAATGAGAAGAAACTTTCAGAAAGTTTTTCTGAAGCTTTGTGGACTAATAGGAATTAGCAATTAACTGGCATGGTAAGATGATTTATTTATCTTCTATTTCAACATGGTGTCTGGCCCAACCTGTTTAGCTCCCCCAAGGAAGTGTTGCTGTCCTTCTCCAGTGGAGTATCTATTGAGTGGGATTATCTTCATGGTGGTTTTCTTCATGGAATACCACCGTGATTTCCAAGTGGCCCAAATAATGCCATTATCATAACCATTAGGCGTAGATGTTTTTGAGTAAGTACCACCTAAAACAAATTGTAGATGTACATATCACTGCTCTTGAATTCCCTTGCTTCTGAAAGTCTGTAAAGAACTATCCATTATGAAGTCCATTGTCACTCACATCAAATATATAGTGTTATCTACTTACCAAAAATATCCCTAAGGATTTCCTGAAATCTTGGTTTACTTTTGAAATAAACTTAACATTAAACAACTCCTATGTCTGTATGGTGCTTCTTGGTCACATCCATACTTTAAATGTATTCATTACCAGTAGGTCTAGAACCCTACATTTCCTCAATTGGTCTCTCTCCCTAAGCTTAGCCATCTTGGATACAGTGATTATAGATTATCTTTCTGCAAGCAGGTTAGAATAGCATGAGTCAAATTTCCTGGTCTTATGATCTCAAGTGATCTGAAAGCACAGTTTTCCTGGAAAATATAAGGAATTTCAGAAAATGGTTCTAGAATGTTATTTTACATCTCCACTATAAAGTGGAGACCAGGTTGATTTGCCTTTTCCTTGTCCCTGGGCACCCAGATCTCATGTAATTTTGTAAGGGGTTGTCTTAAGTCCAATGCTGGAGTGTACCATAGGCTGTCAACATGAATACCCTGGGTCATATGGATCAAACAACTTCCCTGCGAGTTTCTTCTAATTATATGATTTGTAGGTGCAAAGATAAGCTTCTAAAAAAAAGAATAATAATACTGTGAAAACCAAAAGGTAAATTTAAATAGTTTTAAGAGGATTCCATGTTATCTACTGACTAGGACAGTGCCCTAAGGAGGTAGGATTGCCTAGTCTAATGGATCTTTTAGCTTCAGTAGGGCTTCTCCACAGGTAACTGTTGAGTAGTAAAAATAGTTTGTCAGTAAGTCAATGTTTAGAACTATTCCAGCCTTAGAGAAAACTGTAGCTTGCCCTCCCCCATCCCAAAATAAGTGCCTACAGTCCGCAGGCTGGATGCCTCTTCTCTCAAGCTTTCATGGGCCCTGCCCTTACCAATAGTTCTTTGCTCTTTATGTCATTCCTCCAGACACCTGCTCACTGCTCACTGATTATATCTGACGCATAGCTCATGGGAAACTGACCCAGACTAATCTGTTTACAAAGATATGGTAATGTTAGTCCATCAGGATCATATATACGGCAGGTCTAGAGGAGATACCATAACTGAAAGTGTCAACTCTGATGGTGGTAGTTTCAGGCACAATGACAAACCACTCAGTATTTTGGAGCAGGTGGGTTTCTTATAGAAGGGCCAATTTGGAGTGTGAATTTAGTATTAATCCAATTCTGGTTTAAAATAAAGAACTATATGATAACCACCCTTCCCAATATCTTTACTAGTTGTTTCCCATTTCCTTATGTATCTATTTATTGCTTTATAAAAATATAGACGGTACACTAATTCCTGTATCTTAGGAAGAAAGCCTTACCTTGGTAGTAAACTCCATTGAGGTGGCCTGCATGACACTTGTTCATCCACCAACCAGATCCATCCTGCTCGGCACAATTGCCTTCATACTTATCATTGTCATTGTCCCAGGTACTGAACTGCATGCCATTGTGGGATGTGAAAAACTTGTCACTAGGATCATCACCAAAATCATAGCCTTCAAAGGCATCTCCAGCATCTCCACCAATGAAGTAGGCATATGTCAGGCGGTATTTGTCAGCTTCAGGTCCCACCTTGAATGAGGCATAGTCGGCAGTACTATAAGAAAGAGAATAAAGACATAATATCCTGAGCCTCACTAAGGATCTTAGAAGGTCCCTCTTCCATAGGACAATTGTTTGGAATTTTTGATTTTGCTTCTTAAATGTGAAATGTGCTCATTGAATATTTTTCTGCAAATCCAGCAAGAGGCAACAGATGTGTAAACCAGTTCAGATCTTACCACCAACACCCAGGATGGGTCTAAAAGCCTTTAGGGCATCCCTGTGAAAACTAAAACTTCAGCCATTTGGATGTTTTTGCCTATAAGATCCTACTATTAAACCCAAATGTATGGGTGAATCCGACTAATTCCATATTTTCCACTTTTATCTAAGTGTTTAGCATTGTGCACACAGTCATCATAAACTATAGGAATTATCTGACAGTAACTAACCATTAATGCTCCAAACTTGAGAGAGTTACAGCTCCATTAGCCACTCATACCATCTGAAGGGTGAGTTCCTAAAGGGGTTTTTCTTTCCCAAGACAGTGTGGCAGTGGCAATAAGGAAGGCTTCCTAGGGCGTCCCATCAAAGCAGTGGTCCCTGTGGCCCACAAAACATGAGCTGTAGGATCAGAGAGAGATTCTCCCCTGGGAAAAAAAAACTTGTGAATGAGAGCCACAATTCTATGGAATTGCAGGGAAGGATGGACCTTGGTGCATGCACAGAGATTTCCAGAAAATATTTAGCTTCCTCTCAGATCTCTAGTACAAGTGAAATGGGAGATGTTCTCATAAGAAGAGGTCTACTGACTATGGTTCTTTCTGAGTAGAACATTTTAAAATAAAAATACATGTTTTCAGACAATGTATTTCATTATTTCATGGACATAACAAGAGAGCTGGATATTTCACCTAAATTTTAACTAGGTATACAGTGCTTAAGGACCCCAGATACCTCTATCTGACTGAAAGAGCTAACTGATTTAATTTTAAGATAGTTCATGGATTTGACTGAATAAATGGTCATTAAAACACCAGGAAATATGAAGAGGCTGGATTTGCTTTTCAACCAGAATAGTCATTAAAAGGACCAGCTGTAGAGTTAAACTACCCGAGTTAAAATCCAACTGTTACCATATACCAGCAATGTGACCTTGGGAAAGTTAATCTATAAAATGGGATTAATAATAGTATCTGCCCTGTGATTATTTGAATTAGATTAAATTATGATTTCAGGCTCAATGTCTGGTTCATTTTAAATGTCAGTACATATCAGCTATTATTCTGTAATGTTCCAGGATTATAGATTGTACCAGAACATTCATCTCCATCTTGGATAGGAACCACCTGTTTGGGCTGCCCAAAAACCAAAGTGACTTCTGCAAAGAATGGTCAGATGTGCTCTTTGCATTTGTCAGGCTCTCTTTGCTACTGGTCTATTGATGTTTGGAATGTGCACATTTCAGACAACCTCTAATCAAAAAGAAAGTCTTTCTGAACAGTACCTGGTTCTCCCATTCCAGTCCTCCAGCTCCACTCTTAGTACATATGGGATGGCAGACTGTGTGCTTATCAAATGAACCTTCTCATTTCCCAGCCAAAATTCTGTGGTGCCAGTAGGAGACAGATGTCCAAACCCTTCTTTATACTGAATCCAATTTTTCTTGAAATCCAAACTGCCATCAAGCCTCTAATTACACAATTGCATGCACAAAAGGAGAGAGTGGATTATCAGTGCACGTGAAATATTATAAACATATAGTCAAAACTATGGATGATATGATTCCAACATTTACTAACATAGTGACCTTGGGCAAGCTGTCTCAGTTTCCCGATCTGTCAAACAAGAACAACGAGGCTTACTTCTTAGGGTTGTTGGTGGGATTACACAAGAGAATGTAAGAGAAATAGTCAAAGGAGTGTCTCCTTAGGGTAAATTCTAAATTAGTGTGAATTTTGCAGACACTCAGAGGACTTCAGGACTCTAGCCTGCTCTTGCTGATTCTTGTACTAATGGTAGAAAGGTCAGCCTGTTGCTCCATCTGTCTACCAGCAAGCACTGCCATCACACACTCCCTCTGAGCACTCCCTGCAGGATTGGTTGTAGCAATGGTCAAAGGTAAACGATGTAAAAGGGCCCACAGTGGGTGCCAGGGGCCGGCAGAGGCAAGAGTGGGCCCTTGTTTTGGAGCAACCTAACTGTATCCTCAGGGGGCTTTCATCTTCTTGTGATGGGCACCTGTAGGTCCTGATCAACCTAATGAAAGAGGTCCCTTCTAATTCTGTCACTGTGGTGCCATGATCATGTGCTCTCATGGCTCTACAACAGCTTAGTACAGAGTCAAAGCACAGACTCTGAAACGAAGCTGCCTGGGTTCCAATCCTGACTCTACTACTTTTTAGTTATGTGGCCTTGGGTAAGTTACTTAACCTCTTGTGCCTGCATTTCCTCCTCTGTAAATAGAGGTAATAATTGTACCTGACTCAGAGAGAGGTTGTAAGAATTAACTGAGTTAATATTCACAAGGTGCTTACGAAAGTATGTGGCATATGGCAGGTGTTTATTTGGGTGTTTATTAAATACACGTGGTGAGGGAAAAATACCTTCTGAAACACAGTCCATCCAAATCCAGACCCATCAATTTCACAGTAGACTAAGAACTGCTGCTTAGCTGTCATAGGTTTGATAAAGTAAAGCCCACTCTCTTTGGCTCCCTTGTTGGCAATGTCCTGACAATCTGAAGAAGAAGAAATTTTCCCATGGTTTCAAATTCAGGTAGCTCTTCCAGCCTTGCAAATAAGCTTCTAAGATGTTGCAAACTATTCATTTTCCCAGAAACATATTATTGTCACATCATTATTCTTTTGAAACTAGTTCTAGCTATTCAAGAAATGTTTAAGCAATTGGACATTTTAGATTTAATGGCTAAATTTTGCAAATTATTCCTATACATTCCAATACATAACATCTCCTTTACTTTCTAAATTCTTTGATGAGCATAATCCCAATATAAACCTTTCACTTACCTTTCCCCGTTGTGTCATGTATTTGTACTGTGTCTTTGCAAGGTTCCTGACACTGTGCTTCAAGCTGGGCTACCTTCTGTTTCAGGTTACTGATCTTTTGTTTATTTGAATTATATATATCCTGCAAAAATCTATAAGCAGAAGAATAAGATAACATAGTATTCCTTTCAGAGGAGTAATTTTGTATTTTCTTTTAAAAATACTACCTTATTTTCTCAAGAATTACTTCTTGATAAATTACTCCATTCATGGGAAAATTTTTAAATCATGTTACTCAATTGAGGTGAATTAAAACTCCAAGCTTTTTGAGGAAAAAAAGACAAAGTCATTGTCAATAAACTTTGACGTCATAAGAAGTCATTCTAATTTTTACCTTCTGAATCAAGGGCAGCAGATGTGAGTGATAATTCTGGTGACTAGGAAGACTGTCTTACTAAGGACAGAATGTTCTTAAGGTAGGAAAGGCCCTGCTCAGTAATTCACATGTGCTGAAGCATTATTCCTACACACTTGTGGATTTACTGAGGATCTGTTTATGGATTTCAGTCTATCACTTACATGGAAAAACCATCAGGGGCATTATCTTGCACAAAATAAAACAACAGACACTCTCCCTTTCTTCTTAAGGTTTCTGTTTGTATAGCTTCTGAAAAGGCTGGGGGAAGTAAAAAACGTGGCTTTTATACTTTATTGCAGGATTGTTTGTGCATATTCAGGAATGATACAAAACTATCTGCAGTGCATGGACTGTTGTGCCTTTCTGAGAAGTGAAGGATAGTGGACTCTTGGGCCACTTCTTTTCTCTCAGTCACCTTAGCAAATTTCAGCACAAAAGTCTCCTTCAGCTTCATGATGGGCAATAATCATGCAAATTATAATGCTAATAATAATTACAAAAATATTAACAATGGCTGTCCGGTAGCAAGAAAAGGATAGATTGCTTTTTGGCCACTTCTCCCCAAGCACCATTCACCTCATTTCTTACGCTACTCTGAGAACAATTTAAGAAGAAATAAATTGAGGAAGAAAACTAAAACCATATCTGAGATCCTATGTTCAGAAAGTCTATGAGTCCCTGGGAAGTTGTTAAAGACATTTTACTTTCAAGTGAAGGGAGGAGACAACAATCATACCATATTCTGTGCCATGACCAACAGGGAGCTTTACCATGTTTGTTGCACTTAATCTTTTAAAGCATGTTTTTTTGTGCTCTTTCTTCAATATAATTTACTTTTGTAGCCAAGATCCTTTCTATGCTTTTGCTTGCTCATTCCTTACCATACATTTGTTGATATTCTTACACGAAAGATTTTATGCAAATTCTCATTAGTTTGAATTGATGGTGTAAGGCAGGTGGGAGTGAGAGTGAACATTTTGATAATTATGGTCATAACATCTGAAGACATCTAGAACACCTTGCTCCCACATGATTATTACAACCCAATACAGTTCATGTCGTCCTAAAAACTCCTACCTCCACTCTGCTCAAGGTGGCTAAACATAATACCAATTGGATATTATAAGTGGAAAAAAATTAAAAGACTCTTTCCACTGAAGCTTGGAATATTGAAGAAAAACTAACTCAGTCTTGGAGAGTAAATTAAAACAAAAATGCTTACCGAATACTCGATGCATGTGTTACAATCAGTGCTTCATATTTGATAATTTCTTCCACCATTTTCTTGGATTCCTTAGTAGCACTCGTTATCTTATCTGTAATGTGGGATCAGAGGCATAAAAACACGTAAGCAAAGAGAACCACAGAAACAACAGCAGAAGAGCCTCACAAATTGTTTTCTCAGTCAGTAGCATTTAGATTCTCACTTGGCTTTGGTGGGTCATTAGGATCATAGCTGGCTCGGATCACTTTGACCAGTTCTTTGGCTTCTGATGTTCTGTTTTCAGCTTGACTCAAGATGTCTTCCAAAGTCTGTAGATCACTGTCTACATTGGTTTGGTAAGTAGACAGGAAATCTGCAATTCCGCAGGTTGTGGGGCAAAAACTACCCTGAAAATACAATAGAGTGATTAAAAATTTCCATAAAAAGCTACATAAAAATCTATAATAAAAATAGGTTAACCCTAGGCTATGTTTAAAAAAAAAACGTTTAAAATGCCCAATGATATCGGTGAGGGAATTCCTTCTATTCCTCTGCCCTTCTCCAGTTCAGACACAGTGAGTAACATAAGAACTACTTACAAATCTCTCATCTAAGATGCAGCAGTTGTCTCTGGTAGCAATATACTAGAGGAGAAAAACAGAAATGTCCCCAGTTTATCATATATTTTCTTATTTTTCAGCTTTGCATTTAAAAACAAATGTTTTATCAACAGCACACTTACTGCCAGGCATGTTGAAGAGAGCAATAAGAGAGTGTAGAAATACAGAATTAAACTCCGGGGCTGCAAGGACCAACTCATGGTGTCAGTAGTGCCCGGACTCCAAGCCCTGTAGTGTCAGCACTGTGGCCTCTCGGGCCCCAACTGTCCCTTTATGT
>JAVSCE010003178.1:0-42038 GCA_032199065.1 Smutsia gigantea | reverse complement strand
GCTATTGTAAATAGTGCTGCGATAAACATAGGGGTGCATATGTGTTTTTCAAACTGGGCTGCTGCATTCTTAGGGTAAATTCCTAGGAGTGGAATTCCTGAGTCAAATGGTATTTCTATTTGAGTTTTTTGAGGAACCTCCATACTGCTTTCCACAATGGTTGAACTAATTTGCATTCCCACCAGCAGTGTAGGAGGGTTCCCTTTTCTCCACATCCTCGCCAACATTTGTTGTTGTTTGTGTTTTGGATGTTGGCCATCCTCACTGGTGTGAGGTGATATCTCATTGTGGTTTTAATCTGCATTTCTCTGATGATTAGCGATGTGGAGCATCTTTTCATGTGCCTGTTGGCCATCTGAATTTCTTCTTTGGAGAAGTGTCTATTCATGCCCTCTGCCCATTTCTTAATTGGATTATTTGCTTTCTGTTTGTTAAGGTGCATGAGTTCTTTATATATTTTGGATGTCAACCCTTTATCAGATACGTTTTTTATGAATATATTCTCCCATACTGTAGGATGTCTTTTTGTTCTACTGATGGTGTCCTTTGCTGTACAGAAGCTTTTCAGCTTGATATAGTCCCACTTGTTCATTTTTGCTTTTGTTTCCCTTGCCCGGGGAGATATGTTCATGAAGAAGTTGTTCATGTTTATGTCCAAGAGATTTTTGCCTATGTTTTTTTCTAAGAGTTTTATGGTTTCATGACTTACATTCAGGTCTTTGATCCACCTTGAGTTTACCTTTGTGTATGGGGCTAGACAGTAGTCCAGTTTCATTCTCTTACATGTAGCTGTCCAGTTTTTCCAACACCAGCTGCTGAAGAGGCTGTCATCTCCCATTGTATATCCAAGGCACTTTTATCAAATATTAATTGACTGTATATGTTTGGGTTAATGTTTGGATTTTCTATTCTGTTCCACTGGTCTGTGGGTCTGTTTTTGTGCCAATACCAAATTGTCTTGATTACTGTGGCTTTGTAGCACAGTATTATATTAGCCATATAATTTTCAAGTCAGTTATCAGGAGTTCTGACAGAGACAGGTAAAATATAGTCCAACTAATGAAGCTGATGCTCAAACAGATGCCTTTTCAAGAAAAAAAAAAGCTATAAATTAAAACATTGATGACTTTTTAAAAACTTATCTATTTTAACATAGGCAAGGAGTCTTTTCTTAGATAAACTATTAAATCATATGCTAGAAATTTGCTATTTTGGAAGCAACAATCAAAATGTTCAAGAGGTTCCTCTTTATCTGCACACAGCAGAAGTTTTTCTTAAAAACAAGTCTTCATTTATTTGGCCTTAAAATCAAACAAATTCAGTTTAACATCAGAGGCTTCCTTGTTTATTTTATTTGCTTAGTATGAAAGTATGTTACCACTGTATTTTATGAGCCTTTTCAAAGCAAGGTGGTTGTCACAGGATGCCAATTCAAGGTGTATGATATAATAAGGGCCACTTTCAAACATTTCAGAATCCAAGGACAACTGTCCTTACCTGAGTAGTTTGCTCTGCTGTCCTGAACAAGTCATCTCTTTGGTTCTTAAAAGTTAATTCATTTCCAAATGTAACAGAGACCAACCCTTTGACTAGGTCAACATAACAATGTAAGAAAGGAGACCACCCGGAGAGAAAGAGAGGAGTCCTGTTCCCTGAAAAACTGCCATCCCAAACTGAAGCCTTCAAGTTCTATAAATTAGTAACATCAAAACTGACACACATCACAGATCATCTCATATGTGAAAAGTGAATGCCTATTAGCATCCCAATGAGGCTGGAAATTGTTTAACTACTAAGGTTTAAATTTTTAACCTTAATTAAGTGTAAGGTTGACCAGCTATTGCTGGGGCTAAAAGAAAATGAATATTCTGCAAAATAGACATGAAGCATGTCCACATTGTGTTTTAAAAAAATCAATCCTATTAGCCATTAACAAACAAAACAACCTCAACCAGACCAAGAGAACAATTTCACCACCACGAGAGCCCAGAGAAACTGGGGAGTCTGGTGACCAGCTCTGGCCTCTGATCTGCTCACTTAGTTCTATGACTCTCTAATTCATTACCATATACCACGAAGGATCTCACTCTGACTTTATTAGACAGCATGAAACTTCCCTGTAGTAGTTAGCCAAGAGGATCATCCATCCTGAATTTAAGATTAAAATACAGGGCAGGGGGAGGAAGGTGAATAAGACAAAAACTGAGTTCAAGACAGCTAGGCAACAGGCAAGCCGTTTCAGACTTCCCAGTCACAGTGAACCATGGCACTGTAAACAGTAATTCTACTCTGAAAGTGGAGAGGCCAGAAGGATACACAGGCAAGCACTTAGCACAGTTCAAATGCCTTGCCATTAACTTAGCCATCTATCCAGATTCATCACTGTGTACTAAAAATAGAACACTAGACCGCTTTTACAGCTTCCCAGTTACTAAAAACATTAAGTGAACAAATTTGAAACCACATACCAAAACCTGTACTGGGAAAAGAGAAAAAGCAATATATATTTCTGGTTTCAAAAATACAAATCAAGAAAAATGAGATGTTAATAACACCTGGCTTTTATATAGCACCTACCTGTGAAGCAGCTTAAATATTTTTGCAAATTTTTGAAAAATCTAATTATAGTACTTCTAACAACATCCTTGTGAAATAGGTGGAATATAAATATAATTACTTCTGTGTAGCTAATGAAGAAAAGTAAAGATGTATTTAATCCATTGCAAATTGGGTTCCTGATCTAGCGCAGTTGAGCACGTTGAGCATCCCAGTCAAGTCACCAATTACCCTAGAAACTGTAACCACATAAAATATCAAAGTGAACCCCCACAGCTATCTATATTCAAGAACTAAACTCTAAGAATTAACAATTAAGGCAAAATTGTCTTTAGTTTTAGAAGGAAAACACTTCAAGTATTCTATTTAACCTGCTGAATCTACTTTTTAGAAATTAATTGAAACACTGTTATCATTATTATTGAAGCCACTTGAAACTCAGAAATTAAAGAGAAAAGTGAAAATTCTGTCTCACACTCACCAATATAAACTGACAACTTTATGCCTCCTTCCTTCAAAGGATAAAAGGAACTCAGTCTAAAGTGCAAGGTCAAAGTACTCAAAAAAGACACACTGGCCTGGGAAACCAATAGGTTTAACAACAAAGGATGAGTCAACCAGTACTTGCAGGTCCCAGGTACTGAAAAAAATTTTTATTTTGACTCAAAAAAAAGGAATTAAATTGTCCCACTGATGGCTAGGAAAAAAGATCACCTTTAAGTGGTTTATTTGTGCTTTTTAAGAGCTACTTTATGAGGTACCTTTAAAAGCTAGTATATCATTACAGCATTAAGGGGCACTTCCTAATATACCCAATACATTTAACTCCTCTCAAAGCCAACTCTGGGTGAAATGATTCTTTCTTCCCTTCAATACTACATAGATAAGGCACAGCCAAAGCAGTACAGGATGACTTAAACCTGAACTTGCTACAGGACTTTCCAAACAGATAAGAACTTAAGAACTTTGTAAATACACCTCTATTTGAAAGACAAAAGAAACTTGAAGAAAGTACCCAGTGAAAATATGAGCTCTTTCTGAAAAGGTAAGCTCTTCAATGCAGTCTTTCTCTGTATAAATTGTTCAGCCCTTAGTGTCTATGCTAATACCAAGAGGGAAAATGGCTTCTACTGTCACTATCAAATGCAACTCACTCTAATGATACTATATAATGCTAAACCTAGAATTTGCTTCAAAATAATCTGAAGTGGGGGCTGAAGGGGATACATGAAATCAGATTGGCTAACAGCTCTTGAAGCAGGGTAATGGATATGGTTCATGGGGTTCAGGAGTCCACCCACTTTTGTAGATGTTGGAATTTTTCACAATAAAAGGTTGCATACAGAAAAAAAAGAAAGCCAGTTTTAGAAACTAAATGCCTCCCAGTTAGGGTATTTCTATAAGCCACCAGGCTCAGGAAAGAGTTACTTAACTGAGAATTCAAAAGGAATATATAGCTAGAATTGTAAAAATTCTTTATAGTTATAAAACAATTAGCATGACCCCATGTTTTTTCTGTTTTTCACACAGAAGTAAAAGGCTGACTTAAGAAATTACCTGTCTCTAGATTAATGTTTTCTCCTTTATATGTCATTGCAGTTAGGCCTGATTTAAAAGAATGACCGGTCGTTTTTATTTCATCCTGACAACAGACACTTCCTAAAATAATTAAAGGAAATTATAGGACACCCTAGAGAAACTGTTTCTGCCCCCAAATCCCAGGCTTTAAATGAAGGTTACCAAATTTTTAAACTATCCTTTGTATTGGTTTCAAGAGCTAACCTTCTATTAAACTAAGCTAATACTTAATTAGCTCTACTAATTTTTAACATATTACCTTAATCTTAATAAACATTCTCATAAATCAAGCCATTCCATATTTGGAAAATTTCATTCTTTTAGATCATGCTAAGAATTGGAAGGCAAAAGAGACCAAAGACTTGACTATCTTTTGTTCAGCAAAATCAGCACTTTGCTGAGTGCCATCCAGATCACTTTAGTCTCCATGATTTGAGACACTTGACAATTAAGATTAATGTCTGACCTGTGAGTTGACCTTAATAATGGACACTTTTTTCTTAAAGGAGACAGATGTTAGATTAGGTAAGTAGTCACACAGAAACTCAAAGATATTACTAAACCACATTTCTTTAAAAAGTGATCAGCACTGTACTAATACAGAATTAATCAAAATGTTTTATTAGAACAGGGGAAATTAAAATAAAATCGAGGATGGGAAACAAAGAATTTGCAGGGCTCACATTAGTCTCTAAGATATTATATGGTAGGCTTTCTCCTCCTTTGTCCCCTTTCTCCTCTTTGATCTGCTAGCTCTACTTAAAGGCATCTGCTTCAACAGCAAACATGCATATTAATTTAAGCTGTCATTCTGCATACATTCCTATTTGGCAGAGTAAATGTTTCTAAAATGGATAGCAACCATGAAAGTTAAAATAGAGAAAATCCATCAAAACTCAAAAACTGGTCACTGGGCTCTCTGAATCTACACTTGGTATTTTTTAAAGTTTGGAAATTACATTAAGCACAGGGGTTATTCAAAAGCGTTTAAAAAGCAGTTTGGTTAATCATGTCATCCACGACTTTTACAGCCCTGATCAGCTTTTTGTAAAATGGACATGGAAGGTAACTTTCAGTAACATATACAGAATTCAGTTCTGCATTACCAGAGACACACCAGTTCTCAGATGTATACTAAGGCAACAAATATTTCATGCATTCACCTCAGCAGGGTGGATTTTCAGCACTGTGCAGGGCCAAATGACTCAAGATTCATGCACATTTCCAAAGCTTAGAGGGGAGATGATTAATGATACAAAAGAGCAAGGCATAGGGTGAACTTGTACAATGGCTTGCCTACAAAAGATGAGTTGTTAACTAAAAATGCTGCAACCTTAAAAGAGGGCACTCACCACACAGGTTCAAACAAGGGCTAGGTTCTTGAACTGACTCATGTTAAATTTATCCAGTGTATCAGTCACCAAAAGAAAACACGACTAAAATCAACTTACTATCAAATTCCTGACTTTTAGATCATTTAAAAGACTGTGGAAACTCCAAGATATGAAAAAGTGACCTTTGAGTAAAAGAAGAAAAAGAAAAAGGAAAGAAAGAAAACAAACTTGATTCTGCAGGAGCTGACAATCTAGTCTGAGAATCACCTCTGCACCTTATTTTTTTGGCCTGCTGTTCCAACTTTTATCATCCTGCTTGTTTTCATTTTTGCCACAGTGAAAGAATAAGAATAGGGTGTACTTTTTTTTAATTGAGTGAATAGCATATGGAAGAGTACTGGGAAGAGAAAGAGAGCATGGGAATGTTAAAATTAATCTTGTAAATACTCATCTGTGTCATCTACGACCTTTAAAATTGTTATTCACAACACTGTCTGTTATGCAAGAGACACTACAAAATGTACAGAAATAAGTGATTACAATATGTCTATAAACATAGACAATGTTTAAAAGTCTATAGAGAAAAAAGAGGATGAAAGGGAAATGTAGAGATACATAACAAAATTATCAGTAGTGGTCCTGGGTAGCCAGAAAGATGACTTTTTCCTTGCATGTATTTAATGCACACTTTTCAAATTTTCAATTATAAATATGTAGGTTAAAAAAAATTTTTATATGGCAAAAATGACCCCCCAAAAAGCATTTTTCATTTAATACCTAAAAGTGCCATTTATAGGAACTGCTCTATAAAATTGTTTCAAGCTAAGCTGCAAAAGACACTAAAGATAATGGAAAGAACTACTTTGCTATTGTTAGAAGCCTTTGTCCACTAGCCCCACAAACATTATTAAGCAGCTATTTTGTATTAGACTCACTGTCTGCCAAGATCCCCAAAATGGAAGTAAAGATGTAACTAGTAACTACTCAAGATGTTTGAGGGCATAGGCTGCAAACCTTCAGTCCCCACCTCCAACTCTGAATACCCTTCAAAAAACCTAGGAAAACTTTTAGTAATGCCACTACATCCAAAAATATACTGCAACAGACAGTATGTTACGGTCAAAATATTTGCTCCCCTTTCCTTGCCAGATCCTTCTCTACCTGCCAGTCCCTGCAGGGGATATTTCTTGTCCCCCTCCTCCAAGGCAGGGACTGACCGTGTGACTTGCTTTGGCCAATGACAGATGAGTACCAACCGGCACATGCCCACTTTTGAACAGAAGCATTAAGAGCCCTCCGGAGAGACTATCATGGCTCTTTTTGGTCTTTCATCCTTGGTCCTGGGAGGAAGCTCACAAAGGGCATTAATGTGAGATATAAACTTTTACTTAGATTTGGGGATTGTTACTGCAGCATAATTTACCAAAATCTGATTAATTCACACACCCCTAACTAAACTCGCATACATTTAAAGAGCACCACTCTTCAAGGCAGGAGGTAGAAGTAACCCCCTCCCTAGCTGTGCCCACTCTACAGGTTACAACTTAACTTGAAGAGGTAGAAAATAACAATTTGGTCCCTAAACCATGCAGTCACTAGCCCACTGCTTGTTTGGTTTTGCTTTATTCTCTCCCAGTATCTGGACAGACCAATTTGCTGCACTTCAGGCACTTGGAGCTGTCCTCCCATTCAACCCTTAGCACGCATGAAACTCTCGTCCTTGAAGGAATTCCTAAAAAAGTGGCATGAATGGAAATATTCCACAGGACACAAAAGAACAAGAAATGTCTACTATTTGAGAGCTAACATTTGCCTTTGAAATAAATTAACTGTAAGAATCATTATACTGTACACCTGAAATATAATATTATGTGAATTATATCTCAAATGAAAAAAGTTAACTAAGTTAGTTTTAAAATTAGAAAATATTTGCTTCAGAAACAATAAAATACAAAAGAATATTATATCCATTAAATCATATACTGCTGTAAAAAGAGGTCAAGCTAGCTAGAATAGAATATGCCTAAAATAAAAGACAGAAATTAAAAACAAGAGGATAAGGACCTAGAAAAAAAAAACAATAAGAAAGTAATAGTTACTAAATTCACTAAACTACCACTTCAAGGAAAAAGCAGTATGTGACCAAAAAAAGAAATTTTATTTTTATAAAATGTACAATCCACAATGAAAACAACCAGTTGTACAACTATAAACTTCCAATACTATAACAAGAAAACACATAAAGCAAAAACAAAAAGACAATCTCTTCGCACTTACTTGTTAAAATTTAGAAAGCAATAACTTAAAACACAGTTAAGATGAGTTTCTAATCAACAGGGTGTAGCCAAAAACTAAAATACTGAAATTATCCCAGGACAACTATCACAAAAATCAACTCATTATTTAAGGGAGCAGGAACCTGGTACACATCAAAGTACCCATGCAGTGAGGGGTTAAAGAACACCAAACAAGGCATAAACTAGAGCATTTACAATTTAATGGGGAACAAAAGAACATAAACATTATGCATACCATATAGATCAGGAGGAATATATGTTTACATGTATGAATAACACACCTGGAACATAAATATTTATACAATAAAGCTATACAAATGCTTTGGCTAGGGATTCAGGAGGCACTCTTTAAAAAGGGTAAATGTAAGATGATATAATCTCATAATCTTCCTAATTATAGGGTAAAAACAATCTATAGCATTCAATTCAGTACATAAAGAAAAAGTATCCTTGGGCAGGAAACGTTTTAAATCATGCTGTCCTCACATTTGCCCTCTCAGGTTAAAAAGTCAAGAATCATATAAAGTAAATGAAACACTGACAGTAATGTCAAGTTAAAATCTTTTCTTCCTCATTTATCCTTAAATTCTTATTATCTGAGGAAATTATCTTCAAACTTATTAGCCAAGACAACGTTTTGTAAACAAAACTTCACAAGCTCAAGATACAAAGGCTGAGCTGCTCTGATTAAAGTGTGGCAGGGACCATGGTGGGAACAGTTCCACAAAGGATTACCCAGTGCCTAGAGCATGAGCCAGACACTGGCCCAAGTGCAGGGAATTCAGCAGGAAACAAAAACAGAGTCTCCACCCTCAGGGAGCTTAAATTCTAGAATGGGGAGATAGCCAGTAAGTAAACAAATAAATATGACCTATCATATACAGAGAACCGCTCCAAAGAAAATGAGGTAGGGTCACAAAGCAGATGGTAATAGCTAGAAGTGGTATCTGGGGTTCTTTATAAGCCTGGGTTGTCAAGGAAAGCCTCTATAAGAATTACTTTCTGGCAAGTTCTAGAGAAGGTTCAACCCGTGCAAAGACCCCACCCCTGGAAAAGGAAAGCACTTGTTCAAAGAATAGAAAGAGGTCAGTTTAGCTGGTGCAAAATAAACACAGGGAGTGTAAAAAGACAAGAAACTGGAGAGGCAGCAGGGGCCAGACCTCTTGGAGTGAGGCTTGAATTTTAAGAGTAATGAGAAGTCTTAGAAAGGTTTTAAGCAAGGGAATAACATGATGTGATTTATACTGTAGAAGTGACTGTGTGCAACAGACTCCAGGCAGGCAGAATGGAATCCTGAAAACCAGCAAGGAGATCATGGCAGATGCTCATGCAGGAACAGTGGTGGCCAGGACTAAAGCTTTAACAGTGGAAATGAGGAGTGGTCAGCTTCAGGATATACTCTGGACAGAAAGCCGCCAGAACTTAACAATGAAGTGGGTATCAGTGATGGAAGTGAGAGGAATCCAGGATGGCTGTGAAATTTCTGGCCTGCACAACTGAGTGGATAATGGCACCATTTCCTAAAATGAGAAAGGTCTGGGGTATGCGGATTAGGGTGGGGATAGCAACAAGAATTCTGTTTTGACCATGTTAATCTGGAACAGCCTATTAATAGGTGCCCAAAAAGATATGCCTAGTAGATGCCTAACTGACCATCCATGTCTGTAGTTCTTGGAAGCTGGAAATACCAGACTTGCCCCACTCTCCCTCCTCCCCTACCTCTATATGCTATGGCAAACCCTTTCAGGCTTTTCAGAATTCCTCCTCGAGCAGTGTGAAAACTTAATGCTTACCTCCAACTTCCTACCTAAATTTGCCCAACGTTTGCATAGTGTGACCAAAATAATTAAATATTAATAAAATGTTTCATCTAACAAAATTGAGAAGGTAAAAGAAATGTAAATCCCTTTTGCTTACACTAGAATAAATGTATTGGCTCACACCAAAATAAATTACAGATGTAAGGTAGTGAAGAAATGGAACCATGAAAGTGTGCTAGAACAAAACACAGATTAGTATGTATAAAATCTTGGAGACAGAATTTTCTCATTTGACATCATGTGCAAAAATCCTTAAAAATGGAAAATAATGGTGATGGGGGTGGGAGGGACAGGGATTTAAACACTTCTATAAAATAAAAATACTACAAGCTTTCAAAGCAAATGAAAAATTGGAATACTGAAGCCTATGACATAAGGAATTTAATATCCCTAAGTACAAAGAGCTTACATAAATTAAGAAAAAAAATTACCTCTAAAAGAAAATGTCACAAGGACAAGAACAGAAATTCAAAAGAGAAGAAATATAAATGAGCAATTAACACTGAAAAAAAGTGCTAGCTTCTTATCATCAAAAGAACTGAATTAAAACAAGGAGATACTTACTGTATTTCACCTACCAAGCTGGCAAATACTGAAACAGAGTAAGAATAGACTTGGAGCCTGGGAGGTAATCACTAAGCCCTTTCTGGAGACAATGTGATAAAAATATATCAAGACTCTTAGATTTTATACACTTTGATTTACCAATTCCACTTCCAGAATTCACCCTAAGGGTGGTGTTTGAAAACCTTAGGGTTGTTTGAAAAGATTTAGGTACAAATTATGATTATAACATTAGGATAGTCAGTACCTAAAAATGATGCTTCAGAATTATGTCTAATGACACAAAAAGATATTGTATAAAAAATCAGGTTATAAAGCCATATGGTCAGGATAATACATAGCAATAGGTATAAGCATATAAAGAGATCTCTAATAATATACTGCAAGAAGCTAACAGCAGATGTGCTCTGTATGTTCTTTTTCTTTCATTATAATGAGCATTTACTGTTTGATAAAATTTGACTGGGGAAAAGAAAACAAAATCCCTACAAATCAAAGAGATACTGAATGGAAATTATCAAAAAATTAACAGAAGATATCTTCCAGTAATAAAATATAATTTGGGGCAAGTTTCTTCTAGAATAGAAAATGTTCTGCATTTACAAACTTTCCATTATAAACATGCATTACATTACTCTATTTTTAAAAAGGTAAAATAAACTTTAAAAATTAAGATAATTACTTCCAATCCTCTTTCATTATCTTAATATTAACGATGACTACAACTATCACAAGTATTTTTAAGGATTTATGCCTGTGTTTTCCTCCTCCTCTTCATGTTCCAAAATCCGGTTCCCTTTATCATTCTGATACCTTGAGGGAGCACAAAGGGATTCTCCTGAAACACGTTGGGGCCCCTATCTCCGTCCATATTATTACCCTCGGTTGACTCAACTTGTTGGCTGTGGGTTCTTAAAGTCTGGTCCTAGACCTGCTGCAGCACCAGTGTAAACTGGGAGCTGATTAGAAATGCAAATTATTAAGCTCCACCCCAGACCTAGAGAATAAGAAACCAGGGTGGGACCCAACAATATGTTGTATCACAATCCTCCAAGTGATTCTGATACATAAAAATTTTGAGTATCAATTTCAGCCTCCATGCTTTGGGCCTTCAGAATACTCTCCTAATATATCATTTTTCAAATTATATTTTTCAGTATTCAAATAGTAATACATTAAATCATTCAAGGGGACCCAACTGCTAAATCTTGAATCTTAACAGTCTGAAACAAAATTCTGAAAGGAAAAAAAAAAGATCCACAATGAAAGAAAACATACCTGTAGAGATGTCTTAAAAGCACCAGTGAGTCCCAGAGATTGCTTCTAGTCCTGACAGTCTCTGAGGTAAACATACCTGGCTTCCTCAAGGAACACACTACATGCAAACTCGTTTAATTATACGTGTCAAAGGCAGGGCCGCACAATCAAATTATCAACTAGACTCCTGAGTAATAACTATTCAAGCCATATCTATACATAAATACAACAATCAGGTGTGCTAAAAACTTTAGAAACATCTTTATCTAATGAATGATCCCATTGGGGATCTACTGGGGTTTGATGTGGTAATTAACATAGGTGTCTACCTGTGATGGAGGTGTAACCATGATTAGAAATGAAACAAAATTTATTCACATTCTAACAAAATTAATTTTTGCCACATTCATTTGTTCAGTGGATTGGCGAGCCAAGTACTAAACTAGAGCTAGAGATAAAATGGTGTCTAAGAAACCTTCCTGTCCTCCAGAAGCCTGCAGTCCATGAGGAAATTAGCCAGGCCAGACGGTGATCCCCCTCTGCCCCAGAGCAGGAACTTTAGATTGGTTTACCTCTAATACCTGTTAGAAGAAAAGTGAGCATTTGAGAAGTAAAGTCACTTGTTCAAGGCCACCCAACTTCCTGAAAGTCCAGGTTCTGCCCTTACCTACCCTTGTCCTGATGTTAGCACCACTTTCAATGTTAAAAAGAGACACAAATATGCATTGTCTGCATCTTACATAAGATTGTGCTAATTTTATGATCAAAAATAAAAATGATTTTATTATGATTAAAAAAGACATGAATTAGGTAAAACCAAGTAGCATCAAACTAAATTAAAAAATTAGTTTATAAATTTTCCCATTTTTGAATGGGACAAGTTACTTATATAGTACAACAAAAAGGTGGCAAGACAAATAAGGGACAAAATATTAATACTGGTAATTTTGGTGGTGAGATTACAGGCAATTATTCTTCCATTTGGAAATTTTTTTATGATGTAAGTTTTTTTTAAATGATCATCTAACATTAAAAAAAATTTTTTTTTAATCTGGCATTTAACAGACTGCTCTGAACAGTCCCATACAAGGAATCATCCCACAGAGCTTTTGAATGTCTTTCTGGATATTCACAGAGGGGAAAACAATCCATTTATAAATATCTGAGCCTAGAACCAAATTCCATTTTACATACAAAACAAAGGATTTTTTGCATGTTTTTATTATACACCCAATTTGCTAGGAGTACAACTCAAGAGAACACTGTGTTGAGTTTCACCAGAAGTTGTTTACAATTTCAGAAAAGTCATGTCATTAACTAGCTATAATGCCCTTCTCAATATCTGAGTCGCCTCCATCATAGTGTTCATATGCAGCAAGCATCTCACTCCCTGTCTTACAGGGTACGCACGACAAAGCTCTAACATACTCAAATAGTATAAATTACTTAATTTCTTCTTTATATAAATATTAGGGCATTACATTGATATTTTTTAAATTATGTGCATATTATTGATTAATGTGATTTCATGAGAATAAAGGAGGCATTACAAAAAAGGAGTGTTGGGCCTGACAAGATCGAGAGCTTGCTGTGATGATGGAGGGAATGTACACAGTGGACAAGAATCCAGCTGACTTCAATTAGGCCAGACATTAAAGAGAGCAGCAAAAATGCACAACAATGCCACTTCTCTCTATACATTTGTTTTGAAAAAGAGCCATTTTCATTAAAACGCTATTTATGCTAACTTGTAATGAGTTTATTACTCATTTATAGATAAATGAAAACTTTTAAAACAGTAATTTCTCAGTTTTAATTCTTTTATGATAAATATCAATAAATAGAACCTACATAAACAAATGCTCTTTGAGGGTCCTCAATAAAATTTAAGTGCTAAGAAATTTACAGATTCAAGGCAATCCCTATCAAAATTCCAACAGCATTTTTCAATGAACTAGAACAAATAGTCCTAAAATTCATATGGAATCACAAAAGACCCTGAATAGCCAAAGCAATCCTGAAAAAGAAGAAAAAATCTTGGGGGATTGTGCTCCCTGACCTCATGTTCTACTACAAAGCTACAGTAATCAAAACAGTATGATACTGGCACAAGAAGAGACCCATAGATCAATGGACCAAAATACAGAGCCCAGATATAAACTCATGCATATACACTCAATTAATATACGATAAAGGAGTCATGAATATACAATGGGGAAAAGAAAGCCTCTTCAATAACTGGTGTTGGAAAAACTGGACAGCTACATGCAAGAGAATGAAAATGGATTACTGCCAAACCCTATACACAAAAGTATATTTGAAATGGATGAAAGACCTGAATGAAAGACAAGAAACCATAAAACTCAGAAGAATACATAGGCAAAAATCTCTTGAATATTAGTATGAGCAATTTTTTCCTCAGGACACATCTCCTCAGGCAAGGGAAATGAAATAAATGAACAAGTGGGACTACATCAAATGAAAAAGCTTCTGTACAGCAAAAGACACCATCAGCAGAACAAAAAGGCAA
Source organism: Smutsia gigantea (assembly GCA_032199065.1). Taxonomy (NCBI): domain Eukaryota; kingdom Metazoa; phylum Chordata; class Mammalia; order Pholidota; family Manidae; genus Smutsia; species Smutsia gigantea. The sequence goes on along the minus strand of JAVSCE010003178.1, from coordinate 28,102 downwards.
CTGACAGTATGGGAGAATATATTCATAAATGATTTATCCAAAAAGGGGTTAACATTCAAAAGATACAAAGAGGTCATATGCCTCAACACAAAAAAAATAAAATAATAAAATAACCCAATTAAAAAATGGGTAGAGGACCTGACAGACATTTCTCCAAAGAAGAAATACAGATGGCCAACAGGAACATGAAAAGATGCTCCACATTGCTAATCATCAGGGAAATGAAAATCAAAACCACAATGACATATCACCTCATACCAATCAGAATAGCCACTATCCAAAGATAAGAAAAAACAAGTGTTGATGAGGATTAGGAGAAAGGGAACCATCCTACACTCTTGGTGCAAATGTAAACTGGTGCAGCCACTGTGGAAAGTAGTATGGAACTTCCTCAAAAATCTGAAAATGGTGACCCAGCACTTCCACTTCTAAGAATTTACCTGAAGAAAGCAAAACCCATGATCTGAAAAGATATATGCACCCCTATGTTTACTGCTGCATTATTCACCACAGACACGATAAGGAAGCAACAAAGTGTCTATCAATAGATGAATGGATAAAGAAGATGTGCTACATATACACAATGGAATATTATTCAGCCATAAAAAGAAAAGAAATCCTGCCATTTGCAACAGCATGGTTGGAACTAGAGGGTATTATGCTCAGTGACATAAGCCAGCCAGAGAAAGACAAACATCACATAATTTCACTCTATTTGTGGATTATAAAAACAAAGTAAAAGCGAAGAAACAAACCTAGGAGAAATGGACAACTTTCTAGAAAAATATAACCTTCCAAGGATGACCCAGAAAGAAACACAAAATCTGAAAAGACCAATTACCAGCAAGGAAATTGAACTGGTAATCAAACAACTACCTAAGAACAAAAGTTCTGGACCAGATGGTTTCACTGCTAAATTTTATCAAACATTTAGTGAAGACTTAATACCCATCCTCTTTAAAGTTTTCCAAAAAGCAGAAGAGGAGAGAATACAACCAAACTCATTCTACAAGGCCAGCATCACTCTAATACCAAAACCAGGCAGAGACACCACAAAAAAAGAAAATTACAGACCAATATCCCTGATGAACAGAGATGCAAAAATACTCAACAAAATATTAGCAAACCAAATTCAAAAATACATCAAAAAGATCATCCATCATGATCAAGTGGGATTCATCGCAGGGATGCAAGGATGGTACACCATTCGAAAATCCATCAACATCATCCACTACATCAACAAAAAGAAGGACAAAAAACACATGATCATACCCATAGATGCTGAAAAAGCATTCGACAAATTTCAGCATCCATTCATAATAAAAACTCTCAACAAAATGGGTACAGAGGGCAAGTACCTCAACATAATAAAGCCATATATGACAAACCCACAGCCAACATCATACTTAACAGCGAGAAGCTGAAAGCTTTTCCTTTAAGATCAGGAACAAGACAAGGATGCCCACTCTCCCCACTTTTATTCAACACAGTTCTAGAGGTCCTAGCCATGGCAATCAGACAACACAAAGAAATGAAGGCATCCAGATTGGCAAGGAAGAAGTCAAACTGTCCCTGTTTGCAGATGACAAGATAGTGTACATAACAAACCCTAAAGAATCCACTCCAAAACTACTAGATCTAATATCTGAATTCAGTAAAGTTATGGGATACAAAATTAATGCACAGAAATCTGTTGCATTCCTATACACTAATGGTGAACTAGCAGAAAGAGAAATCAGGAAAACAATTCCATTCACAATTGCATCAAAAATAATAAAATACCTAGGAATAAACCTAATGAAGCAAGTGAAAGACCTATACCCTGAAAACTACAAGACACTCTTAAGAGAAATTAAAGAGGACACTAATAAATGGAAATTCATCCCATGCTCTTGGTTAGGAAGAATTAATATTGTCAAAATGGCCATCCTGCCTAAAGCAATCTACAATTTCAATGCAATCCCTATCAAAATATACAGCATTCTTCAACAAACTAGAGCAAATAGTTCTAAAATTCATATGGAACCACATAAGACCCCGAATAGCCAAAGCAATCCTGAGAAGGAAGAATAAAGCAGGGGGGATTATGCTCCCCAACTTCAACCTCTACTACAAAGCCCCAGTAATCAAGACAATTTGGTACTGGCACATGAATAGACCCATAGACCAATGGAACAGACTAGAGAGCCCTGATATAAACCCAAGCATATATGGTCAATTAATATATGTTAAAGGAGCCATGGACATACAATGGGGAAATGACAGCCTCTTCAACAACTGGTATTGGCAAAACTGGACTGATACTTGCAAGAGAATGAAACTGGATTACTGTCTAACTCCATACACAAAAGGAAACTCAAAATGGATCAAAGACCTAAATGTAAGTCATGAAACCATAAAACTCTTAGAAAAAAACATAGGCAAAAATCTCTGGGACATAAACATGAGCAACTCCTTCATGAACTATCTCCCTGGGCAATGGAAACAAAAGCAAAAATGAACAAGTGGGACTATATCAAGCTGAAAACCTTCTGTACAGCAAAAGACACCATCAGCAGAACAAAAAGACATCCTACAGTTTAGGAGATTATATTCATAAATGACATATCTGATAAGGGGTTGACATCCAAAATATATAAAGAGCTGTAACACACCTCAACAAACATAAAGCAAGTAATCCAATTAAAAAATGGGCAGAGGAATCAAACAGACACCTCTCCAAAGTTGAAGAAATTCAGATGGCCAACAGGCACTTGAAAAGATGCTCCACATCGCTAATCATCAGAGAAATGCAAATTAAAACCATAATGAGATATCACCTCACACCAGTAAGGATGGCCAACATCCAAAACACAAACAACAAATGCTGGCAAGGATGTGGAGAAAGGGGAACCCTCCTACACTGCTGGTTGGAATGTAAATTAGTTCAACAATTGTGGAAAGCAGTATGGAGGTTCCTCAAAAAACTCAAAATAGAAATACCATTTGACCCAGGAATTCCACTCCTAGGAATTTACCCTAAGAATGCAGCAGCCCAGTTTGAAAAACACATATGCACCCCTATGTTTATCGCAGCACTATTTACAATAGCCAAGAAATGGAAGCAACCTAAGTGTCCATCAGTAGATGAATGGATAAAGAAGATGTGGTACATATACACAATGGAATATTATTCAGCCATAAGAAGAAAACAAATCCTACCATTTGCAACAACATGGATGGAGCTAGAGTGTATTATGCTCAGTGAAATAAGCCAGGCAGAAAAAGACAAGTATCAAATGATTTCACTCATATGTGGAGTATAAGAACAAAGAAAAAAACTGAAGGAACAATACAGCAGCAGACTCACAGAACCCAAGAATGGACTAACAGTTACCAAAGGGAAAGGGACTGGGGAGGATGGGTGGGAAGGGAGGAACAAGGGGGAAAAAGGGTCATTACAATTAGACATATTTGGCGGGGGGGCACGGGGAGGGCTGTACAACTCAGAGAAGACAAGTAGTGATTCTACAGCATCTCACTACGCTGATGGACAGTGACTGGAGTGGGGTATGTGGGGGGACTTGATGATATGGGGAGTCTAGTAACCATAATGTTGCACATGTAATTGTAGATTAATGATACCAAATTTAAAATTTTTTTTAATTAAAAAAAAGGAAACAAGCTATAACATAGAAGAAATGAAAAAACATATCCCATGCAAAGGACTACATATTGTATGATTCCATTCATTTGAAATTTGTAGAAAAAGCATATTTGTAGGTACAGAAAACAGAACAGTTTTGGCTTAATATATGCATGAAAGATATTTATGGGGTGCCAGAAATCTAAGATTTTTTGGTGATGGTTATACAACTGTATATATATAACCATCACCAAAAATCATCAAAGAGCATGCTTGAGATAAGAAAATTATACCTTGTAAGTTCAACAAAATTGGTTTACAAAATTATGTTATCTGCCCAAATTCAATTATCATGTATCAGAACTAAGATTACTCCCAAGTGTGCCTGATTCCAAAGCCTAAGTTGCATTTCCTCTTACAACATTTTCGCGCAGAATTTATAGGTAAGAATGATTCCCTCAGATTCTCCTTTAAAAATGCAGCTATTTGATGGCCTCTCACTACGCTGATGGACAGTGACTGTAATGGGGTTGGGGGGGGGGACCTGATGAAGGGGGTAGTGTAATCACCATAATATTACTTATTTAATTGTAGATTAATGATATCAAAATAAACTTATTAAAATAAAAAATGCAGCTATTTGTACTAAGTTAATGAGCATTAAAGTTAAAGTTAAAGTCATCTTGGGAAAGAGTAAATCCAGGGAAAATTTCAAAATTGTAATATAAAAGAAATGTCATCATGTACTACATGGCTCAGTATGAATGTGAACATGAAACAACAGTCTTTTTAAATATGATATGTTGCTGTTAAGAGGATAAGGGGAAGGGAAGAAGTATGCACATGTTTGAAAGAAACTGTAAAAGAATGAAATGACCTTTTACAGTAGATAGTAAACAGACAATGTCTAAACCAAAAAAGACCAAGAATTAAATAGCTCAAGAAGCATGTACAGAAATAAGGAGTTAAATATTAGAAGAAAACAACAAAGAGTTGAAGGTAGTTGCCTTGGAGAAGAAGAAATTAAGAGTAGAGAGAGCAGGGGAGGGATTAGATGTTCATCCTTATAGGCTTTGTTAAACCATTTGTCTTTTAACCTGTGTGTGTGTCTGTGTGTATAGATTGTAGGTGGAATACTTGGTACTAAATAAACAAGGGTGGATTTTTGCAAAAAAAAAAATCTCTTAAATATAAACATGAGCAACTTTTTCCTGAATGCATCTCCTCGGGCAAGGGAAACAAAATCAAAAATGAACAAATGGGACTACATCATGCTAAAAAGCTTCTGTACAGCAAAAGACACCATCAGCAGAACAAAAGGCATCCTACAGTATGGGAGAATATATTTGTAAATGACATATCTGACAAGGGGTTAACATCCAAAATATATAAAGAATTCACACACCTCAACACCCAAAAAGCAAATAACCTGGTTAAAAAATGGGCAGAGGATATGAACAAACACTTCTCCAAAGAAATTCAGATGGCCAACAGGCACATGAAAAGATGCTCCACATGGCTAATCATCAGGGAAATGCAAATTAAAACCACAATGAGCTATCATCTCACACTAGTTAGGATGGCCAACATAGAAAAGACTAGGAACAAGAAATGCTGGCGAGGATGTGGAGAAAGGGGAACCCTCCTACACTGCTGGTGAGAATGTAAAATAGTTCAACCATTGTGGAAAGCAGTATGGAGGTTCTTCAAAAAACTACCAATAGAAATACCATTTGACCCAGGAATTCCACTCCTAGGAGTTTACCCTAAGAATGCAGGATCCCAGTTTCAAAAAGATACATGCCCCCCTATGTTTATTGCAGCGCTATTTACAATAGCAAGAAATGGAAGCAACCTAAGTGTCCATCAGTAGATGAATGGATTAAGAAGATGTGGTACATATACATAATGTAATACTTTTCAGCCATGAGAAGAAAACACATCCTACCATTTGCAACAACATGGATGGAGCTAGAGGGTATTATGCTCAGTGAAATAAGCCAGGCAGAGAAAGACAAGTACATATGATTTCACTGGTCTGTGGAGCATAAGAACAAATAGTTCTATGGGGTTTGATGTCCTGACAGTCTCTGAGGTAAACATAGACTCACAGAACCCAAGAATGGACTAACAGTTGTCAAAGGGAAAGGGACTGGGGAGGGTGGGTGGAAGGGAGGGAGAAGGGGAATAAGAGGCATTTCAATTAACATACATAATGTGTGGGGGCACTGGGAAGGCAGTATAGCACAGGGAAGACAAGTAGTGATTCTATAGCATCTTACTACACTTATGGACAGTGACTCTAATAGGGTATGTGGTGGGAACTTGATAATGAGGAGAATCTTGTAACCACTATGTTGCTCATGTGATTGTATATAAATGATACCAAAATAAAAAAATAAAAACAGAAGGAACAAAACAGTAGTAGACTCATAGACAGTCAGAAGTGACTAGTGGTTACAAAGGGGAAGGGGAAGGGGTTGGGGTGGGTGGGTGGACAGAATGAGGGAATAAAGGGGCACCAAAATTCTCAATCATGATATAAGTTGGTCACAGGAATGGTAATACAGCATGGAGAATACAGCCAATGATTCTGTAACATCTTTCTATGTTGACAGATAGTATCTGTACTAGTGGTGGTGAGGATTTAATAATATGGGCAACTGTTGAACCACTGTTTATACTTGAAACTAAAATAAGACTCTATATCAATAAAAAAAAATTTAAGCACTGAAATGAAGAAGTTTGAGAACTGCTGCTCTAGTGGAAAAAATATGGAAGGAAGACAATACTGGCAGAGAGAGATGAGGTCCGAGGCTGGTGCAATTGAAGAGCGGCGCAGAGCAAGCAAAGGGCAAGAGCTAAGCCAGTTCAACAGTGCCTCATTACACGTGGGAGTGAGCACGAGGCAGGAATCCAGGATGAGGTATAAGCTTCTGACTTCGGCAGCTGGGTAAATATGAAGCCACTCAGAGAGGGTTTAATAACATAAACATGTTACCTTGTGTTCATTTTTTAAAAATTTAAGTAGAAAATAAACCCACAAATATAAAAACTGAAATGGAAATACTGGCACAAATAGCCCTTTTTCATGCAGATATTATAATAGTTAAAAATACCTTCTTCTCTCCCTGCTTCTGATATGTAAACAAACCTGAATTTTTGGACAGTAGTCATGAACATGACTGGGTTCCTCTCAGTAGCCACCAAGGGTGGAAGAAGAGACTAGAGAGTGTCCCCACCCCTCTTCCTGTGCCAGGTCACCTTCAATCAGCCTTTTCAGATCTCCACTCATCTTGAGGATTTGGCTTCAAAAACCTTTTAGATCAGAAGTGTTCAAAAAAGCAGGCAGGAGGAACCACCGACTGCCTGTCACACATTTCCACTGGAACTTGCACTGGCCCTGCACCCTCCCTGCTCCACTGGGAGGGCCTGGGCCTGCCACCCACTGAGCTGCACTTTCCCTCCAGAGCAGTTCAAGACAGAGGAATGGATGAGGCCACACAGCAAAGAAAATCTTTTACTGAAAGTACAACTGGAGAGGAAAAGTACTATTAATGCCCAATTTTTAACATTAATGGGGTCTCCCCTTCACACAAACTGCCGGGAACATTCCCAGGCTCCATCCCTGCTTTCCACTTCACCCAAGGGTGGCTCTTCGGTCTAGAAGAGGGATCTGTGGTAGTAAGACTGATAGTGGGAAGAGAAATGGGAGGAGGCAGGAGGGCCCAACCTTTGTTCCCAGTACAGATCTCTTGGCAGCATTCCCACTTCTGGCATGTGGGTAGAGTTCTGGCTTATTCCTCCTAAGAAAGCGCCTACTAGCCTCAGTGGTGACAAACCTGGAAGACCTCACACCTAGGTGAAGTTACCTTCACATAAAGGTTGATGACTTTTACTTTGATTATCTGAATCCAAAAGACCCCTATCAGCACCAATATCTGTACCTATTAGTTCTAAGTTACATTTTTGAAGGTTACTTTTAACACCTTCCCCCTCTTCAACCTTTTTTTTTCTTTTCTAGTTAGTAGTAAAAACCCCCAGAAAAGTTCAAACAGAGTAAGTGCCTGAATCAAAGACAGAGATTAGGAGAAAACTGAAACTCTATCTGGCTCCAAAGGGCCACAGAAAAGGGCAGAGATCCTCTTAAACGCCAATCACTAAGAGAAAGGGGGAAAAAAAAAACAAAATAAAGGCTGAGCCAATCTCTAGAAAGGAAACATCCAACTAGAAAACTGGACCAGAAGCATCCTGGGCATACTGTTTGGCGCCCCCCCTATAGCTCCCCATCTCTCCTCCAACCACCTCTTTGCTGGAGCCCTCACCTTAGGCATCAGACCCCCAGACCCCTTCTAACATTGCCATGCAGTATTTCAAAAAAGTCTTAAGTGTGGGCCTTTCAAATGGGAACTTTCTATATATATTCCCAGAGAACTATTATGATGCAGTATGTGCACATATAGGCAGTATATAGCATAGTGGTAACAGTGCAAACTGGGGCCAGACTGCATAGGTCCTGATACCAGGCCTGCTGCTCACTGGTTGTGGGGTGATAGGTCAGTTACTTAACCATTAGAACAATACCTATTCTGCAGAGTTGTCAGGATTAAATGAGTCAGTCCCTGGGAAAACCTAGAACACTGCCTGCATATAAGCACTCAGTAAATATTAGCTGTTACTGCATTTCAAATACATTATGGATTATAAAAGTATGGGAGTACTGAACTGGTAAAGTTAATCACCATATCTAATATCATTCCTACTGTAAAATATGTTCAAATTCAAAATTACAGACTTACCAATAACTCAGATCCTTTTCCTAAGCTGGAGACCTACAGTGTCCTAAAAAGAACTGGAACCCTGAAAAGAACCCTAGTTCCAAATCTAATAACTCCTAGCAATAAAGATGTAAAATGACCAAAAAAAAATCATTTGGGTTATTAATTTATTTCCCCTTTTTTCAAGAATGCACAATTCAGTGCCTATTTTTTTATTATTAGCACATAACATTTTCAGTAAGACATTGGTTCTCTAGTTCTCAGGCCTCGGGACCCTTTTACACTCTTAAAAATTGTTGAGGATCCCCAAAGAGCTTCCCTTAGAAAATTCTAAAAAACAGACATATACAAGCACATAAACCATTAGACATCAAAGAGATGGTATCAAATGTGATACAGTAATGTAGGCTTATGGAGAATGAGAGTAAAAACTATACTGTAGGCTTATGGAGAATGAGAGTAAAAAGGGGAAACAGAGGCATATGTCATTTTATTGCACTTCACTTTATTGCACTTCGCACATATTGCAATTTTTATAAATCAAAGGTGTGTGACAACCCTGCATCAAGCAAATCCATCAGTGCTATTTCTTCCAACAGCGTTTGCTCACTGCATGTCTCTGTCACATTTTGGTAATTCTTGCAGTTTTTCAAACTTCTCCATTATTATTATATTTGTTATAGTCATCTATGTCAGTGATTACGACTTGCTGAAAGTTCGTATGACAGTTATTTTTTAGCAATAAACTATTTTTTAATTAAGGTATTACATTGCTTTTCTTAGACATAATGCTACTACATACTTAATAGATAACAATGTAGTGAAAACATAACATATGCAATGGGAAACCAAAAAATTCATGGTTGCTACTCACTTTATTACACTATTCGATTTATTGTGGTGGTCTGGAACCAAACCAGCAGTATCTCCAAGGTATGCCAGTAACATTTTTATCTAACAGCATTATGAAAATAATATGAATTTGTAGACCCTCAGGGGCTCCAGACTACACTTTGAGAACCTTTGCTCTAAAGAAAGAATGGGTATCAAAATTTTCATGGCTTTCATTTTCTGCCTTTTTTATGTCTATAAAAGAATAATTATAATTACAATACACTTCATCAAACTATACATGAATTGAAAATGAACTCATCCTATAATTACAAAAAAAGAGTTTAAGAAAATATTTTGACAAAATTGCCACTAAGGTAAACTAAATACTATGTCTAATTTTTTAAATTGTGAATACATATAAAATTTACCATTTTAACCATTTTAAAGTATATGATTCAGGATACTTATACATTCACTATGTTTTTCAATCATCACCAATATCTAATTTCATAACATTTTCTTCATCCCAAAAAGAAACCACATAATCCTGCCCCAGCAACAATCTGTTTTCTGTCTCTGTAGATTTGCCTATTCTGAGTATTTCATATAAATGGAGTCATATAGTACATGACCTTTTGTGTCTAGCTTCTTCAGCTTACCATAATGATTTCAAAGTTCATCCATGTTGTAGTATGTATCATTCATTCCTTTTTATGGATGAATAATATTGTCATAGGACAATACCACAATTTGTCCACTAAAAACAAAAGTTGATGGACATCTGGGTTGTTTTAATCTTTTGGCTATTGTGAATAAGGCTGCTAGGAACATCTGTGTTTATGTTTTTGTTTGAACATTTGTTTTTGATTCTTTTGGGTAGACACCTAGGAATGGACTTTCCAGGTCATATGATAACTATGTATTTAGCTTATTAGGGAACTAAACTTTTTCACAGCAGAGGCACCATCTTATTCCCACCAGTAACGTATGAAGACTCCAGTTTCTTCATATCTTTGTCAACACTTGCCATTTCTGTTTTTGTTTTGTTTTGTTTTTCATCCTAATGAATGTGAAGTGGCATCTCATAGCTTGATTTCTATTTCCTTAATGACTAGATGCATTAAGCATCTTTTCATGTGCTTTTTGGCCTTTTGTATATCTTCTTTGGAGAAAAGCCTATTCATGTCTTTTGCCCATTTCCTCAAGTGGGTTGTTTCTTTTTGTTGTTGGACTTTAAGAGTTCTTATATCTATTTTTTTAAAGTACAGGAGAGCACTTAAACCTACCAAGCATCTGGTTCTCCCTTCTCTACCACACTTAAGACAAATGCCAACCTTCCATGACAGAAAGAGCAACTGAGGACATAAATGAGGTCACAAAATCAACTGGCAACAAGACTATATAATACTTCCATTTTTGTCTTAAATTATAAATCTAGGGTTGGGTCATATATGATAAAATAGTAATGATGATAACTGACAAGTCTAATAAAGTGCTTAATATTTAGGGAGGGATTGTGTGAAGTGCTTTAACATCCTCAAAACAATCCTACAAGAACTGTAATCAAACCCATTTTACAGATGAGAAAACAAAGGCACCAAAAAGTTCAATAGCTGGCTTATGATTATACAGTAATCATAAGCTGCCATATAATGAGCCATAAGAAATACATATTTGGTCATTCAGATAACCAAATATGTATTTTCCAGGTGTGTTTGGCCTTCATCCACGGTTCCTGAAAACACTGCAGTCTTAAAGGTGAAATGGGTATTTTGTCATGTTAATGAGACTTTTGGATCCTGCAGGGGCAGGGGCTGGAAGTTGAATCAGCCAATAGCCAGTGATTTAGTCAATCATAACTATGCAACAAAGCCCTCACAAAAACCCCTGAGAACTTATTGCTCTTTTGGATCCTGCTTCTATGTTGGAGGAAGCTTGGGGAACCTGACCACTTCCAAGTGCTCCAAAGCCAGGCCCCAAGCTCCACAAGGATAGAAGCTCCTTTATTTGGAATCTTGCCCAATGTATTTCTTCATCTGGCTGTTAACTAATATCCTTTACTAAACTGGTAAAAGTTAAGTGTTTTCCTTTGTTCTGTGAGCTCCTCTAGCAAATTAATTGAACCTAAGGGATAGGTCTTGGAATGTCCCATCTGTAGTTGGTAGGTCAGAAGCATAGGTAACTAACTGCCTGGGACTTGGAATGGGTATCTGGAATGGAGGGTGGAGGGCAGCCTTACAGGATAGAACCCTTAAACTTCATCCTATAAAGGGAATCTGGGCCGTCTCTGGGCAGATAGCCTCAGAATTGAGTTGAGTTCTCGGGCACCCTGCTGGTGTTCGAGAATTGCTTGGTGGTGTGTGTGTGGAACACCCCCCTCCCCACCACACACACACTGAAATCAGATACAGGAACCCGAAAAGCATTATACTAATACATCTATATACTATTACTGCTGTAAACTACTATTTAGGAGAAAAAAACAACAGTAGCTGAGCAGTTTGGTTCCAGAATTTGTACTCTTAATCCCTTTGCTATATTGTCTCTCAACCATGAAATAATAAACCTTGCCCAAGTGCCTGAGGACTTTTTTTAGAAAATGCTAGTAACTACATTTTGATGTCACTTCAAGTTCCCCAACCCCCACTATCTGCACATATCTCTTAAGTAACTCTGGTTCTAGAACTTGCCTCTTTAATTGGGTTTAGGAATGTCACAAAGCCCGCCCCATACCAGATGGGTGAATATCATTTTATCATTCTGATCTAGATCTTTTCCAAAAGACTTAAATCTGACAAAAGATTATTCAGGATATTGTGACTCAACCGTTTATTTCCAAGCGTGTCTGCGTTCCATTTTGTCTACAATTTTAAGAGGTTACAGTTACCAGCAAAGCCATGGCCTAAAGGCTCATCTAACTCAAACCCGTAATTTACAATGTAATTATGTATCAGTTAATGGCTTTATAAACTGAATCTCAACCTTCAGAAGAAATCTAAAAGCAATGTATTTCATAACAAAACCAAAATGAACACAATGCTAGAGTTCATAGATTTCATTTTCTGAGCAGTCATTACAGGCCTAACTACCTGACCTAGCATGCTGCACAATTCAGTTATGAGACCTCAGTTTGAAGGAACTTTAGGTCCACTCCAGAACAATCCTTTAAAAAACAATTCCTAGAATCAAAAGGTAGACTGAAGTCCTGAATGTGGTTACCCAATAAATGTTCATTTATAGCAAGTTTTGTTTCATATTGTTATATACAAGAATTGTTTTGTTAAGTTCAGCTACCCAACATGCCATCTGTAATGTTTTCGTTACTACAAATGATAGCAAACATGAGGTTCTGTGTTCTCATCTGTAACATAAGGGTATTTACCATTTATTTCACAGAATTTTAAAAAACAAATTTTAGATAGGACATGTGAAAGTCTCTTGCAAAATACCTGAGACATGACAAGTACTCAGTAAACACAAGGCGATAGGTGTAGGTCAGATAACACCAGAAGTCATTCTAAAGCATACTCTACATAACATAAGCAACAATGGTCACTTATCTGATGAACTCAGAGGCATATAATCGAGAATCCAGAAGATACGAGGGAAGCTTCCTGATTAGGAAAATGGACATCATTCAGATAGTTATTAAAGGAAATCAGTTTATTCCTTGGGCTAGACCTAATGTAATACCATTTCTGATAGAGCAGAAGGGTCAAAAAAAAAAAATCCCACCGTCTATTTGCTCACGTTTCATTTAATTAGGCTAGGCCACATGCCAAACACAAATATCAGCATTAATATGGCTAAGTCACAAAAGAGATGTAAAATGCTCTTCTACTTTGAGAAGATTGTCAAATTAAGAACTGTAATCAAAGGGACCGAGAAAACAGATTGGAGGAGGTACAATCAAAAGTTTGGGAGAGGGGTATGAATCAAAGGGAAAGAACTAAGGGCTGGAGCAGTAGCTTGCACTTCAGGGTGCCCAGTTTGGCCTAGAAGGATAAGCCAGAGACAGACTGCAGGAGGCAGAAGAGGGAAAAGGAAATGCTAGGTTGAGGGAAATGAATGTGAAGTGCATGTGACAAAAGGGACAACATTTTGAGGTACAGGTGGCCAGAGTCGGGAAAGGCTAAGTACAGATGGAAAAGAAAAGGAAGAAATTAGAAAAGTCAACAGGGATAGAGCATCAAGCATTCTTCAGACTATAGTAAAGGTTTAGATTGTTCTAGAAGGTAGTAGCAATTCCCAGCAAGGTCTGTGGCTCCCTAGAGCTCCCACACCCTTTCAAGGGGTCCAGAAAGTCTAAATGATTATCATAATAGTACTCAAACATTACTTTTCTTCTTCACTGTGCTTATATTTGCACTGACACAAAAATAAGGGGGGGGTAAACTGCTGCCACCTTTGGCACTGAATTCTGCTGGTGGTTAGTCACAGTAAACAAAACTCAGTTCCACTGCAGGATGTACTTGAGGAGTCATTAAAAATTATTACTTTATTATATTTTAGCCCTTTAGTCCACCTGTTTAATATCTGCGTGACTAATAGGGAAGTAGTCGTAAAGCACTTCTATGGCACTATGACCATTTGTCTCTAGGAATCACATTTGTGCAAATGAGTTGCAAGTGAACTATACACTTTTTTCGTGGAACACAATTTTTATTTGGCAGAACAACAGAAAAACTGTGGTTAGTCAGAATTAAGGATCTGGCAGACAGTTTCTCAAAAATGAAGTGAGCCTGTTGCTTCAAGAAAAATAATTGAAAAGTATTTGTTGCTAATGATAAAAGTTGAGCTTTTGGGTAAAAACTTAAAATTTGGAAAACTCATATCTGCCACTGTGAGTTAGATTGCTTCCTAACATTTACAGAATTTTCTAGTAAGATGGGTGGTAATATTAACAAATGAGATTTTTGTTGTTTTATGAAACATGAACATTTGGAAGATCTACAAAATTCAGTGAGCCAATGTTTTCCAAGTGACCAATACATGAAGTTATGAAACCACACAGGAGTAAAATCTCCACTCAAACTGCAAGGTGGGTCAAAGATTTTATTGTAATAGAGTATGAGAGGTTCACTAACATGATTTCAGATTGCATACTGCAACTAACCCTTACAAAACTACGAGTATTAATTTTTGGTGTAGTATCAAAGAATAACCACAATTTTGTAAAAATGCCATTAAAAGATTCCTGCTTTTTCCAACTACATATCTCTGAAAGGCCAGATTTTCTTCAACTACTTCAACCAAAACAACATTTCGCAACAGACTGTGGGAGCAGATATGAGACTCCAGCTGTCTTCTACTAAGCCAGACATTAAAGAAATCTGCAAAAATGTAAAATGATGCCATGCTTCTCACTAAATTTTTTTGTTTTGTAAAACATTTTCCTAAAAATCTATTTTTATGTAAGCATGTAATGGGTTTATTACAGATATTTTCAATATATTAATTGACATTTTGTACCTTTCTCACTTTAATTTCTAAACTGGCAAATAGTGATAGATTACAAACCCAAATCAAGAAAGGCTCCTGGAGGTCCTCAATACATTTTAAGAGTGTATGTACAAGGGTCCTAATACCAAACTGTGAAAACTGCTGCCATAGGAGAAGAAACCAAAGAGGAAGATTTTATTGAGTAAGAGGCAACAACAGCAGGTAAAAACCAAATGGATTAGGAAAACCAGACCAGTCAGGAAGCAGCTACCAGTAACAGCAAAGCAGTAAGGTGAAATATGATAAAGGCTGGACTAAATCAACAGCAATGGGGCTAGAGAAAAGGATGAATTTATAAATAGGTACTTCAGAGACAGAATTGACAGAATCAAGCAACAAAAATTTCAGAATCAGAGAGAAAGAGTCAAGGCTGCCAACTCGCATGGCTGCATTATAACTGCCTGTCCACCTATCTGGCTTATGGACAGGTACAGAACCTATTCAGTATACAGATATCTAGATACCCTGTAGTCAGAGTATGAGTTCTAACAACAGTTCTCTAATACCAACCTGGTATCCTACAATTCAATTCAATCCTGGCATCAACTACCCGGAGTTAGTACAGGGACAAGTTAAGGGCTCAAGCCCACTTCAAACACCAGCATAAAGTCTTGAGTTGGGGATTGGATTAAAGATGGTGGCTTGAGAGGTGACACAGAGGCTTCCTCCTAAAACAGCATATAATACGAAAATATAATTAATACAACTAATCCTGAAAAAGCAACAGAAAAGAAGACTGCACCAAACTGCATACACCTGTTGAAAAGAATAACCTCACAGAACAGGGTAACGTACCAAAGCCGTGGCCCGGCGAGACACAAGCCCTTTGCCCACCCCAGCTCACCAGTGGAGGAAAAGAAACAGAGCAGTGAGGGAGTGGAGGCCTGGGACTGCTGAATACCTAACTCCAGAGATCTGATCTGGGAGTACAAACCAATATTTCATGGTGTTTTCATGGTACTCTCGTGATGAGGGGTTGGAAAGCTAAAACAGGCAGAATACCTGGAGAGACTGAGACTCCAGCTGCTTGTGGAAAGCAGGGATCCATATCCAGCTGCTCTGGGACAAAAGAAAGGTGGGCAATCTGAGAGACTTCCTAACAGCAAGAGGGCTGCTAAAGGGGCAAGGATTGCACAGAGCTTACTGCTGAGAAGAAAGGACAGGTAGACAAAATTGTCCGGGTGCACTCAGCCCAAAAGGTTAGGAACTTTCATGATCTTCAGGAGCTCCAGCACCTGGCTGGCTAAAGAGCTCCAAGGACCCCCTCCATGATACACAGCCTACTGAGCCTTTCTCCCAGCCAATCCGACCTGGCTCGCAAACTGGTGAACCCTACCCTGGCGGTAGGCCAGCCAGAGGGAAGCCCCGTCTACAGCAACTACAAATGCAAAGCACAGAGGCTTATACTTGTGTGCTCGGCCCAATAGGGAGAAAAAAGCAGGAGTTGCAGTACTTGTATCAGACAAAATAGACTTCAAAACAAAGAAAGTCACAAGAGACAAAGAAGGACATTACATAATGATAAAGGGGTCAATCCAACAAGAAGATATAACCATTATAAATATCTATGCGCCCAACAAAGGAGCACCTATATATGTGAAACAGATACTAACAGAATTAAAAGGGGAAATAGAATGCAATGCATTCATTCTAGGAGACTTCAACACTCCACTCAATCTGAAAGACGGCTCAACCAGACAGAAAATAAATAAGGAGACAGAAGCACTGAACAACACATTAGAACAGATGGACCTAACAGGTATCTACAGAACTCTACACCCAAAAGCAGCAGAATACACATTCTTCTCAAGTGCACATAGAACATTTTCAAGAAAAGATCATATACTAGGCCACAAAAAGAGCCTTAGTAAATTCAACAAGATTGAAATTGTACCAACCAGTTTCTCAAACCACAAAGGTATAAAACTAGAAACAAATTATGCAAAGAAAATGAAAAATCCAACAAACACATGGAGGCTGCAGAACATGCTCCTAAATAACCAATGGATCAATGACCAAATAAAAACAGAGATCAAGCAATATATGGAGACAAATGACAACATTAATTCAACACTGCAAAATCTATGGGATGCAGCGAAGGCCGTGCTAAGAGGGAAGTATACTGCAATACAGGCCTACCTCAGGAAAGAAGAACAATCCCATATGAGCAGTCTAAACTCACAATTAACAAAACTAGAAAAAGAAGAACAAATGAGGCCCAAAGTCAGTAGAAGTAGGGACATAATAAAGATTAGAGCAGAAATAAATAAAATCAAGAAGAATAAAACAATAGAAATAATCAATGAAAGCAGGAGCAGGTTCTTCGAGAAAATAAACAAAATAGATAAACCTCTAGCCAGACTTATCAAGAAAAAAAGAGAGTCTACATACATAAACAGAATCAGAAATGAGAATGGAAAAACCACTACGGACACCACAGAAATACAAAATATTATTAGAGAATACTACGAAAAATTATATGCTAACAAACTGGAAAACCTAAAAGAAATGGACAGCTCCCTAGAAAAATACAACCTTCCAAGGCTGACCCAGAAAGAAACAGAAAATATGAACGGACTATTTACCAGCAACAAAATTGAATTGGTGATCAAAAAACTACATAAGAACAAAACCCCTGGACCACATGGCTTTACCACTGAATTTTATCAAACATGCAGTAAAGACCTAATATCCATTCTCCTTAAATTTTTCCAAAGAGTAGAAGAAGGGGGAATACTTCCAAATTCATTCTATGAGGCCAGCATCACTCTAATAACAAAACCAGGCAAAGACACCACAAAAAAAGAAAATTACAGACCAATATCCCTGGTGAAAAAGAGATGCAAAAACACTCAACAAAATATTAGCAAACCAAATTCAAAAATACATCAAAAAGATCATCCATCATGATCAAGTAGGATTTATTCCAGGGATGCAGGGATGGTACAACATTCGAAAATCCATCAACATCATCCACCACAACAACAAAGAGGACAGAAACTACATGATAACCTCCATAGATGCTGAAAAAGCATTTGACAAAATTCAACGTCCATTCATGATAAAAACTCTCAACAAAATGGGTACAGAGGGCAAGTAACTCAACATAATAAAGGCCATATATGACAAACCCACAGCCAAAATTATACTTAACAGCGAGAAGCTGAAAGCTTTTCCTTTAAGATCAGGAACAAGACAAGGATGCCCACTCTCCCCACTTCTATTCAACATAGTACTGGAGGTCCTAGCCACGGTATTCATACAACACAAAGAAATAAAAGGCATCCAGATTGGCAAGGAAGAAGTTAAACTGTCCCTGTTTGCAGATGACATGATATTGTACATAAAAAACCCTAAAGAATCCACTCCAAAACTACTAGATGTAATATCTGAATTCAAAGTTGCAGAATACAAAATTAATACGCAGAAATATGTGGCATTCCTATATAATAACAATGAACTAGCAGAAAAAGAAATCAGGAAAATAATTTCATTCATAATTGCATCAAAAAGAATACCCAGGAATAAACCTAACCAAGGAAGTGAAAGACCTATACTCTGAAAACTACAAGACACTCATGAGAGAAATTAAAGAAGATACCAATAAATGGAAACACATTCCGTGCTCATGGACAGGAAGAATTAATATTGTCAAAATGGCCATCCTGCCTAAAGCAATCTACAGATTCAATGCAATCCCTATCAAAATACCAACAGCATTCTTCAATGAACCAGAGCAAATAGTTCTAAAATTCATATGGAACCACAAAAGACCCCAAATAGCCAAAGCAATCCTGAGAAAGAAGAATAAAGCTGGGGAGATTACGCTCCCCAACTTCAATCTCTACTACAAAGCCACAGTAATCAAGACAACTTGGTACTGGCACAAGAACAGACGCATAGACCAATGGAATGGACTAGAGACCCCTGATATAAACCCAACCATATATGGTCAATTAATATATGATAAAGGAGCCATGGACATACAATGGGGAAATGACAGCCCTTCAACAACTGGTGTTGGCAAAACTGGACAGTTACATGTAAGAGAATGAAACTGGATTATTGTTTAACCCCATACACAAAAGTAAACTCGAAATGGATCAAAGACCTGAATGTAAGTCATGAAACCATAAAGCTCTTAGAAGACAACATAGGCAAAAATCTCCTGAATATAAGCAAAGTAACTTCTTCCTGAACACATCTCCTCGAGCAAGGGAAATAAAAGCAAAAATGAACACGTGGGACTACATCAAACTAAAGAGCTTCTGTATGATAGTAAAGGACACCATCAACAGAACAAAAAGACATCCTACAGTATGGGAGAATATATTTGTAAATGACATATCCGACAAGGGGTTAACATCCAAAATATATAAAGAACTCACATGCCTCAACACCCATAAAGCAAATAACCCGATTAAAAAATGGGCAGAGGATATGAAGAGACAATTCTCTAAAGAAGAAACTCAGGTGGCCAACAGACATATGAAAAGATGCTCCATATCACTAATCATCAGGGAAATGCAAATTTAAACCACAATGAGATATCACCTCACACCAGTAAGGATAGCGAGCATCCAAAAGACTAAGAACAACAAATGCTGGCGAGGATGCGGAGAAAGGGGAACCCTCCTACACTGCTGGTGGGAATGTAACTTAGTTCAACCATTGTGGAAAGCAATATGGAGGTTCCTCAAAAAACTAAAAATAGAAATACCATTTGACCTGGGAATCCCACTCCTTGGAATTTACCCAAAGAATACAACTTCTCAGATTCAAAAAGACACATGCACCCCTATGTTTATCACAGCACTATTCACAATAGCCAAGATATGGAAGCAACCTAAGTGTCCATCAGTAGATGAATGGATAAAGAAGATGTGGTACATATACAAAATGGAATACTATTCAGCCATAAGAAGGAAACAAATCCTGCCATTTGCAACATGGATGGAACTGGAGGATATTATGCTCAGTGAAATAAGCCAGGCGGAGAAAGACATGTGCCAAATGATTTCCCTCATTTGTGGAGTATAACAGCGCAGCAAAATTGAAGGAACAAAACAGCAAGAGACTCACAGACTCCAAGAAGGGACTAGTGGTTACCAAAGTGGTGTGTGGGAAGGCGGGTGGAGATGGAGGGAAAAGGGGATTGAGGGGTTTTATGTTTAGTACACATAGTATAGGGGATCATGGGGAAAACAGTGTAGCACAGAGAAGGCAAACAGTGAATCTCTGGCATCTTACTACACTGATGGACAGTGACTGCATTGGGGTATGGGTGTGGACTTGATAATATGGGTAAAAGTAGTCACCACATTGTTTTTTCATGTGAAACCTTCATAAGAGTGTATATCTATAATACCTTAATAAGAAATTTTAAAAAATAATAAATAAAATCTTGAGTTATCTCCAAGCTACCAGTACTTCTGCCAAGCAGTCACAAATTCAAGGGTCCCACAAATGCTCTCCTCCCCCAGATTCAGTAATTCAATAGAACTACTCACAGACCTCAGGCAAGCTCCATACTTATGATTACACTTTTATTATAACTAAATGGAAGAGAATACATTGGGCAAAGAATGGGGAAGGGCAGTGGCAGAGCATCCATGCCCTCTCCTCCTCCAAAAAATATGAAGCCCACCTTCCCATACATCCAAATGTCCACCAAACCAGAGATCTCCAAACTTCATCATTCTAGGATTTTTATAAGGACTTTCATTTAGGTAGGCATGGTTGAGTAAACCAATGACCACGTGATTAAACCCAATCTCTGGCCCTCCCCCTTCCCAGGGGGTGGTGGCAGCTGTGGGGGCTGGGAGTCACTTTGATAGCATTAACTCAAGATAAGATCTAAAGAAGCTCAAAAAAGACCTAAAGGAGCTCCTTTTAGATAACAGAAGACACTCCTACCTAGGGAATTCTAGTTTTAGGGGCTCTGTGCCTGGAACCAAGGACAAAGACCAACTATATTCTTTTATCATACCACTGAGTAACACAGACACTGATATACAGTAGCTACTCAATAAATAATTCCGGAAAGCATGAACAAAAAGGTATCGTATCATTCACCATAACGGGAAATACAAGCAGAGAAAGAGGCTGGTCAGAAGAAAGGTGGTAGGCTAGCTATGTTTGAGACACAGCTGAATTTAAAGAGCCCAAGGAATACAGTAGGTGCTTACATAAGAGGTTAGAACTCAGGAGAAAGGGTAGTGTTCCAGGTAAGACAGATAATAGGATTTATTTGTGGTAACTAAAATTCTAAGAGTGGAAATAACTGTCCTGGAAGACAGTGTAAGGTAGAAAGGGGATAGAAAAACCAGCTCTAGGGACAGCAGTATTTAAGGACAGGAGCTCTCAGAGGAGGATGAGAAGTCCTGGAAGTGAGAGAGGGGAGAAAACACAGCATAAGTCAGAGAAAGCCAAAGCAGACAAGTGTTTCTAAAGAAGAAATGTGTCAAAAGTAATGGAAAGATCAAGAGTCAAATGGATGGAAAATTGTGCTCAGCAATCAACAACAGCAGGCAGAGGAAGAACCAGATTGCAGTGGGTAAGAGGAACAAAAGGAGACACCCAACTTATATAAGCTCCAGTTCGAAGAGTCATAGCCATTACAGGAAGACATGAGATGCCAACAGTCAGAGGGAGTACAGAAGCAGGTGAGACAAATCTGAGCAGATATGAAGGAAAGAGCAGAGGATGGGAGGAAATGGAAGGCACAGGAGACAGAACAAGCATAATTCAGATCTAAGCTTGTAGATCCATACCAAACCCTTTTACATGCCTACAAGGCCCTGCAAGGTCTGGCCTCCCTCCCTCTCCAACATCTTCACAGCAGCCTCACTGGTCTTCTTTTCAAATATACTGTGCTCCTGTATGGCATAGGCCCCCACTCCCATGCTGATCTCTCAGCCTGGAAAACAACTGCTTTCCCTTTCCTGATTAACTCCTATACATACTTCAGATCTCAAGTAAATTCCACATCTTCCCTAAGCCCTAGAACTAGACTTGGTCCTCTGGAACACTTTCTTCATAGAGCTTACAACAGCTGGAAATCATTTACTTATGTGGTTTTTTTTTCCAACATGTATGTCTGACCCAGTAAAATATAAATGGAGTGATACAGACTCCAAGAAGGGACTAGTAGTTATCAAAGGGAAGGGGTTGAGGAGCATGGTTGGGGAGGGAGGGAGAAGAGGATTAAGGGGCACTACAATTCATGATCACAATATAGGTAGGTCACAGGGAAAGCAGTACAGCATGGAGAAGACAAGTAATGACTATAGCATCTTACTATGCTGATACACAGTGACTATAATGGGGGGGGCGTAGTGAGGAGTTGATAACATGGACAATATTGTTCATGTGAAACCTTCAGAAGATTGTATATCAATGATACTTTAATAACAAAAGTAGGCTGGAAAAGAAAAAAGAATATATATATATATATATATAAATGGAATGAGGACAGGGATCTGTCACCACTATCCTCTTTGCTCCTACCACAGCACCTGGCTCCCGGCAGTCAAGCAAGATGTAGCTGTGGCACTACGGAGGGGTACTGGCACAGGAGAACGCAGTGCTGTCTCAGAGGAAGCAGAAAGGAACAGCACCCAGAACCCAGGAAAGGGAAGCAGACACCCACCTCACCTCTTCTTCCTCCCTCTTAGCTCAAGAAGCAAAGAGTAGGTGTGAATAAGGCAAATTTACAAGAGCTACCTGGGAAGTGGGCAGCAGGTCCAAACAGGCAGCAGGATCACTCCTGACAGTGAAGTCTGGGTGCCTCTGAAAAGGAGCAGGGAGGCTTGAGGAAGGGGCTAATTTGGCACAGTGTCTGTGAGGAATGGAGAGAAAGTTGAGAAAGAATACTCAGCAGGACACAGCTACATTGGTAAGGACAGAAGTCCACGAGTCTGTATGGCTTTATTCAGCCAGCTGTTAGTGGCACAAACACAGGAAACAGACCACAGATAGGTGGGTTGCTCTAGCGTTGGAGGTCTGCAGGGAAGATGACAGGACAACAGGGCAAGGAAATAGCTGAAATGACCCGCTCTGAGGTCCCACTTGCACACGGAAGGAAATAAAGTTAAGAGGAAACCGACAATCTGAGATAAAATGAAGGATGACCAGGAACTAGAGTTTCCAGATGGAACTGTAATCAGAACACATGAAATAAATCACACTGCAGATACATAATTTAAAAAATAAGGGCAACATATTTTTCAAGATACCATAAGCTCTCGCCACCTACGTTATCAGTCTCTTAGAACAACTATAAAAATCTCAAAAAGTGTCCTGTGCCCCTCTGAAAAGGTCACGTTACTATGTTTTCTGGAGTCTAGTAAAAAAAGCAGATGCCTGAAGGATATCCCTTTCCAGCTCCAACTTTTCCAAAGCATACACATGTCTTTCCAGCAACTCCAGATCAGTCATAAGTTAAAAAGCCTCATATATATAAGTTATGAGCCAAGAGAGAATGACAACACACCTTCATACCTGAAAAAAATCTGAGAAAATCTATAAGTACAGTAGTGGTCACACTGGTGACAATAAAGTCCACAGTTCTAAAGTTGGGGGATCTAGCCAGATAACTGACAAGTCTCCCAAAATTCATCCTACCTAAAGAATTGCAGAATAGTACAATATATTTGGGGTTGAAATGCACTAGAAACACCACAAACTCTGTGGGCAGCCCGTTGAGCATGTAAATTTAAAAATCAAACATTTCTGAGAAGAAAGTTCATATATGCTTTGGTGTCTTTGTATTGTTTTATTAAATACTATCCTTTGAAGAAAAAAAAGCGGTCACCATCAGCCCCTTTCCATATGATTACTGTACACGATGAGTGTGTTGGACAAGTGTTTCTTCTGCCCAGCATTCCTTCTTCTCGTCATCGATCTCACTCTCTCTCTTTCGTTAATTCCAGAAGCTGAGGTACTGACCTTATCAACGGTTACAAAAGGAGGACCCAAAGGTCTGAGTTGATAGGTTCAGGCATATGACCAAGCCAGGCCAATCAGAACCCTTGGACTTGACAAGTAGGTGAGTCAGTTCATTTCCCTTTTCTCTTTTTTTTTTTATACTTTATTTTGGTATCATTACTCTACAGTTACATGTGCAATATTATGGATATTAAACTACCCCCTTCATCAGGTCCGCCCCACCAACCCCATTACAGTCACTGTCCATCAGCATAGAGAGATGCTATAGAATCACTACTTGTCTTCTCTGAGTTGTACTGCCCTCCACGTGCCCGACCAACATTACACCTGCTAATCGTATTGCCCCTTCTTCCCCCTTATCGCTCCCTTCCCACCCATCTTCCCCAGTCCCTTTCCCTTTGGTAACTATTAGTCCATTCTTGGGTTCTGTGAGTCTGCTGCTGTTTTGTTCCTTCAGTTTTTTTCTTTGTTCTTATACTCCACATATGAGTGAAATCATTTGATACTTGTCTTTTTTGGCTTGGCTTATTTCACTGAGCATAATACACTCTAGCTCCATCCATGCTGTTGCAAATGGCAGGATTTGTTTTCTTTTTATGGCTGAATAATATTCCATTGTGTATATGTACCACCTCTTCTTTATCCATTCATCTACTGATGGACACTTAGGTTGCTTCCATTTCGTGGCTATTGTAAAGAGTGCGGCGATAAACATAGGGGTGCATCTGTCTTTATCAAATTGGGCTGCTGCATTCTTAGGGTAAATTCCTAGGAGTGGTATTCTGGGTCAAATGGTATTTCTATTTTGAGTTTTTTGAGGAACCTCCATAATGCTTTCCACAATGGTTGAACTAGTTTGCATTCACACCAGCAGTGTAGGAGGGTAACCTCTTCTCCACATCCTCGCCAACACTTGTTGTTGTTTGTGTTTTGGATGTTGGCCATCCTCATTGGTGTGAGGTGATATCTCATTGTGGTTTTAATCTGCATTTCTCTGATGATTAGCGATGTGGAGCATCTTTTCATGTGCCTGTTGGCCATCTGAATTTCTTCTTTGGAGAAGTGTCTATTCATGTCCTCTGCCCATTTCTTAATTGGATTATTTGCTTTTTGTTTGTTAAAGTGCGTGAGTTCTTTATATATTTTGGATGTCAATGCCTTATCGGATACGTCATTTATGAATATATTCTCCCATACTGTAGGATGTCTTTTTATTCTACTGATGGTGTCCTTTGCTGTACAGAAGCTTTTCAGCTTCACATAGTCCCACTTGTTCATTTTTGCTTTTGTTTCCCTTGCCCAGGGAGATATGTTCATGAAGAAGTCGCTCATGTTTATGTCCAAGAGATTTTTGCCTATGTTCTTTTCTAAGAGTTTTATGGTTTCATGACTTACATTCAGGTCTTTGATCCACCTTGAGTTTACCTTTGTGCATGAGGCTAGACAGTAGTCCAGTTTCATTCTCTTACATGTAGCTGTCCAGTTTTGCCAACACTAGCTGCTGAAGAGGCTGTCAACTCCCCATTGTATATACAAGGCTCCTTTATCAAATATTAATTGACTGTATATGTTTGGGTTAATGTTTGGATTTTCTATTCTGTTCCACTGGTCTGTGGGTCTGTTTTTGTGCCAATACCAAATTGCCTTGATTACTGTGGCTTTGTAGTAGAGCTTGAAGTCAGGGAGCGTGATTCCCCCTGTTTTATTCCTCCTTCTCAGGATTGCTTTGGCTATTCGGGGTCTTTTGTGGTTCCATATGAATTTTAGAATTATTTGTTCCAGTTCCTTGAAGAAAGCTGTTGGTAGTTTGATAGGGATTGCATTGAATCTGTAGATTGCTTTAGGTAGTATAGCCATTTTGACAATATTTATTCTTCCTAGCCATGAGCATGGGATGCATTTCCATTTGTTAGTGTCCTCTTTAATTTCTCTTAGGAGTGTGTTGTAGTTTTCAGAGTACAGGTCTTTCACTTCCTTCGTTAGGTTTATTCCTAGGTATTTTATTCTTTTGCATGCAATTGTGAATGCAATTGTTTTTCTGATTTCTCTTTCTGTTAGTTCATCGTTAGTGTATAGGAAAGTAACAGATTTCTCTGTGTTCCTTTTGTATCCTGCCACTTTGCTGAATTCAGATATTAGTTCTAGTAGTTTTGGAGTGGAGTCTTTAGGGTTTTTTATGTACAGTATCATGTCATCTGCAAATAGTGACAATTTGACTTCTTCTTTACCAATCTGGATGCCTTGTATGTCTTTGTTTTGTCTGATTGCCATGGCTAGGACCTCCAGTACTATGTTGAATAACAGTGGAGAGAGTGGGCATCCCTGTCTTGTTCCCGATCTTAGATGAAAAGCTTTCAGCTTCTCGCTGTTAAGTATGATGTTAGCTGTGGGTTTGTCATATATGGCCTTTATGATGTTGAGGTACTTGCCGTCTTTACCCATTTTGTTGAGAGTTTTAATCAGGAATGGATGCTGAATTTTGTCAAATGCTTTTTCAGCATCTATGGAGATGATCATGTGGTTTTGTTCTTCTTTTTGTTGATGTGGTGGATGATGTTGATGGATTTTCGAATGTTGTACCATCCTTGCATCCCTGGGATGAATCCCACCTGATCATGGTGTATGATCCTCTTGATGTATTTTTGAATTCGGTTTGCTAATATTTTGTTGAGTATTTTTGCATCTATGTTCATCAGGGATATTGGTCTGTAATTTTCTTTTTTGGTGGGGTCTTTGCCTGGTTTTGGTATTAGAGTGATGCTGGCTTCATAGAATGAGTTTGGAAGTATTCCCTCCTCTTTATTTTTTGGAAAACTTTAAGGAGAATGGGTGTTATTTCTTCTCTATATGTCTGGTAGAATTCAGAGGTGAATCCATCAGGCCCAGGGGTTTTGTTCTTTGGTAGTTTTTTGATTACCAATTCGATTTCGTCACTGGTGATTGGTCTGTTTAGTTTTTCTGTTTCTTGCTTGGTCAGTCTTGGAAGGTTGTATTTTCTAAGAAGTTGTCCATTTCTTCTATGTTTTCCAGCTTGTTAGCATATAGATTCTCATAATATTCTCTTATGATTCTTTGTATTTCTGTGGGGTCCGTCGTGATTTTTCCTTTCTCATTTCTGATTGTGTTTATGTGTGTAGATACTCTTTTTCTCTTAATGAGTCTGGCTAGGGGTTTATCTATTTTGTTTATTTTTTCAAAGAACCAGCTCTTGTTTTCATTGATTTTTTCTATTGTTTTATTCTTCTCAATTTTATTTATTTCTTCTCTAATCTTTATTATGTCCCTCCTTCTGGTGACTTTGGGCCTTATTTGTTCTTCTTTTTCCAATTTCAGTAATTATGTCTTTAGACTATTCATTTGGGAATGTTCTTCCTTCTTTAAATAGGCCTGGATTGCAATATACTTTCCTCTTAGAACTGCCTTTGCTGCGTCCCACAGAAGTTGTGGCTTTGTGTTATTGTTGTCATTAGTCTCCATATATTGTTTGATCTCTGTTTTTATTTGGTCATTTAGCCACTGATTATTTAGGAGCATGTTATTAAGCCTCCATGTATTTGTGAGCCTTTTTGTTTTCTTTGTACAATTTATTTCTAGTTTTACACCTTTGTGATCTGAGAAGTTGGTTGGTAGAATTTCAATATTTTTAAATTTACTGAGACTCTTTTTGAGGCCTAGTATGTGGTCTATTCTGGAACATGTTCCATGTGCACTTGAGAAGAATATGTATTCTGCTGCTTTTGGGTATAGAGTTTTGCAGGTGTCTGTTGGGTCCATCTGTTCTAGTGTGTTCTTCAGTGCCTCTGTGTCCTTACTTATTTTCTATCTGGTTGATCTGTCCTTTGGAGTGAGTGCGGTGTTGAAGTGTCCTAAAAGGAATGCATTGCATTCTACTTCCTCCTTTAATTCTGTTAGTATTTGTTTCACGTATGTCGGTGCTCCTGTGTTGGGTCCATATATAATGGTTATATCCTCTTGTTGGACTGACCCCTTTATCATTATGTAATGTCCTTCTTTATCTCTTGCTACTTTCTTTGTTTTGAAGTCTATTTTGTCTGATACAAGTACTGCAACTCCTGCTTTTTTCTCCCTGATGTTTGCATGAAATATCTTTTTCCATCCCTTCACTTTTAGCCTGTGTATATCTTTGGGTTTGAGTCTCTTGTAGGCAGCATATAGATGGGTCTCACTTTTTTATCCATTCTACTACTTTTTGACTTTTGATTGGTGCATTCAGTCCATTTACATTTAGGGTGATTATCAATAGATATGTACTTATTGCCATTGCAGGCTTTGTATTCGTGGTTACCAAAGGTTCAAGTGTAGCCTCTTTACTATCTAACAGTCTAACTTAACTCTCTTATTAAGCTATTATAAACACAGTCTGATGATTCTTTATTTCTCTCACTTCTTATTC
>JAVSCE010003177.1:175000-231373 GCA_032199065.1 Smutsia gigantea | reverse complement strand
GTAAATTCATGGTTGTATAGTAATTATTTTGTGAGCCAAAACTGAGATGTAAAATATCAAATCGTTGTTTTCCAAAGTTGGAATCACAGCTAGTTTAAGCTTATTCACATGATGTGTTTTATTTGGGAGACATAATGTAATTTCTTCAATGTTAAATATGTTTGCTGAGATGGTATGGAATCTTTAAAGGAGAAGGTACTTAAATGACCTTTTGGTGACTGGGGTGTTTGACATTGGATCCATGCTAATGACACATTGACAGGAACAAGTGATCTTTGCATCTGTTGCTATGTAGGAAGCTTTATTTTAGATTAATACTTGTTTTTCACTACACTGAATAAAATACATTGTCTCCCAATGTTTAAATCACTTCTTAAATATTAGGATTGCTATTCGACTAGAAATATAAAGATGATGCCGTTCTTTGTGAGCATTGAAGTCATGTCTGGTGAAGAATGTGTTTTGTTTTGCCAGCAGCTTCTAAAATTTCTGACTCTAAAACCTTTGTCTGAATTTTGATTTGTACTGGATAGATTGTGTTTTGATGGTCTTTCCAAAATATGTATTTTAACATAATTTTCTCTGCTATATTTTATGTTAAGCTTTATTAGGTAAATATAAAAGCTCTTAATGCACATTTTAATTATTGCCATTTGATATTTTGATGTATTGTTTTCCTAGTTTTCAAGAAATGATCAAGAAAACATCAATACATAGCCATCCATTAGTTCATCCCTTAATGGATCCAGAAGCTCAAAAAGGTAAATTATTTTATGGTTCCTTATGTAATTTGACCAATTTTAAGAAAACAAACAACTATTAGAATATAAATGCTTACCTCTGCAGTGTTCACTAATGTCTTAAAGAGAGCTTAAACACAAATGGCTTTATTGTAGTGATTTTTGCACACCTAAAGATTAAAAGTTGTAATCACTTAGAGAATCTAGCCATTTAGATGATTTGAATGAAGATGCAATTTCTATGTGGTTTATCAATAAAATTTCATCAACATTTCTACTTGTTACAAAGCTGGGTTTTAACTGTGTATATGATTTGGCAAATTACAGAGGGAATGGAAGAAATGCAAGGTAAGGCTGAGACGGAACTCATTAAAATATTTTAAAACACGAACAAACACACCCCATAATCATATATATATAGCCAATTAAAGCTTTAAAAGTAAGTTCACAGGCACAGTGGTGAGTCAACTAAGTGTGTG
The DNA here is from genome assembly GCA_032199065.1 of Smutsia gigantea. NCBI lineage: Eukaryota > Metazoa > Chordata > Mammalia > Pholidota > Manidae > Smutsia > Smutsia gigantea. The sequence goes on along the minus strand of JAVSCE010003177.1, from coordinate 230,154 downwards.
CTGTTGGACAGAGTCAGATGGCATTTTGCTGGGAAAACTTCCACTAAACAGAGGAATGCTGAGTTCTGAAGTACTGAAGGTTATTGACTTTTCCTGTCCTAACGCTCATATACTTAGTATCTTGTGCTTGGAAAGGGTAGAACAAACCCATAGCCCAGTTCTTATTTTAGCATGGCTAAAGAATTATAGGATGACACTTAGTTTATGCACAGATTAATGTTAGGACTATGGTAGATGCTAAAAATTCTTCTGCCTGTGGTTTCTAATGCTAAATTTAATCGAAGTGATCTAAAACCTCATCCCATAACTATTCCCAGTATCTTATGTTGCCTACCTCTTGCCAATAGCCACTCTCCAGCTGTTAGCACACGTAGCAGTGTGTTGTGAAACATCGGTGTGCTCCTCAGGGTCTGAAGGCAAGGAGCAGGTTCATTCTAAGCCAGGGTCAGTGATTCCTGTGCACGACACCCAAATCTGCCCCTCCTGCTTACGTGATGTCCCCCATGCTGCCTTGTGTTAGTTCAGCTCCTTCAAGAAGTAGTTGCCAAAATGGGATTGAACATGCAAAACTGATTTATTGGGGGAAATGTTTGTGGAGGATAAAGAGGGAGGAACAGAAGCAGGCAGGGGGAGCCCTCAACAGGATGCAGGGCTGATGCCAGTGAGGAGAGGGAGCTGTTTGGGCAGGAAGAGCCTCCGGCTGCAACACAGTTCCAAGGAAGTCTTGCCAGGCTGATGGGCAGTCACAGAGCAGCAGTTGCCCACTAGAGGAGTGTCCTGTCCTCTGTGGAGCAGGAAGGGGCTGGCTTTAGTAGACAGCTGCAAGGGGAACCTTGTCCTTCCAGGAGCCGGAGGGACGGCTGCCGGCACTGTCAGGCAGCTCTGCTCCCTGCAGCGGGTTCTCTTCATCTGAGCAGCACACCTCCATGGCCATCACAGCATAACACAGATTAATATACAAATAATTTTCCTTTGCAGATTTGCCCCCTCCCGCATAATTTTCTGCTTCTGTTTATGGCATCATTTTCCAGGCGACCCAGAAACCTGGAGCCCTCCTCCTCTTTCCTCCGCTCTCACCCTTCACCATTACATCCCGCTGATTCACCTACTGATAGGCTCCCTACCTCTCACTCCGTGTGCAGCCTCAGTTGCCTTGATTCAGGTCTTTATTATTTCCTCTCCTGATGGCTGCAGCTGCCTTCCCGCTGGCTGTCCCTACTCTGGGCTGCCTCCCTTTCTCTATCCTCTCTAGTTATTTTTTCATAGCTGCACGATCTTCTTAAAAAATCAAATTTTGTCACATTTGCCTTCTGCTTAAAATTCTTCTGTGCTTCATTATTTCCCATAGGGTAAAATTTAGACTTCTTAGCATGACCTACAGTGTTGTAGCTCATGCTACATCCCTCACTTATATTCTAGTTTTCAGGGTTTCCCGACTTGAAAAATTGGTCAACAGCCTTTTTGCCACTGGGCTTTTGCATGTCATTTCCTAGGTATGGCGTCTTGCCCTCTGTTACTTGACCTCTGAGGTGTGGATCTTTCTCTTTCTGTTTTTGAGTTAACTAGTTAAGTCTCTGTTACAGTGCTTGTATGTTGCTCTGTCTTTGGGTTCATAGTGCCTAGGTACTCAACAAATGAGTGAATGAATGAGTTAGCTACAACCAAGGCCTACTGGCTGGACTTAAAATTTGCTCATTAGAGATGATCTTGTATTTCTGGTCATCAGTCACTTGATTCTTTTCAGGATCAAGGATAGCTCATGAAAATCTTTCACAAGGACCTTCATAAATCTTTAAAGAGTTGGGTTAATGGGCAATATGGCTTTTATAAGCCATATTGCCTTAATATATGAAGAAGAAAGTTTGGGTAATTCATTGCTGTTTAAGAAACACCAAACTACCGTCCGAGGCAATGTATTTGGAGTAGTAGAGCACATACAGTTATTAATATGAGAATCATTCATCAGCACATTCTGCATGTTTAAAAAGTAATCTGAGTATCTCATAACATTTTCCATATATTAAATAAAAATCACTCTTAAATATAAAAATCTGCTTCAGTATCTTCAAAAGTCAGGTTTGAATGTCAAGTATGAATGTCAATTATTACCCTTGAGGGTAGGTCTACCACTACTTCAAAAGCTCACAAACTCATAGTTGACTCCTTGACCCAATACTGGCTTTTATCTAGATTATTGCAAGTCTTCCAATTAGCTTCTAATGTAGACTTCAACTGCTGCCTCCAGAGGGAAGTTCTTAAATACCAAATTTGATCATGTCCATTCCTGTCCTAATGATCTTTACTGGCTCTCCTCACCTTATAGAACAAAGGTGAACATTTGTTCTCTATGAGAAAATTGTTCAACATGTATTCTATTTGTTCCCGCAAGTCTGATGCCAAGCTGCTTCTGTGGGCCTGTTTTCAACACAGCCTGAGCGTGCACCTTTCACATCAGCACTGTGGCTCTTACGCCAGCTCCCCAAGCTGCCTCCATGGCATAGTGGATGTTCCATCTCCTTTGACCTTACTTCCTCCCTTTCCTGCCCCGCAGCCTGCCTTGTCCCTCCAGCTCAGCTCAAATGTCTCCTCCCTCCTTGCTAATGCTTCTCCTGATTCAACCAACCAGTGGGGCTTCCCAAAGCACAGTTTCTTTTACTGGATTCTCATGCTCTACTGGTGTTTGTTCAGTTGTCTGTCCTCACTGTGATCTCAGCAGCAGACTTTGAGTACAGCTAATGTTTTTTTCCTACTTCCATCCTGAGCAGTTTTTTGATTTCAGTTGAAACATGTCTTTCTTTCTTCTGTAAATGTAGTATCATTTGATCCACTTGATTAAAGTTACAGCCTCCATATATTCTTGGAACTAAACAAAACTCCAGACAGAAAGTATTTGTGAAATCTTAGGAATTAGGCCTTTCAACAGAAAGGCCCCACGATCTTGACATTGCTAAGGCATTCGGAATTCTATCTTTCAGTTAGCCTGTGACCATTTGCTAATCTGAAAATATCTTTAGCATCTTTAAAAAAAACTCTCTAGATGTTTCTAAGAAGCACATGACATTTATCTTTGAAAAGAAGATTCAGTTGAATGACAGTCTCTTTCACTTAGGGGTTTTTACTTTAAATTTTGCTGATAGGTTTTCACGACAGCCATGGCAGCTTAAATTCACTTGTCATAGCTATTAAAGAATTTTTGGGGGGGGGGTTTATTTCTGTGATTTGACCCTTCCATTTATTATTGTTGTTACTGACCTTAAAAATATAAAAGAGAAGAATATAGGCAGACTCTATTTTTGAAGGCTTGCTGCAATACAGACTTGGAAGCCAGTTCACTGCGGAACTTTTTCCTCTTAAGAAAAGCATCATTGTAATGTGGTAGAATCTTGCTAATTTTCACTTCATACTTGAAACCCCTTTAGTTCTCAGAACAAGAGCACCTGGTGGATTTTATTCACTATCAGCAAAGATTTAATAGCAGGAAAATGGTATGAAGATTTTTGGATCAAAAAGCATTAAAATAGACAAGCCCAAGGTAGCAACATAATTGTAATACTGTCTTGATTATGTTCTTTTACAATGTGATTTAATATTGGTTTCAATACTAAAATTATTAATAAAATAATACTCTAAGATTATAGTAGGGAGCATTTATCCAAAGGTATAGATATCAGAAGTTTTCTGCTTTATGTATAGGGAGCAAAGAGTCAACATTCTGTGTAACATTCCCTATTTTAGTTGTTTGTCCTGGGGTCTAAGTGCTAGATAGCAAGGGGGGAATATGTGTGAAAGATTGTTCTTCAGAAATGTAAATTAGAATTCCATTGTATGATAACACTAGTAATTTTTGGAGGAAATTGCTCTTCAAAGCTTAACTAAAAACCAAAGAATATCTACTCATTCATTAATCTTAAGATTCAATGCCATATTCAACAGATAACTAAGTGTATACTTTGAGGAACATGTTCTTATGTTATGTTTGGAGCATAGATTTCTCCCTGTTAGCACAACAAGGCTACCTTAGGGCATGCTTTATAATAGTGTAGCTATTTCCATTAAATCGAGAAGGTTCTTGTTACCAGCCTTGAAATGGGTGTTGATATTGCTAAAACTTAATATTAAACATGTCTTTGGATTTAAACAAATAGCTACTCTTAAAATTGTTACCCCAAAAATCTTTAAATAGAAGTTAATGCTGAAAAACAGGCAAAGCTTTAAGATGGAAATAATTGTGTGTGTGTTTGCTTTTAAAATCCCATATGATACATCTAGACAAATTATTTTAAGTGGCCAAGTTCCGTATATTTTGGTTTCCTGTTATAAATTATGCTAATTTTATGGCATTTACTTCTTATGAAATGCCTATGGTGTTCATATAGTATTTGAATGCAGAAGAGAATATTAATATAAAACGTCAATTAAATTTTAATTTTACACAACGTGACAATGTTTTCTATATGATACACAGGCATCCTAGATGTATAACTAATTTCAAATTACCATGTATGATAGAGTTGTATTTGTTTAATAGTGGTTAACGTTGTTTCATGAAATCTCTTCAGAGATGCATTATTTTGGGAGATGCAAGTAATTCTCAAGTATAATACTATATTCACATATATATTTAAAAATATTTCCTCATAAAGGTAAAGATGTGGTCATTCTTACAAAAAACGACTAGCTTCATTTATTTAGCAAGACTGTGAAAGAACCAGGACTCCCTTGTTCTCACGCTGTCATTGTTAGGACAGCCTCACTGATCTGGTCAACTAACCTTTAAAAGAAAGTGCAAAGTCAGAGACGTCAGATTGTAGCAGTAAATATTCACTGGCAAAGTTTTTCTATCAAAATTGGAACTTTAGGAGATGCTCCTGGGTTTTCGTGTGCTCTAACATCTATTAATCCCTGATACCTTAGGTGACTTGTCAAAGGAGTGCTGCATTTACAGGGAGTATGCAGGGAGGCCCAAGAGGGCGCATTCAGCTAAAGGTCAAGGAAGCAATTAATGTTCTCTGCTTTTCCCTAAAGAACTTCCACAGCAAACTCTGTCCCACCCTCCCCCTCCATCTTAGCAAGGCAAGTGAATATGGTGAAATGAAAGTTAAAGTTCAAATAAAACATATTACCAGTATTGGCTCTTAGAGCTCTTCCTTCATGTGAACACATGCCATTGTTTAAGGAGAAGTGAAGTGAAATATATCAGAAGAGGTGGCTTTTGCTGAAGAGTATCAGTTTTCATTCCTTTTTTTTTTTCTCCGCCTCAGGGTCAGTGGGTGATAGATGGGGCCCTCCCTGTGGTGGTCAGTTAAGTCGGAGTTCTTCTGGGGACTACCTGATTCTGTCTGGATCCTAAGCAGGATGCTACTGAGGGAGCACAGAATTTAGGACAGGAAATTTCGTTGGCAGAAAGGCCTTGTTAGGACTGTGGCCTCCGAGGGGAGTTTTCAGCAATTGGCAAACTTACCTGCCCGCATCTTGCCATCCTGCTGCCTGACTATGATGGAATGATATTATTGGAGCTGGGTGCAGCAACTGCCTCTTCTCCTAGGACTTAGGGACTCAAGATGCTCTCACTCTAGGCTTGCCCCAGGGCCATAGAGAAGTCTGAAAGCCTCTTGACTCGTTCCCTTACTCCTGAGCCCAGAATTTCTGAGACTGACATGGGACCCATAATTTTTTTTTTTGGTTTGCTTATTTTTTCCTTCCCTAAAATCGTAGAACGTGTTTTAAGAATAAAAGATTGCTCATCTTTGAGCTTACTTTTAGGAAGAATAGATTTTAAAAATTGCTGGTGTCCAGGTTTTGGTGCAGCGTTGGGAAGAATTTTCAGTGACCAAAGTTGCTAATTGCAGAATGGGCATCTTAGGAAATGGCACAGTCACCTCACCGGAAATGCCAAAGAGGCAGAGCAAGCTGGGCCCAACATGGACACAGGATTAGGCTAAGGGGTTTCCCTTCTTGACTTTCTAGGATTCTGTGACATTTTATTCTTGAGCATTATATCTGTCTTAAAAGTTTGAATAATTGCTAGGTTGGAAAATGTTAAAATTTTTAACTTTTAAGATGTGGGAAATAAATTTCCTAGGAGGACCTTCTAAGAAGACCAGAGTGAGAAGTTTTTGTACTTCCCCCAAATTTCTTGGATATACTTGTGTTGGTTTATTTAACTAACTTACTTTGGGATCTCAGGACAGAGGTATGAGCTAATCATCCCCATCAAGTCCTGGTACGCTGTCATCACACAAGGCCCTGCTGGTGTTTGTGAGTCTGTCTGTTTCATTCACTCCTTCATTCATTCCTCTTTTATCCATTTTCTACTTGTCCTTTTCCCACTTCTTCCTGGCAACCATACTAGCACGTTTGATGTGCATCCTGTTGTTTGTGTGTTTTCATAAAGCACATATGGCTTTGTGTGCACTGTTTTCATTTAAATAATTGATATTGCATTATAGATATCATAAGAATTTAATCCTATAGTATGTTTTTAAGTCTTATCCGTGCTGCTCTGCATAGATCTGGTCTGAGCTTCTACCTGCAGCACGTACGTACCTACCTCATTGCCCTAGTGATAGACATCAGGGGGCTTCTCCCCCTACCTAGCCACTAACGTAGTGATACATATTTTCATACATACCCATTTAAGGACTTGTGTAGACATTTTCTTCAAGGATATGTGCCCAGGAGCAGGATTTCTGGGTCATGGGATATAGGCATATTTAATTTAACAAAATAATGTAAAACTGCTTCCCAGAATGACCGCAGCATTCTGTATTATATTCCCCCTGAGGGCACCTGAGGTTCTGTTGTCTCCACAAGCCCATTGCCGAGCACCATCCAGCTTCCTAATTTTTGCCACTTCAGTGGGTGGGCAGGGCTACCTTGTTCTAGTTTGTGTGCGTCTGAGTCTGAGCATTTCTACATTGCTTTGTGTCTTTTGGATCTCCTTTCCTGTAATCTGCCAGTTCACAGCCTTCACACATTTTCCCCATGTGGTTGCTATCTTCCCTGACCTTTTAGTGTGGAGATTATGCAGGATTCTTGTATATTCTAGAGATCAGTTCATTTTTAATCTTAGAGATTATAGAGTATTTCAACTGTTGCCTTCTGACCTCGCCCACAGTGGCCTCCACTGAAGAGAAACATTCAGTTTTGATCTAAGGATATGCATCACTTCTGTGTGTTGCAGGTTTGAAGAAGTTTATCTCCTCAATTTCACAAAGATATTCTCCTATACTATTCATTGTTAAATTTAATTTTATCGCCTTTCACATTTTGGCATTTAGTCCATCTGGAATCCACCTTTTAAAAAAGTGTTACATAGAGATCCAGTTTTATTTTTCTCCATATAGTGTGTCAGCTTACCTATCCCCTCTATGTACATGGCTCTGTCTCTGAGATTCCTATTTTGCTCATTGGTTCATTTATCTCTTGCACAATACCATACTATTTTTTTCCTATGGTTTTGTGGCATTTCTAAATATCAAACAGAGCAAATGTCCCCTCTACCCCTTGTTCTTCTTTTGTAAAGCTATTTTTTCACAGATGTTTACTCTTTCATTAAAGTTCTGGATTGAGTATATCAGGTTCCTCAAAAACCTAATTGGAATTATGACTGATACTGTATTAAATATATATGTGATAATTTCATAGTATTAAGTCACCCCATTTAAGTGCATGGGATCTCTCTCCATTTCTCTGTATCATCTTTTAAATCTTGTACTTTGAAACCAGTGAGTGTGAAGTTGGGACTGCTGAATGTGGTTTCAGCCTTGGGGAGTATGTAAGAAGTTTGAAAGACATATTTAGAATGGCAGGTATTTAATATTATGTGATCTGGATGTATGCAATGATTCTATGCTGCATGAGAAATCAGACTGGGTTCCTAGCTACTCTTACTGGTCAAGTTCTCTCTAAGGGAGGACTTTACCCAGCTCAGCCTAATGCATGGAGGTGCTTGGGACGGAGAGACTGGTGCCTGAGTATTAACCTTCTAAGGCACAGCAATCCTCCCACAAGGAAACCTATGGTTCAGTCAGTGTCCTAGGCTTCTGACCAGATGAGCAGCTTCTCCTCTCCTGCAAGGAGAAGCTAGTAAGGGACCTAGAAAAGGAGGAGGACACGGGAAAAGGGCCCAGAGTGTTCTAATAAACAATTTTATCGGTTTCCCGGATCATTCCCCACCTGGGGCTGTGCAAAAGATGCCCTCTTTAACCTTAAGCTCCCAGTTCCTTCTTTGGAGTGACAGTCTTACTTTCTTAGTTCACAGCGATGTCACCTTTCTGCAGTAAATATGTATCTATGATTTATCCTCCCTTGTCATCTCAGTGTGTAGGTCCACAGGCTCCCCAGTTATCCAAATAGTCCCCTTTTTCTACTAGTCATCAGATCCTGTTAGTTTTACTTGCTTGTATCTTTTGTTCTGTCTCCTCTCCCCCAGCCCTGCTGCATTGATTCAGGCACCCTTGTTTTACCCGGGATTGTAGCTGGTAAATTTTATAACTGGAATTCTGGCGTCTGATCTGAAGGATGACAGTAATGGCAACAACAGCAGCAATGATGAGGACAGTCTGTCCTAAACGCTGTTGAGTCCTGGTTTCACAGTACAAATCGCATCATTGCTTTTTTATGACTTACATCGTTTAATCCTTCTAATAACTATGAGGCCTGAGTAATGTTATTGTCATTAAGTTAAAGGTAAGGAAACTCAAGCTCAAAGTGGTTAAACATCTTGCTCATCAAGGGGCGGAATTGGGATTTGAGCCCAGATTCTTAGAGGGCAGGCCTTTGCAGTCAGTCCTTCCTCCTCCTGGAACCTCTTCTCATAATTGTCTCTTTCTTACCCCACAGACCTCAGGTCAATGCCACCTTCTCAGAAACACTTCACCTGACCAGGCCATCCTGGTCACTTCCCGTTACATCGCTGTTGAATTCCTTCATGGCCTTGCTCACTCTCTGAAATCATTTTTGTTTGCTAGAATGTAAGCTACTTAGCAGTGGAGGGACTGTCTGTGTGGTTCCCTGCTGTCCCTCAGGTATCCAGGCCAGTGATGGCAGAGAGGGCTCTTGGTCAGTATTTGCTGAGTGAGTGAATGACTCCCCCTCTTTATTAGCACATGGTGTTTCCTCCTGCTGGCTTTCCACATCACTGCCAAAGCCACTCACGTCACTTTCCCACTTAGATTCTTCACTGGCACCTCCACGAACCCGAATCCTCAGAATCACATGTATGTGATGCTTACTTCAGAGTTGCCTGTTTATCTCATCTGTCACTTCCAGCACTTGAACTACTTAGTATTATGTATATTGGTTTGTATTTTATGGTGTTACATGTCATATACTATTATATGTAACAGAAGTACATATGACAGAATATATAATACAGAATATGCCCCATATTCTCTCACGTCCTGTTCCTTTGTGGACCCACACCTATGTAAGTGCTCTCCCTCTCTCTGGATTCTGTTTTCCTCCACTGCACCCTGGTAATCTTTCAGATCTCGAATGACAGATGCCCCCTCTGTGAGCCCCTGGGGACGGGCTGACCTGGGGTGTCTTTTCCCGAGCTTCATGATGCTCTCCTTTCACACCCGTCTTAGCAACAGTCAGCTAGCCCTGTAAGCATTCGTTTGCCTGCCCCTACACATCTGTAAGCTTCACCAGCACAAGGACTGTATCTTTGAGTTCTTTTATTCCCAGTCACCAGATGGTATGTAGATCTCAGTAAGTACTCAGGGGACATCTGTTGAGTGAGTAAATGAATGAATTCATTTGCTTGTCGTCTGAGCACCTCTCTTCTGCCTACTGATAAATCTTACTCCTACTCATTCTGAAGTCTGATTTCCCTCCACTACTGGCTTCCTTCCGTCTGCTTTCACGTACTCCATCTCCTACGTTTCCTTATTATGCAGCATGTCTGTGACAGCTCTTCTCCACACGATGGGATGTAGTTATTTCATTGGATCATAGGAATTCAGCTGTACAGTGGCCCTAGGCCAAACATCAGTCTGATGTATCCCTAGTATCCTGAGTGGTCTTGTGGTTTCTGTTTGATGGTTTCTGGGGACTAATTGCTTAAAGCATTCAGAGGCACACGCCATGCCATTTTGGAAAGGGGAGATTTGTAGAAAAGAAATTAAAAATTGTCCTTACATAACTTTTTCCCAGGGTTCAGATTCTGCTCTGGACAGACAGACACACACACACACTCCTCTCTCTTCTATTTGCTAGTCCTTCAAATTTGTGAAAACTCTTGTGTTCCCTCAGGTCTTTCCTTCTTTGTGATGAAAGTGGTGACCTCCCCAAACTCAAATGGCTGAGTGCCGAGACTTCTCACCTCCCAGTTGCTCCAGTTCTTTCTAAAGTGGGGCTTCCTGAACTGAATATGGGGCTGCAGTATGATGTGACAGGTGTCAAATAGAACACAGCCTGTACCTTCCCCATTTTAGAAATTACATTGTTAATATGGCCAGGATGTACTAGCTCTTTTGATAGTTGTATTATGCTTTTGATTCATATTGAACTTGTGGCCAATGAAAACTGTGTATCTTTCCCTCCACAAATAGTTCAGCCTAAATGTGGCCTTTACAAAAAAATTGTGGCCTTTATTAAACTTCATATTATTAAATCCAATCCACTCTTGTAGCTCATCAACATATTTTGTATCATGCTAGCTCTCTAGTATACTTTCATATTACATTCATATCATATCACAGTATCATCAGTCAAACCAGTAACAAACATGTTGGTCAGGGGAAAGCTGAGAGCACATCACTTACTAGAAGGTCTTTGCTGGTGGGCAGTGAAGCCAGGCGCTTTGGGGGCACCATGGAAAATCCAGCTTGCATCCAATCCATAATTCATGGGGGTGTCATAGAATGCCACATGTATTACTGGATTTCAACTAGATTGGGTCTATGCATTTCCAGTTTTCCTGAGGGCAGGGACCATGTCTGTCTGTCTGACAGCTGTCTGCCTGTCCTCTAGTTCTGTGCCTGGCTCATAGCAGGTCTTCAGAACAGCTTTGTTGAATGAATAAATGGAATAACCAAGGAACAAAGGTTCTTCTGGCTTATGGGCTCATGTATTTTTCTCCTCCAGTTTTATTGAGATGGCTTAAGTTTTTTAAATGAATCTTTGCTGCCTCATCTCTTCCACTTTTAGGGAATTACAAGCTATTTTTCTTGGTTCGGTCTTTATTTTCTCTCTTCTCTTCTGAAAAGAACTAAGCCAGGATTCATTAGTTTTGTGGTAGGGGTGTGTCAACAGGACACTAGCCAGACTGAGAGAGCAGAAAGGCCTGAAGGATCAATGGATTCTAAGGATTTGTGTAAGAAATAAGTAGCTTCTCTATTAATGCAACTCAGATCAAAAGTTAAACCTGAGACACATTTCTTTTATGAAGCCATCCCTGAGTAACTTCCATCACAGTGATTTCCCCTTTCTTTAACTCTAGAATTTTCTTTTTTTCTCCAACTTTATTGAGGTAGTAATGGCAAATAAGCATTGTACATGTGAAGATGAATAATTGATATTTTGATTGATCTATCTATATATTGAGAAATGATTACCACATTAAAGCTAATTAACATATTTGTCACCTAAAATAGTTTTTTCTTGTTTGTGTGTATGTGTGAGGAGAACATTTAAGATCTTATGTTTTAGCAAATTTCTAGTATACAATACATTATTATTAACTATAGTCACAATGCAGTACAGTAGATCTCCAGCACTTATTCATCATAGAACTGAACCTTTGACCAGCATCTCCCCAGTTTCCCCACCTCCAGCCCCTGGTAACCACCATTCTACTCTCTGCTTCTATGAGTAACTGTAGAATTTTCAATCTAGTACCACACAATCCAATATTTTCTGTTATATGGTGATCTTGTTTTATCACTTAGTTTCATGACTAAAACACACTAACAGTTATACTACTAATAATAATTTACTGAGCTCTGTGTACCTGACAAGGTGCTAAGCCCTTTATGTACATCATCTCATTTTAATCTCCCAAAACTTTTTCATGTAGTTTCTTCTATGTTTCACATTTTAAAAATAAGGACATGGAGGCTTAGAGAGAGATGTATATCATGCTCTATAACTAGTTTTTAAATTCTAAGAGACAATTCATTTTTTAAAAATCACATCATTTTTAATAGTTGGGGGAGGCTTTGGATCAACCAAAAAGGATCTCAAATTTTGGTTGCCTCTTTTACAAGTCGTGTGAGCTTGGTCAGGTTAATAAAGCTCTGTGAGTCTTAGTTATCTGTAAAAGCACAAATAATAATGGCTACTTCATAAAGTTACTGCAAAAATTGCATGAAGTATCATATATAATGTATTTTATGTGGTCTGGCATGTTAAGTATATGCCCAGTAATTAGTAGTTGATGTGGCTTATGAACCTTATGCAGTGTTGTAGATCGTTAGGATGCTATGAGTTGCTCCAAAATAAAAATAAAGATAAGTAATAATAAAATAATAAAAGATTATATTGTTGAATGATATTAAATATATTTTGTCTGGATAAAGGCAAAAAGGTCATAAAAGATATATGACTATACATTATTGAAATAGTTGGAATTGCACTGTGTAGTCAATTAGTTGAAATCTATAATCTATCACCAGTTTTTCATTCTAGATGAATAGATCAGTAGCCCTTAAAACATACTGCTTTTTAAAAAATATGTCAAATATTAATTGTTTCACATGGCATTGTAAGAATGAGTAGTGGTAATTTCAACTTTAGTGAAGGTCAGAAAGATGTTGCCATCCTGATGTATGAAATGTTAACTTACGTTGCGAGTTATTTTCAAATACTTTTCCTTATTTATTGAATCACACCTACAGGCAATAGACATTCTAAAGTAACAGCATAAGAAGAAATGCTGCATTTTCATCAGATTCTTCTCTTTTTTCATGGTTCTACTAATAAACCACGACCCCTGCCTTTTTCTTATCCTCTCAGAGAACAGCCAAGACAATGATGACAAGAAAGTGGTTGCAGAGATCATGGCGAGGTGTTTTGTTCCAGCTTTAGTGAGGACCACTTCCTGGGAGGGATTTCGTTTTGTTGGTCATGACATTCGGATCTCGGAAGCCATGGACTGCTATGGTGCTGTTGTTTGGCCATCGGTATCATTTCATACAATATTTGCGACATTTCCATTATTTTCATTTTTTGTTCCTTTGTACGATTTGGAAGAAGAAAATAGGTTCCATAGTTCTATTTTGTGACCTCAGACAACATTAAAATTTAGAACTCACCAATTTGGGAAAATTGTTCTACCCATTTGTTCTTTTTCTGACTTGTAGCGTCAATAAGGAGTGTTGTTTACACCTTCGGTTTTTTGTGATCATAAGAATTTAGAGTAGTAAATATTTTCATTTCCCATTTAACCAGGTCCATTTGAATTCAAGAATTATAATTAAATCTGTATCAGTCTCAACACACAGACTATTCCAAGAGGCCACCAGTCCTTTACCAATCGTCCCATGAAGGGTGCAGAACCCCCACCCCACACACCCCCAGCCCACCCACTTCTTTGAAATGATTAGTATTATTAGAAGTTGATTTCTTTAAACATAATCAAACGTAAGTGGGTGAATTCCATATTTTTAGTTCTCTTTTCTCCCCAACAATCCCTAAGGACTTCTAGCCTATATGTTAAACCTGTTAGAGGATGTCTCTCTGTTTTTAATTTAAAACTCATTAACATACATATCATAGCATTAGTGGGATAATTACCTAATAGAGTTTAATTTTACTTTCTGTTATTACTTGCCAAACACAACTTTCTTCTTTTTTTAAACTTTCATAGGCCCTTGTTCTATGCTACTTTCTGGAAACAAGTGTAAAGCAGTATAATATGGTTGACAAAAATGTGATTGAAATTGGAGCTGGAACAGGGCTAGTCTCCATCGTGGCAAGTTTGCTTGGTAAGTAGGTACTTTTCATTAGCTGGAATCAGAGTATTTAATGATTAAATATCATTGGTTGCTTTTACTATCCAGTTTACTAGGACCTAGGTCTATTTTTAGCTCTTTTATAGTTTGAACAGGCTTCATTAAGAAACTCTACCAATTTTGAAATCACCTTACTGGTTTCTTACAGAATTTTCTGCGAAGTTGTATTAATTCTTCTCCTGGAGTGCTAAGTCACAAGTGTATTCTAATTTGGGGGTGCATGTAAGCCTCCTGGCTGCTCAAGGAGATGTGTGAAGTATTAGGCATAGGCAGAATCTACTGCTGCTGACTCTGAAGTTCTTTATTTAAATTTATCCATATTTCAACTTTCCCAGGTAGCTGTATATTGCTTTTGGGTTTTTGAAGTCCTATGCTTTTATGAAAAAGTACGTGTTGGAATAGAAAAGGCATGTTAGAAATCATGTCCGCTTCTCATTTTAGGTGCTTGCTCCTACATTTATTTTCTCAGTTGATTTCTGTTCTTCTTTTCGATCCCTTGTTCTCTCCCCGGCATCTTCTCTTCCAAATAAATGTGTGAAGGTCTCTGTATGCCTGAGCCTGCTTCAATTTGGTCTTTTTTGTTGTCGTTATTGATTTCATTGCCTTAATTTAGCAGCCTTCTCTGATGTGCACTCGCCAGATTGTCTTGATTTCCTTGATCTTGAGAAGTGCACACCTGCCACTCTGAAATCTTGAGAGGAATTCAAGATGTAGCAATTTACAACTTTCTAGACATGGGGAAAATGTAGGACCCTTGAAGACTTCCCCAAATATTTATTTTTTAAATGCCCTGTCCTGTTACTACTTTCCAAAGTCACCATTCCATTTAGTGTGGGTAGTCAGAGGAACTGTTGGGTTTATATCTGAAGGCTTCCTAACCTAGGAGCAGAATTTGTGTTTTGGGAAGTCACTAATTTAGTTAAAAAGAATTGATCCTTTCAGTTTGCTTGTATAATTTTACACATATGTCAAAAGATGGAAGCTTTTTTAGTATTTTTAAATGGTGGTGTTTGCCTCTCTAGACACAATGATGTGAATAGTCAGTTTGCATTGGCTATTCACTATTCATGGATTCATTATGGGTAGAAGGCTGGTCGTCCTCTTTGGATTAAAAAAAAATTTTGAAAACGATAGACCCACCCATACTACAAAGTGAAGATTCATATTTCTGTTGATTCTACCAATGATACACATATTTCCCCCCCATTTTAAAATTCTCCATGAAATACAATCAATAGCCAGAGAAACTTGCCCTCATGGCTGAAGGATGGGTTCTAAAGTGGTTCGGGCTGAACTAGATTTCCAGTTCTGCTTTCCCATTCCTTACCCATGTCTGGTTCTCGTCTGATGATGTGTGATTGGCCAAGAGTAGATTTATTTCCACATTATTTTCAGGCTCTGCTACTTCTCAAAGTTCGCTGTAAGTTTTATTGGTTATTGGTTTCTACAATTTTGCCTCTTCCAGTTTCTTCCTGAAAATGTCCACCACGGTTCACTTTTAATTTGGAAGTTGTTTATATCTTATTCATCCAAGCATTCTACCCTGCATCTGTGGTCTTTGGCTATTTGAGCACTAATGTTGATTTTAAACATCTTTTGATGGAAAGATTCACCCTTATAATGGGGTCAAGCTGAAAACTTGGGCATGAGCATGGATGCTGGTACTTTCAATGGAATATCATTGAGAAGTCATCTTCCCTCCCTCCACTTCTCACACTTGAGCATGTGTTCAGTGGTAGGATGCCCAGCGTTGCATACTCATTCTGTCTCACATGACTGGGGGTCAGAATTCTTTTAAAGACCTTGTTTCATCTTTTTATTTATTTATTTATTTTTATTGAGGTATTATTGATATACACTCTTATGAAGGTTTCACATGAAAAAACAATGTGGTTACTACATTTACCCGTATTATCAAGTCCCCACCCACACCCCAATGCAGCCACTGTCCATCAGTGTAGTAAGATGCCACAGATTCATTTATTTACCTTCTCTCTGCTACACTGTTTTCCCCTTGATCCCCCACACCATGTGTACCAAACATAATACCCCACAATCCCCTTCTCCCACCCTCTCCACGAGCCCTCCCCTTTGGTAACCACTGGTTCCTTCTTGGAACCTCTGAGTCTGCTTCTGTTTTGTTCCTTCAGTTTTGCTTCATTGTTATACTCCGCAAATGAGGGAAATCATTTGGCACTTGTCTTTCTCCGTCTGGCTTATTTCACTGAGCATAATATCCTCCAGCTCCATCCATGTTGTTACAAATGGTAGGATTTGTTTCTTTCTTATGGTTGAATAGTATTCCACTGTGTATATGTACCACATCTTCTTTATCCATTCATCTACTGATGGACACTTAGGTTGCTTCCATGTCTTGGCTATTGTAAAAAGTGCTGCAATAAACATAGGGGTGCATATGTCTTTGATTCTGAGAAGTTGTATTCTTTGGGTAAATTCCAAGGAGTGTGATTCCAGGGTCAAATGATATTTCTATTTTTAGTTTTTTGAGGAACCTCCATATTGCTTTCCACAATGGTTGAACTAGTTTACATTCCCACCAGCAGTGTAGGAGGGTTCCCCTTTCTCTGCATCCTCACCAGAATTTGTTGTTCTTAGTCTTTTTGATGCCAGCCATCCTTAATGGTGTGAGGTGTTATCTCATTGTGGTTTTAATTTGCATTTCCTTGATGATTAGTGATGTGGAGCATGTTTTCATGTGCCTGTTGGCCATCTGAATTTCTTCTTTGGAGAACAGTCTCTTCATATCCACTGCCCATTTTTTAATCGGGTTATTTGCTTTTTGGGTGTTGAGGCATGTAAGTTCTTTATATATTTTGGATGTTAACCCCTTGTCGGATATGTCATATTCTCCCATACTGTGGGATGCCTTTTTGTTCTGTTGATGGTGTCCTTTGCCGTACAGAAGCTTTTTAATTTGATGTAGTCCCATGAGTTCATTTTTGCTTTTGTTTCCCTTGTGTTCAGGAAGAAGTTGTTCATGCTTATATTCAGGAGATTTTTGCCTATGTTGTCTTCTAAGAGTTTTATGGTTTCATAACTTACATTCAGGTCCTTGATCCATTTCGAGCTTACTTTTGTGTATGGGGTTAAACAATAATCCAGTTTCATTCTCTTGCATGTAGCTGTCCTGTTTTGCCAACACCAGCTGTTGAAGAGGCTGTCATTTCCCCATTGTATATCCATGGCTCCTTTATCATAAATTAATTGACCATATATGGTTGGGTTTATATCACGGCTCTCTAGTCTATTCCATTGGTCTATGGGTCTGTTCTTGTGCCAGTACCAAATTGTCTTGATTACTGTGGCTTTGTAGTAGAGCTTGAAGTTGGGGAGCATAATCCCCCCAGCTTTATTCTTCCTTCTCAGGATTGCTTTGCCTATTTGGGGTCTTTTTTGGTTCCATATGAATTTTAGAATGATTTTCTCTAGTTCGTTGAAGAATGCTCTTGGTATTTTGATAGGAATTGCATTCAGTCTGTAGCTTGCTTTAGGCAGGATGGGCATTTTGACAATATTAATTCTTCCTATCCATGGGCATGGAATGTGTTTCCATTTATTTGTATCTTCCTTAATTTCTCTTGTGAGTGTCTTGTAGTTTTCAGAGTATAGGTCTTTCACTTCCTTGGTTAGGTTTATTCCTAGATATTTTATTCTCTTTGAAGCAACTGTGAATGGAATTGTTTTTCTGATTTCTCTTTCTGCTAGTTCATTGTTAGGAATGCCACAGATTTCTGAGTATTAATTTTGTATCCCGCAACTTTGCTGAGTTCAGATATTAGATCTAGTAGTTTTGGAGTGTATTCTTTAGGGTTTTTTATGTACAGTGTCATGTCATCTGCAAACAGAGACAGTTTAACTTCTTCCTTGCCAATCTGCATGCCTTTTATTTCTTTGTGTTGCCTGATTGCTGTGTCTGGGACCTCCAGTACTATGTTGAATAGAAGTGGGGAGAGTGGGCATCCTTGTGTTGTTCCCTGTCTTAAAGGAAAAGCTTTCAGCTTCTTGCTGTTAAATATAATGTTGGCTATGGGTTTGTCATATATGGCCTTTATTATGTTGAGGTACTTGCCCTCTATACCCATTTTGTTGAGAGTTTTTATCATGAATGGACATTGAATTTTGTTGAATGCTTTTTCAGCATCTATGGAGATGATCATGTGGTTTTTGTCCTTTTTGTTGATGTGGTGGATGATGTTGATGGATTTTTTTGAATGTTGTACCATCCTTGCATCCCTGGAATAAATCCTACTTGATCGTGATGGATGATCTTTTTGATGTATTTTTGAATTTGGTTTACTAGTATTTTGTTGAGTATTTTTGCATGTATGTTCATCAGGGATATTGGTCTGTAATTTTCTTTTTTTGTGGTGTCTTTGCCTTGTTTTGGCATTAGAGTGATGCTGGCTTCATAGAATGAGTTTGGAAGTATTCCCTCTTCTTCTACACCTTGGAAAACTTTAAGGAGGATGGGTATTAGGTCTTCACTAAATGTTTGATAAAATTCAGCGGTGAAGCCATCTGGTCCAGGAGTTTTGTTCTTATGTAGGTTTCTGATTACCAGCTCAATTTCGTTGCTGGTACTTGGTCTGTTCAGATTTTCTGTTTCTTCCGGGGTCAGCCTTGGAAAGCTGTATTTTTCTAGAAAGTTTTCTATTTCTTCTCGGTTATCCAGTTTGTTAGCATATAACTTTTCATAATATTCTCTAAAAATTCTTTGTATTTCTGTGATGTCTGTAGTGATTTTTCCTTTCTCATTTCTGATTTTGTTTATGTGTGTAGACTCTTTTTCTTGACAAGTCTGGCTAGGGGTTTATCTATTTTGTTTATTTTCTCAAACCAGCTCCTGCTTTCATTGAGTCTTTCTATTGTTTTATTCTTCTCAATTTTATTTATTTCTGCTCTAATCTTTATTATGTCCCTCCTTCTACTGACTTTGGGCCTCATTTTTTCTTCTTTTTCTAGTTTCGTTAATTGTGAGTTAGACTGTTCATTTGGGATTGTTCTTTCCTGAGGTCAGCCTGTATTGCAATATACCTGCCTGTTAACATGGCCTTCGCTGCATCCCACAGATTTTGCGGTGTTGAATTATTGTTGTCATTTGTCTTCATATATTGCTTGATCTCTGTTTTTATTTAGTCATTGATCCGTTGGTTATTTAGGAGCATGTTGTGAAGCCTCCATGTGTTTGTGGGATTTTTCATTTTCTTTGTGTAATTTATTTCTAGTTTCATACCTTTGTGGTCTGAGAAACTGGTTGGTACAATTTCAATCTTTTTGAATTTCCCGAGGCTTTTTTTGTGGCCTAGTATATAATCTATTCTTGAAAATGTTCCATGTGCACTTGAGAAGAATGTGTATTCTGCTGCTTTTGGGTGTAGAGTTCTGTAGATGTCTGTTAGGTCCATCTGTTCTATTGTGTTGTTCAGTGCCTCTGTCTCCTTACTTATTTTCTGTCTGGTTGATCTGTCCTTCAGAGTGAGTGGAGTGTTGAAGTCTCCTAGAATGAATGCATTGCATTCTATTTCTCCTTTTAATTCTGTTAGTATTTGTTTCACATATGTAGGTGCTCCTGTGTTGGGTGCATAGATATTTATAATGATTATATCTTCTTGTTGGATTGACCATTTCATCATTATGTAATGTTCTTCTTTGTCTCTTGTGACTTTCTTTGTTTTGAAGTCTATTTTTTCTGATACAAGTACTGCAACTCCTGCTTTTTTCTCCCTATTAGTTGCATGAAATATCTTTTTCCATCCCTTCACTTTTAGTCTGTGTATGTCTTTGGGTTTAAAGTGAGTCTCTTGTAGGCAGCATATAGATGGGTCTTGTTTTTTTTATCCATTCAGTGACTCTATGTCTTTTATTGGTCCATTCAGTCCATTTACATTTAGGGTGATTATCAGTAGGTATGTACTTATTGGCATTGCAGGTTTTAGGTTCGTGGTTACCAAAGGTTCAAGGGTAACTTCCTTACTATCTAAGAGTCTAACTTAACTCACTTAATATGCTATTGCAAACACAATCTAAAGGTTCTGTTTTTTTTCTTCCTCCTTTTTCTTCCTCCTCCATTCTTTATATTTCAGGTATCATATTCTCTACTCTTTGTCTATCCCTTGATTGACTTTGGGGATAGTTAATTTAATTTTGCATTTGCTTAGTAATTGGCTGTTCTACTTTCTTTACTGTGGTTTTATTACCTCTGATGACAGCTATTAAACCTTAGGAACACTTCCATCTATAGCAGTCCCTCCAAAACACACTGCAGAGATGGTTTGTGGTAGGTAAATTCTCTCAGCTTTTGCTTATCTGGAAATTCTTTAATCCCTCCTTCAAATTTAAATGATAATCTTGCCAGACAAAGTGTTCTTGGTGCAAGGCCCTTCTGCTTAATTGCAATAAATACATCATGCCACTCCTTCCGGCCTGTAAGGTTTCTGTTGAGAAGTCTGATAGCCTGATGGGCTTTCCTTTGTATGTGATCTTATTTCTCTCTCTGGCTGCTTTTAATAGTCTGTCCTTATCCTTGATCTTTGCCATTTTAATTATTATGTGTCTTGGTGTTGTCTTCCTTGGGTCCTTTGTGTTGGGAGATCTGTGCACCTCCATGGCTTGAGAGACTATCTCCTTTCCCAGATTAGGGAAGTTTTCAGCAATTAACTCCTCAAAGACATTTTCTATCCCTTTTTCTCTTCTTCTTCTTCTGGTACCCCTATAATGTGAATATTATTTCATTTGGATTGGTCACACAGTTCTCTCAATATTCTTTCATTCTTCGAGATCCATTTTTCTGTCTTTGCCTCAGCTTCTTTGTATTCCTCTTCTCTAATTTCTATTTCATTTATCATCTCCTCCACCGTATCCAATCTGCTTTTAATACCCTCCATTGTGCTCTTCAACTATTGGATCTCTGACCGGAATTTCATTCCTGAGTTCTTGAGTATCTTTCCGTACCTCCATGAGCATGTTAACGATTTTTTTTTGAACTCCCTTTCAGGAAGACTCATGAGGTCGATGTCATTTAAATCTTTGTGAGGAGTTGTATTAATAATTTTACTCTGAACCAGGTTCCTCTGGTGTTTCATATTTGCATATGGCACCCTCTAGTGCCCAGAAGCTCTACTTTCTGGAGCTGCTCAGCCCCTGAAGCAATGTCAGGGGACTCACAGGAGTGGTATTGGTGCCTGGGAGGAGGAAAGAGCTGTTTCCTGCTTTCCAGCTGCTATGCCTGACTCCACTGCCTGAACCAGTGGGCCAAGCACACAGGTATAAGCCTCTATGCTTTGTGTTTGTAGTTTCTGTAGACAGATCTTCCCTCTGGCTCACCTAATGCCAGGATAGAGTTTGTCAGTTTGCGAGCCAGGTGGCGCTGGTCAGGAGAAAGGTGCAGTAGGCTGCGTATCATGGAGGGGTCCTTGGAGCTATGTAGCCAGCCAGGGAGCTGGAGCACCTGAAGATCGTCTAAGGAGGAAGATTTCTTTTTCCTCCTTAAATATGAGAGTCTATATGGCAAAGCTCCCAACATACTGGGCAGAGTGCACCCGGACAATTTTGTCTACCTGTCCTGTCTCCTGAGCAGTAAGCTCTGTGCAATCCTTGCCGCTTTAGCAGCCCTCTTGGTAAGGGCTTCCTTGTTAGGAAGTCTTTCAGACTGCCAGCCTTTCTTTTGTCCCAGAGCAGCTGGAAATCGATCCCTGCTTTCCACAAGTGGCTGGAATTACAGTCTCTCCAGGAATTCTGCCTGTCTTAGCTTTCCAACCCTGTAATCACGAGAGTATCATGCAAGCACCATGAAATGTAGGTTTGTGTTCCCAGAGCAGATCTCCGGAGTTAGGTATTCAGCAGTCCCAGGCCTCCACTCCCTCCCTGCTCTGTTCCTCTTCCTCCCACCAGTGAGCTGGGTGGGGGAAGGGCTTGGGTCCCGCCGGGCCACAGCTTTGGTAAATTACCCTGTTCTGTGAGGTCTGCTCTTTTCTCCAGGTGTATGCAGTCTGGTGCAGTCTTTTTTCCTGATGCTCTTTCAGGCGTAGTTGTATTAATTGTATTTTCGTATTATATGTGGTTTTAGGAGGAAGCCTGTGTCTCACCTCTCACGCCACCATCTTTCATACTCTCTTGTTTCATCTTTTAATAATGACTTATGATTGTACCAGTTAGGGTACCAAATATTTTGAATTTCCCTTTTCTTGATTATTTGTCCCCTAGCATGTAGGAGATAAATAGAAAATAACAACAGCCACAATCATAAAACAGAACAAAAAGCTAGGAGAAGAGAAAAATGCAATTGAGTGCAAAAGTACCATTGTCATTAATTTTTTTTTAAGGGGAGGCATGCAGCTGTTGTAGCATGCATTTTGAAAGGGATTTCACTCTTGTGAGTCCTAACCAGCCTTGTCCCTGGTGTGAGCAATTGTGCAAAACTGCCAGTGCTGTTGGCTTGAAACCTGATGGCTTCATTTTATTCCATGGGGTTTGCTTTTCCTCTGTCCTTTGTTTCACAGGCGCTCATGTCACTGCCACAGACTTACCTGAATTACTTGGAAACCTGCGATATAACATTTCACGGAACACCAAGATGAAATGTAAACATTTACCTGAGGTTAAAGAACTCTCCTGGGGCACAGCTTTAGACAAGAACTTCCCCAGGTCTTCCATCAATTTTGACTATATCCTGGCAGCTGATGTGGTCTATGCTCATCCTTTTCTAGAAGAACTCCTCATTACCTTTGACCATCTGTGTAAAGAAACCACCATCATCCTCTGGGTCATGAAATTCAGGTTGGAGAAAGAAAATAAATTTGTAGATAGATTTAAGGAGTTGTTTGACCTGGAGGAGATTTCCAGTTTCCCTAGCCTGAATATTAAGTTGTATAAAGCTATGAAGAAAAATCAGAGGAGCATATCATGCCTTCAAGGGAGGACCTGAGAAGTGAAGGCAATTTCCAGTAGATTAGAAAATCTAAAAGACCTTAAAAATGACACTGGATTATCTGATGAAGCACTGACTTTCCCAAGGGGACACATACACATACACACACACACACTCATACATACACACACATGCGCACGCCTCACCCTAGACAGGGATTTTCTGAGATACAGCAAATGGGTCTGGAGCATGGCAAAGCCATACTGTGTGGTCATTGGTTAGGACAATGTCTGCTTTCCTTATCCCACCTATTATTATCCTTTTAATAAGTGTACAATTATTGTTATTTTAATGTATTATTGTAGAATTGTGGTTTTTAATAATGATACCCCTAACATGAACATTCTTTTGTTTTAAACATAGTCTTAAATGATTCTCTTTGGAAAAAAGTGGACTGTAATGGGGTCTGCAAAGAAATCTGAAAGGCTGGATGCATAATGTAATGGTAATGCTAGCTTGTTGTGGTTTTTAATAATGCCAACTTATAGGTGGTCTGTCATCTCTCCTTGGCAGGGTGGCCCTCCAGCACAGCCTCTGAAATCCATCAAGCTTGTGGATTTGAGGTTATGAGCAAGGACATTTTACTCTAGGAAATAAGAAATGAATGGAAGCAAGCATAAAGACAGTTGAGATTTTAGAGGAGTTATTGTTTTATTTTTAAGCCAATACAGTTATTTTATATCCCAGAAACAGAAATAAATATAAAATCTTTGTGTTGAAAAAACAGGCAGAGAGATTTAGGCCTCTAATCTCAAACCAGACATATGGTTGGTTTTAAAGTTTAAAGCACTTCTGATGAACACAAATAGAGCTAGATATTTGAAATCCTACTTGATTTTTTTCACATGGACCTTAGAGATTAGAATGAAGTCTGAAATAATTAAAATCAGTGCAAGGAGAGCAAAAAATAAGGATTTTGCCACAGGTAGGATGACCTTATCGATTGGTAACTACTCTTCATGTCCCTGCTAATGCTCCCCAGGCCGTCACGGTGCTCTCAGGGGGCACTTGCTCCCGGAAGCCCAGCCCTTTCTGCTTTGCTGGAAGTTCTAGTACACTGAGCGTGAGAAGAGCTGAAAAGGTTATTTCCTAGGGCCCTCACCTGTAAGACAGGACACAAATGTACACCTGGTGGATTTTTTGGTGTGTGTGTTCATATAGACTGTCTCTCAATAATTTCCAGCGTGTGCACAGCTCTTCCCAGTTTTTACCTGTTTTTACAGGAAGTCATTTAATCGTCACAGCCATTCTAAGACGTCTAGATAACATTGTCCCTACTTCCCATACAAGGACTGAGGCAGAGAGAGGAGGCGTCCCAGGCCACACAGCTGCAGAGTGGCAGCATGGGGCACTCCAGCCCAGGTTGTTGGAGTCCAGAGCCTGTGTTCTTTACCATTGCACTGCCTTTATGTATGTACAACAGTAATTTTCAAATGCTTTCGTAAATGAGTCAAGTCCATTTCTTCAAAATGAGTTCAGTACCCAGAAAGGTAAGCAAATACATTATGAAAAGGTGAGAACTGCTTCTCTTTAAATCTTTTTCTTAATTGGGTGGTTAGGGTAGGCTTGTTTAGAAGGTGGCATTTAAGCCAAGCTGGAGGGAAGTGAGGGAAGAAGCAGATGTCTGGGGAAGTGTGGTACAGGTAGGAGGGACAGCCCAGCCAGGGCCTTCAGGCAGGAGCCTGCCAGTTCTCAGGGAGGAGCGTCAGAGACTGTTGGAGCAGGGTGAGCAGGGGAGACTGGAGGACATGGAGTTAGAAAGGCTATGGCAGTAGATCATGTCCGACCTTGGTTGTACTGGGGTTCTCCGGAAGCAGACTCTAAGGTGGAATTCAGTATGTGGGTTGCTTATTAGGGAGTGCCATTGTGGGTCAAGACCTGCAGAAAGGAGGGGAAGGAATAGGCCAGAAGCAGAGGTCAAGCTGCAAGGCAGGCCCAGCCAGAGCCTCAACTAACCCCACGTGGGCACTGGAGCTAGAGTGGCCTTTCAGAGTCGTCCTTGGGTGGGGTGAGATGTCTGGGCCTTGATAGCCCCATGTCACTCAGTCATTAGACGTGGGCTACCCAGGAAAGCTCTGTGACCTTGGGTGAGGTGACCCTCTTTGGCTGATACAATCCCTGAAGGTGTTGACAGCCGAGGCCATCTGCCAGGAGCACTTCCCCAGCAAGGCAGTCATCATTCTGCAGGGGGTCTGGGCAGCCCGTCACAGTGGGCACCGCCACCTGAAGGCCATTGAGAGAACTTGGGCTTTTCCTCTGGTGCAGTGGTGAATCGCTGGATGGATTGGAGTAGAGGAGAGAAGCAGTACCACTCATGTAAGGACCACTTTGGCTGCTGTCCTGAGAGTTATGTGAAGAGGCAAAGGGACAGTTGGGGCAGCTACCCAGGCAAGAGTGGGTGGCAGGGAATGTGCCTGGAGGTGGTGAGAAGGGGCCGTTTCTAGATATGCTTGGAAGTGAGAGCCAACCAATTCCCTGCCATGTTGAAATGAGCAAGGAAGGACAGGAGACTAGGCGGCTGACTCTATAGCATTTGATCCAAGCTACTGGACATAAAGTTAGAGTCATTGGCTTAAAGATGGCTGGTGAAGTTCATTCAGGGAGCAAGAGGAATACGGAATGAAAGGGACGGAGCCCAGAGGCTGGTCGACATTAAGATCAGACATAGGTGTATCTGAGACTTTTTTAGAGGTTCTGTCCCCCTGCCAGGAGTTATATCAGGATCTGTTGGCTCTGAAAGATATGAATTTGCTACCACAGTGATTTTTGAACTGGTCAGCAGAGTTCTGAGTTTCCTCAAAGCTGCGTTAGAGGCTTCTAGGAATGTCTTAGGTGCAGCAGCAGGAATCTTGGGGTAACAAGAGGAAAAAATGGCTCCTCTGCTGAAAAATGTTTGAATGTCACTATTAAGCTATTTTTTAGGTAGAATAGGTAAAGTGTCCTTTCAAAGACTGTGTGAGGACCAAGCCAACCATGTGGTTCCTAACAGTGCCTCTTTCTCTGAGTGTCAGTCTGTCAGACACCGTGCCCAGCACCCACTGTCTGACCCTGTGCGCAGCACTCCCTTGCAGTGTGGACCCCCACCCGCACACACTGTGCCTCTCCCTCTCACTCCATTTGGCAAGCTGTCTGCTTTTGTCTTTCCGCTGTAGTTCCTCCACACTTTTCTAGATTCGACTTTACAATAATTTAATTTCAAAAGATGTAATTTGAACAGGCTTTTTCTATCTTACAATTTTTTTTATGGCTAGGAATTGGTTTGTTAACTTTAATCCAACCGAGTTTATGGTGAATTTTTCCCTTATTCCCTTTTTTCCT
This sequence comes from Smutsia gigantea, assembly GCA_032199065.1. NCBI lineage: Eukaryota > Metazoa > Chordata > Mammalia > Pholidota > Manidae > Smutsia > Smutsia gigantea. Next base: position 203,928 of record JAVSCE010003177.1, on the reverse strand, counting down.
TTGTGGGCAAGTTAAACTATGCTACTGTAAACCTCAGTCCAATTCTTGCAGTAACTTTCCAGGTTTCTAATAGAATAAACACTCTGACTGTTAAAGCTTTATAATAGAGTTTATCACAGAATAGTTATTGCTTCACAGTAGACATACCAATTTGCTGGTAATACTTTGCAGCTTAAAACTTATGTGTTACATACATGTAACCATAAGAGTTTATATGTTATATTCATATAATCACAAGAGATTACATGTTATATACATGTAACCATGAAAGTTTTTGTGCCCCAGATTGTATCAATTTACTTCAGGAAACTAAGTCCTGTACTAAAATCTCTGTCCTAGAATTTACATGACATATTCTATTTCATTTGTACCAATTTTACCTAAGGATATTTTTAAAAATTGATTTTCATTCCATATTTATATTTTGCTCTCTTTTTGGCTAAAAAATCATGGCATGGGGTAACTTATTAGCAGATTTGGAGCCAATAATGTAAATTCACTATTGTGGAAGAAAAATAGATGAGGAAACATAACAGAATGGAATGTTCCTTTTTTTCCCCCTTTTAAATCCTTGGATTCCAGGAGTTTGGTGTTCTGTCTGAATGTCCAACCATTATGGATGAGACTGCGGCCCAACTTGTTTTAAGCAGTATCACTGGCATGTGAGCAGATAAATAATTTCTGAATATCCTTTGGAAGTAAAACATGTCCATGGGGTAGGGTTTTGATACAAGAAAAGATTTCCATGTACTAATTCTGAAACCAAGCTGGGGACCTTGGATTCTAGAAATAAAGTCAACCTTAAGTGGATCAAAGAAGTAAGCTTATTGATAAGAATAGAAGAAATTAATACACTGTGCCTCTTCTTTTGACTCCATTTAACTTAATTTTCATGGAAATCTGCATGTGGAGGAAGTAAAAAATAGTCATATATGTGCATGGCTTCCCACCAAATTATAAGGCAACAGTAAGAAACACCGGGAACAGAGCAAGTAAATACTTTCAAAAAACTATAGGGAGATACGGGAAAAACAAAATTTAAAAACCAAAGACATTTGTGAGTTTATTTCTGTATGGACCTAATTTTTTATGTCTTCTTTATGAAGCCTGGAAATGGTTCACAAGTAATTTCCACATCCAAGTTTTGGCATTTTTTAGTTTGTGATGTAAAATTAAGTTATAATATTTACCTGCAAGCCTGATTTCAGTATTTGCTCTGCTTCCAAGTTCCGTACAAAATCAAAGACAATGTTCTGTATAGTTGTGTGGTGTACTCATGGACACTTGTCTTAGGTGGCCTAAGGCAGCATCCATTAGCTCTGTTGTCATATTAACTCCTTGTACTAAGAGCTCCTGGGCAGGACATTCATGTTTTCCCAGGTTGTGCATAGCTGTGCGGTGTTGAGATCGCTGGGCACACGCCATTCTATTGAACTCACCTTTGGCCTCTATTATGAACAGTTCTTTTATTGGGGTAGCTCACAAGCAAGAGTTTTTCCTCTCCATTTCTTCAATTTCTTTGTTTCTAAGGCAATTGTCTTTCCTTGAAATCCAGTCAAATTTCAGAATTGGCACTGAAACATCAAGGAATTTAAAAGCGTTAAAAATAAAAACAGATGTCTAGGTCAATTTTGTGATAAATGGCTTAATAGGAAAAAAAACCTGAAAAGTATTGGGTATCTCCTGCCAACCGCTAACATTTTACCATACCAAACAATATTGTAAAGCCCATGCTGAATAAGATAAAAATAAGCCATTAAAAATATTTCAATAGGCATTATTTCATAATGTCACAAATGGCAGGATGCAAGGTTTCTGAAAATTACTCATTTGGTAAATGCTAGATTTTGCAGGTAGGTTTTGAAAATGTCCATGTTTTCAGTGTCCACAGTCTGTATAACTATACTCTTTGTTTTAATTTTAAATTATGAGTCAGTCCCTTACCTTCCCTGGATTTTTTTAGTGTCATGATTTAATTTGGGTTTCTTATCTCATCCTGTGTTTCCTTTGTTGGAAGAGTATAAATCATGATGGCAAAGGTTGTCTCTTTGTCACAAACCATCATAAATAAGCCCAAAGAACAGGCCATAAAAATGTAAGAAATCCTGAGATTAAAAAACATGAGTAATGTTTTCTGCCCACCTGGTATTCAGAGGTAAAAGTACAGTTTGCAACTAGTAAATTATTAACACTTTTTTAGCCAAGGATTTCCTCCTTCCTTAGGATCCTTTTGATTAGCAGGTAGTCATGTTAAGAATGAGAAGGGTGTCAAACATGGTAAACACATTTAAATAATTGTGTATTAAAAAGAGGAATTGAATAATTATACAATTATAATTAGTTATTAATGATACAGTTATAATAAATATGTAATAAAAATGTGCAGCCTTCTTGGGGTGGAGGGAGCAAAGTGCTAGAGCTCTTAGCAACAGATTTCGTGATTGAGGGAAATTCAAGGGGGCTTAAAGGCAATTATAATGATGCAAAATAACTAACACAATTACGTTTTAGTTTACTTGGATTTTATTTTTTCTTCAATAGGAAGCCATCTAGTGGCATTCATTCATTCATTCATTCATTATTTATTGCAAACCCACCCTATGCCAAGCGGGGCCTGTGGACACACAGTGACCAAGGTAGATGGGCCAGGACTGGGGACTTAAAGTCCAGTGTGAATGAGGAGAGGTAGGAAAGTCAATGTGCAGCAGGGGAAGAGACACATTTCTAAGGCAGTTAGGTGTCCTGACAAGACAGAGCCTAATCCACAGCCAGGGAGTCACTGAGGGCTTCCTGGAGGAGTGACCTGTGGCTGGGCACAGGAGATGCAGAGTGGGGGGCCCATTCTGGAAAGAAGAAGAACAGCATGTCCGAGAGTGACCCGACTGAACTACTCGCAGGAAAAAATTGTTGCTCCTATTAACCCTTGCAGAAATAACTCCATTTATGGAATACTCACTACTTTTGGCTCTGCTTTAGATGTTTCACATATCACTCTCACCAAATACCACTAAAAACCTAGCGGTATTAGCCTAATTTACATATGAAGAAACTGAGGCTCGGTGAGGGAAAGCAGCTTCTCCAAGGTTGCACACGTATATGGTTGGGATGGGGGCCACCATCCCTATGGTGCCCGAAGCATGTGTTCATTTCTGGGATTACTGCCTCGTGTCCATTTTCCATGTTGAGCCCTGCAAGAAAATCCTGAATTTGAATTTTATTCTAGCTAATCTGGAGCGATCACATTTAGTGACTTAACTGCCTACAAAGCCCCCAAATTGGCTTTAGTGGGATACCACTGAGATGTGCCTGAAAGAGATGAACTTTTCATAATATATGAGGAAAAGTATGATTTTTTTAAATGTATTTAGACACCCACCAAATATTTAAATAAAACTTTCTTTGCATAGAATATTGGACAAAGATTGATAACTTTAAGGATATATAGTGACCTTAAAACAGCCAGCTTGGGGGTAAAAAAGGACCTTCTTATATCAAGGGGGTCCTGAGGTAGAAGCAAAAGCTGTTCTTTTTTGAAGGGTGGCTTTGGCGGAATGAAGGGAAAGAGGTGGAGCATGCCCTCAGACGGCTTTTCAGCAGAAAAGGCAAGGGGTTGGGGTTGAACTTTAAAACATCATCTGATCTGTTGATGAGGCTAGTGTTTACAGGCCTGTTACCAGAGGGCATCAGCCCTGAGTTAAGCCCTTGGCTGGAGCACACCACTTCCCAGAAACCACCTTCCTGCAGTCTTTCAAGGTGAGGGCGACACTGACCCAGGCAGCAGAGCTTCTGAAGCCAGAGAAGAGGGCAAGGAGTCTGAGGGGCACACTGGACATTCACCAGCATCTGCACCGCAACGTGCTTGTCTACGTGGAAACGGCCCTTGGCTTCCATTAGCCTGAGATTCATCGGATGACAGTCCCCTCGATTCTGGGAGGTTGATATTGCAGAATAAGTCTCCAAAGCCTGGCTGGAGACCTCGACAGGCGGCAGGATGTAAGCCGATGCCGCTCAGTGTGTGCTTACATAATGTAAGAGGAGGGCAGGCTGTCAGAGGCTGTCATCTGAGGGAGAAGTCAGGGGGCACCCTGCCAGTTGCCACTGGAGAGCTATGTAAGCCAGAGTAGTCATGGAATGTTCCAGAATCAAGAGGAAGGAAAACCATGTATCTAAAACTTCTGGTGACATGGCTACCCTGGGCAGGCAGTCACCACTTAAAAGGCAGGATAAGTGTCTCTCTGATAGTCTCTTTATCACCTATATCTGGTGGAGGTTTACATTGACCAGCAGAAGCTGTAGCCTGCTGACTGACATCTCTGCTGAGCAAGTGGTTGGATATGGAGACTGGCAAATGCAAGAAGTGGAAGCCAATGTCTGAGGAAATTTCAGCTCGGATGCCGATATATATAATCTGCCTCAGGTAAAAAGCTTGCTCTGATTTCATCTTACACTTCTACCAACAAAGTAAAAGCTAAGGATTTGGTTACCATTTTTCCAAAGCTCCTGGAATAAAATCTGAGCCTGAAATCTCCTAAAATTGCCACAGGGAGGCCCCAGTGATCTACTAAACGAACTTTCTCTTCTGAATAAATAAGCAAAAATAAAAGAAATGGTTTAAACAAGTGAATTGGATTATGAGAGATTATATGCAAATGCGTCAAAAGTGGTAAGGGGTAAATACACAACATTATAATGTGATAAATAGGAGGTGCCATCCTCCTTAATTAGGGATTGTTTAAATTCCACCCCTTGCTTCAACCCTGTGCACACATTATGAAATAAACTCTCCGAGAAAAGGAAAAGTGAGGACTGGTTTCCAGTTCTTTGACTGCTAGACAGGTGTTCGCTGGGCTGCGTGTGTGGGTGCGTGTATGTGTGTGTGTGTGTGTGTGTGGCAGGGGAGGGACGAGCAGAGGAGTGTAAGGGAGCGGAGAGAGAGAGCTAAAAGAGACGATATAGTAGATATGGCCTGAGGGGGACAGTGTGGCCAGACTTGTCAGATTTTGATTTCTTGTAATACAGTGGTTCTCAAACGTGAGCATGCGTCAGAATCGCCTGAACAGTCGTTCAACATGAGCTGGGCCCCAAACCTGCAGTTCCTGATTGAGTAGATCTGAAATGAGGCCTGAAAAACTTGCATTCCTAACATGTATTCAGCTCTGGGAACCCCACTTTGAGAACCACTGTTATCATACATTACACTCCAACCTTCTGTGTTAATCACTTGGGAGGAGGGTGTTCTGGCGTACAAGGGAGATGCCTCCATCTGATTCCTCTACCGCATCCTCTATTCCTTGTCTTCTGTAACTGACGATTCACATCTTAAAAACCACTCTCTTCCTGGAGCAAACACTCTCCCCATGAGACTTGTGAATGGCCCAGGTAAGTTATATAGGCTCCATCCCTCTAAGTTGTTGGGAAGACAGCTTTGTTCCACTTTGTATGATACAGACTAACCTTTCTGCTTGCACTTAATATACTTTTATATCTATGCTCCATTTGTGTTCATTTTGAGTATAACAGTTTAAGGATGCTTATAAATACACTATGAGGTGAAGAGGGAGTGTGAAAAGCTGTACAGAGATTATTTCATGTCAAAGACTAAAGGGATGTTTCTTGAAATTCTAGCTTGGGGATTCTGAATATAAAATGCTTCTAAGCTATTAAAGAACAGACAGTGACAATGTTTAATTTTATTGCTATGGCATGCGAAAGCTCCATTTTCAGACAGGCTCTTAATTAAAATGTGTTGATGCTCATAGTATGAAAGATTTGACTCCCGACCCTTATATTGTCTTTGGAGGGAAAGTTCTGATATATGCAAATTGTGATAGCATTTTGGGTAGGGTTTGTGGTGGTGCAGAGGAGTTTGTCAGCTTGAACTGGGGGTGAGAAAGGTCAGCCCAGGAGAGTTTTTGATTTCATCACTGTAGAAGTGTGTCTGGGCAAGTACCCTGTCTGTCACCTGCCTTCACTACCTGCCAGATAAGCTAGAAGATTGGTGAGATTTTTTTTTTTTTTACCATATGTGAATTATTTTGATGGTGGGGTATAATATTTTTTGTCTTTTCAAATTTGTGATGAATTTGAGTCATACTTTTTCATGAAATTGGCACACTAATACCTCCATCCAGATAAGCTCCATGAAGTCATTTGAAAAACTGCAATTCATCATCATCATTGTGAAAGATAATTTAAAAGTAAAAGCAACTAGAAGATGCTGGGAGTGGGGGTGGAGGGAAGTGTTCATTTTCTCTTCCCTAACGTGAGTACAAACTCATCATGTTGAAAAATGCTGGCTCAGAGCAGTGGTTCTGAACCTTGGCCATCAGTCAGGACCCCTGTGAAGCTTTACACAAATGCTGTTTTCCTGGCCTTGCCTCGACCCACTGGATCAGAGCCCTCAGGGGTTTGTATGAGTGCATTTTGGTGCAGATCTGTATTTTTTAAAGCTCCCCACAAGATTGTGTTGATTAGCTGTTTTGAGGCAAGTATTGGTTTGGTGTATATGACTAATCATGGCCAGATTGTCCCACTTTGGCTTTTACTGCACTCTTCATGGCTTGTGAGTTACTGAATCACTATGAATTCCAAGTTTTCTCATTGCATGTAATTGCTAAATAGAGAATTTTCCACATGAAAGCCTCCAATTGTATTGAAACCAACCTCAAACGTATCCTAGGATAAATTTCCCTGGAGTTCAGACCATACAGATTAATTAATTGTTTTTGGAGGAAAGAAAACATCCTACCTCATCTCAGCACTCGAATATTAATTGATCTAATCAATAGAAATTGGAGCATTGCCATGTTAAACACAAACTACATCTTCTGCTCAATGAGCCACAGCACCACCATTTTCCAAGAATCTAAGAACTTTGGCCTCCAGAACAGTGGCTCTGCTTTTCACCAAGCAGAGGGCAGAAGTTGTCCAGGAAGGAAGATGCAGCAGGGAGACATGGGAGGCTAAGGGAAAAAACCCAGAGTAACTGCACAGGTTCCCAGGGCAGGCGCTCTCTCAGGTCCTCGATGCTGGCAGCAGCGCTTACATTTCCACTCTAAGTGTCAGTAAGTTGGATGGAGGAACAAAAACCTAACAACAAAGCCTAACATTATAGGAAAATAACATTCCATGAAAAGATACGTAATGTGTAAAGAGTATATGACATGTCTCTGTATTATTTCTTACAACTGCACATAAATCCACAATTAAGATAAAAAGTTAAGAGTGTGTGTGTTCAGATGTATTTATTTATATGTGGGTGATGCACACAAAACCTTGTTGGCCTTTCCTGTCTGCATCCCACTCCACTATATGTGGACATCTGGGATGCATGTGGAGAGCCTCCAGAGGTGCAGTGCCCAGGTTAAAGGGTCACTGAAGGGCATATGAGTTGTCTGATAATACCAGCTGCTCTGTGTTGAGGGATTTCTTTGAGCCCAGGACTTTGCTAAGCTCTTTATATTGATTATCCCATTTAATCCTTACAACAACCTTGTAACTAAATAGTATTGTCCCATTTTACAGATGAGGAAATTAAAGCTTAGTGAGGTTAAGAGATTTGACCAGGTCACAATAGGCGATAAATGGAATAGGGATTTGACCTTAAGTCAAACGTTGAAGTCCATGCTTTCTCAGTTTTACCTACCACCCCCTGTAAGGTAATAGGCACTGCCATCAAAGCAGGTGTTTTTGGCTTGTTGAGCTGCTTTAGAAGAAACTATTGGCCTCAGAAATGATTCAGAATTCTCATGCAGAAATTTTTTTTTAAGTAAAATAAGTTATGAACTAACCAAATATATAGACTGTTAGGAACCTGGAATTTCATGCTAGAGGTTAGGAGTCTAACCTCTTATTTAGTGGAAAATCATCTTCAAAGTATTGCTAACAGATGATGAATGGGAATTTTCAGGGTGGGGATTCCAATCTCTGACAGGGTTGTATATTCTAATTATTAGAAAGTACTTCCTTATATGGAGCTGAAATCTGCTTGCCTCTTACACCCAGCAAAAAAATAAGCCTTTCTCACAAAACAAATTTTTCTACAAAATTGCCATGAGAGGAGTCCAAGATAGTCTGTCCTTTTCAGGCTAAATATCTCCAGTTCTTTTTCAATCATCTCTCATTTGACACTACTTAGAGAATCTTGATTATATTCCTTGGACATACTCCAGTTACTCATACCTCGTCTTAAATTTTGGTGTCCAGAACTTGAGGCAATGCTGGAGAGGTGGTCTAAGATTGACCTTTACATACTTTATAAGGATATGAAGTCTACTTAATACTTTAGCAATGGAATACAGGCAGCGGCTGTACTTGAGAGATACGGTAGGAACCAGGAACGTCTAGGCATCTGACTTCAGTTGGTTCATAGGAAATGTGGTGCTGGAATGCTTTGGGGTAACATCTGGGTCCACCCAGGGAGAGAATGATACTTGGAATTTCCTGTGGAAATTCCTACCCTCTATAAACTCAAAGAATGATTTGCTTTGCAAGATCAGAGTCCAATGTTTCCCTTTTGGTAACTGATGAAATTACTCAAACCCATCCAGGTGTTGAGTAACAGGTCAGAGGGAGGAGCTGGGAAATTATTGTAGTACCTGCCTGAACTTGGCCCCCAGCTGAAGGGTCAAGCAGGAACATGATCAGTATTTCTGACATTAAGCATTTTTCCTATATGTGTAGATTGATACAGGAAACTTGAAAGCCACATTCAAAATTTTCTTAAAACCATTTATTTATTTTTTCCAGAAAGCTCAAGTTAAGTCATAGTAATAAACCTGCCTTGGAACTTTCCTTTTTAAAAGAAATTTTAAAAGGAATCGTACTTATTCAACATTTCAAAATAGCATAGAGCCAAAGACAGCCAAATTGACCACTAGAGTTAGCAGATTTATGTCCACTTTTTCTTTGAATTGAATTCCCTAGGTCTGTATTGTACTGTTGAAATGGACATGAAACACAATATTGGTGTAAAAAATATTATGCTTCTCACTTAAAAAGAAAAATTAAGAGCAAATTGATATTCTCTAGTCTTTGGGGTTGGCAGAAGAATATGAGTCTTATTATGGCTCTATTTTTTAGATTGTTCAAGAATTCTAGAGGCTTGGGTGATCTTGAAAAATGGGAGAGGGTTAAGTTCAGGGCGGTTGATGCTGTGCCTGTGAATCAGGCAGTGCTCTGTCACCATCTGTAGGGCTCGGATTCTCCTGCTGGGCTGCAGAAGTGGCTGACTCTCCTACAGAGCAATAGAAGCCCTGGCCACTGTCCTCATTCTTTGCAGGTCCCTCTGGCAACCATACTTCTATCAGTAATGTAGCTGTGAGGCAGAACATGAGCTCTCACAATGTTATTGGGGATACATTTTTATTTTTTAACTTTAATTCCTTCTATAGATATTTCTCTGGATAGTTTATCTTACCATACTACCTTGTCTTAAACTATTTCAAGTCTTTTGTGGAAATAGGTACATACATATGTGAAATCTTAAATTTACTTAATTTTCTCACAACACTAAGAATCACCAAATGAAAATGACCACTTAGATGAAAATCTGTAGTAGACATCACTTCTCTCCTTTGTCTTGGTCAGTATCTTCATGCATGGCATTTTGTTTTTTATTAGGATAGAGATTGTTGTTACATCTAATGACCTCCAAATTTTTTGTTTTCCTTCCCTTTGATAGCAATTTAAAGATAAATTCTTCAGGTTTTCATGAAGAATCATTTTGATGGTTTTCAACTTTATTACTGACTCATAGAGTTCTGTTAGAATTTTTGTTTTTATTCACTGAAGAAATACATTATGAGGCTGATTTGGAATTTTAATAGGGTATCAGCAATACAACCAGGCTGCTGTGATTAGATGTCAAGAAATCTATTGCACTGGTTTTGGATCCTTAAAATGTTTTGTGCAGAGAGCCCAGGGGGAGGAAATTGTTTGCCACTAACAAATCCTGTCTGGGCAGAAGTGAGCTGGAAGATGGCATCTGTGGTCTTCTGTTTAGAGAGATGCTCTGCAGGCTGCTCACTTTGGCACATCTCATTTCTTTTCTTTAGTCTCTATAAGAAAGTGCTTTGGAAAAAGCCCCTTTGGAATGTAAAGGCAAAATATAAATGCCAGGCACGATTCACCTGGGACGTCCATCCGCCCATGCCACAGATCACCGCTGCTGTGTTTTAGATTATACATCAAAGAGAAGGAGTATGGCTTTGCAGAGGCAGAGCGGATTATGAATAGTCAATTTGATTAGCTGCTCTGATAGATGTTACCAAGAAATATGATAAGAAAAAATAAGCTCTTCACTGTGCATATAAGTAAAAGTTTAGTAATTGTTTACCTTGGGTTACAAATTTAAGTCAACAAAAGTAAAAATGATGATCCTCTTTGCCAACAGAGATTTACCCACACATATACATTCCTCAGTAAATATATATTTGGAAAACAGGAAAAGAATATATGGTTTTGCATGAGAACAGCAAGGTTGAATTGTAATGACTTTGAATACCTTATGAAAATGTGTTCTGACTTCCCGGTGGTTACGTTTGTAATAGAAACATTGTTAAAACACATTTTATCCTTAATTTCCTGGAATTGTGAAAGAAAAGGAAGATTAAGAACATAAAATAAACCTAGAGCCAGCTAGGAAGTGGTAATAATTTTACTGTGAAGTTTTGATACAGGTTAAAAACTGAATGAAATAGCTTATTGTACAAAACCACACTTAAGGAGCTTGTAAACTTTAAAAAATACCTTTTCCTTTTGGAATTGAGTAAAACTCCTGCATGGTGAAGTACTTCCTAACTTCAGTGTAAACTGAAAAATGTACCTGGTTTTGAGTATTTAAAATGCCTGAGGGGTAGCTTGGGAAACTGTGGTTTTCAGGTACATTTTGCATGGGGAAGAGACTATTTGCATAGCTATGTCCATCCATCTGTCCACATATTTGAAACTGTGTGCTCTGGGTGCCAAAGGCAAAATGAATGATGTATAGGCTGGATCCCCCAAGGCCAGGGGCAGAGGAAGCAGTGCTTGCAAGGCAGCAGGAGGGGCCCATGCTGGTCCAGACAGGCCGCCGCCATTGTCTGTCTCCTATTCATATGAAATATGGTTCACCTTCTTATCATTGTTCATTGTTTCTGGACCTTGAGGGATTACACAGGTTTTGAGCTCCAACTTAAGGAAGAAAACTAATGCACACACTTCACAGGTGAGATAAAATTGAGGTTGCATTTAAAATCACAAAGTTAGGGGTGAATGAACAGGGAGCTTTATATTTGGAATGTACTTTCATCCTAACCCCAAATTTTCTCATATACCATGGGCACAGAAAACACAAACTATAGCTTTGCTAAACTATAATATTTTAAGATAATACTTCCCTTGATCTCTCTGAGGCTCATCTGGTTTGAAGTTTTTCTTGCTGCTTTCTGGCACAGATAGGAAACATGCCATTTGCTCATGCCTTTAAACATACAACAGGTCAATATCGTGATGGAAATTTTGAGACTATATGATGGCCGAGTGCCTATTTTTTGGAGTTAAAACAGAGAGAGGTTCTAGTCTTCTTCTGGTAAGCATCTCAACCCTTCCACTGTCATGCTAGCAGCCTGTCTCCTTCAAGTCTGTCTCTCGGCTTGGGGGGTCATTTAATAATCAAGGCTTGTCAGTTTCACCTCGTAAATATCATCTTTAAAATAGTCATCAAATAGTCTTCCTGACGTTGTTTCTCTTCTGTGCCAACCTATTTCCCACACTGTGTTTTTTTTTAAAAAAAACAATCTTTCTGCAAATACTCATTCATGCACCACATCCAGGGCATTCAGGGAGTCAACAGGGAGCAGAAGGAACCTTGCTTTGCTGACCAGATTGGGTGACTAGCCCTCCAGCTGCTCTGAGCAGGACCCCCTGTACTTAACTCTTCCGTGGTCCCTTGCTCCCCACAGGCTCCAGTCCAGATGTTTCTAGGTGGCACACAGGCCCTTGTGGAACTTCTCATGCAAGTCTCTTCTGTCTCCGGCATCCACGCCCTCTCTTTCCACCTGTTCTGCCTTCTTTGTCCTTACCTGGTCTGTGTCCCTTATGGACTCAACACTCGGTGCTCTTTCCTGGGGTCACCACAGTCTCTCACAGTCCATTCCGTGCTCTTCTGCTGCTCACTCAGCCTGGAACACTGTTTCCTTTCCCTTCTTGGCTTCCTGCTCACTCTAGAAAGAGCCAGTTCCAATGTCCCTCCCTTGTAGAGTCCCCAGAGCCAGTCGCTCCTCTCACATCCTCTCCTGAGGTAGCCTAGGCTAGCTCTTTCATACGGCTTTGGCATGGTTTGTTTCCATCTCCACCTTCTCCACTAAACTAAATGTAGGCAGAATCTATGCTTTTTACCTTTGTGCCCAAGTGCCTAGCACAGGGTCTGACATGTCAGAAGTATAAATAAATGTTTGTTGATTGAATAAATGAAAGAATGTCACCTCTCTAGCTAGCTAGCTAGCATTACATATTTTTCATTTTGTTCCAGGCACTTTAATTCTGGACTTTAGCCAAGAGCATCAGTTTGACTGAATGGAATGAACTGAATTAGTTATAAAGTTTACACCTTTACTAACCTTCATATGGCCCTCCAGTTGTTTATCCATTCCTTCATATCACAGCATTGACTATTTCCTGTTGGCAGGTGTTTTGCCAGTCCTTGAGAATAAAAAGATGTCCAGGCCAGATACCCTATTAACTTCATCTTGGATTCCTTTTAGGAAGGGAAATGAGGACTAAGCAGAAGAAATCTCTCCTTAAAGGCTTCTTCTGGCAACTTTGTTTCTGAGCTTGTTTCTGTTTCCGAATCCTTCAATTCCAACAAAACATTGAGTGAGTTGAGGGCAGGGCCAGTGGGCCTATTGATCTAGTTCTAAATGGTCTTGAAAGGTCCCTCTTGGCTTCAGCTAATGTCTGAGCTCAGGCACGTCTGCAAGGCTGAGTTTTTTCTGGGTCAACCATTTGTTAGTTCTCTTTTCTGTGTGTGTGCTTGAAAACCAACATACAAGAAGTATTTTCTAAGCAATGCAAAGTAGGAAGTTGAATGGTTTTTGTTGAGTTTCAAACTTACTGTTCTCAGGAAGGCAGATTGGCATTGACTTATGTGCTGATACTCTCGTTTATTTATTGTGATTTTGTTAAATCAAATGCCCACTCCCTTTACTATTCCTCTCAGCTCAGCCTTCAGAAATGTGCTGGCATCTGAGTTAGTGAAAGGGAGGAGCAAGTTTTATAAAGTGGCAGGAAGCCGACATTCCTTTGACTTCTGTTGCCTTGTGAGTGATGCCACGTCATCTGGTGGCTACTTGTAGCAGAGGAAAGGATTATCAGCTGTTCCCTGACAGTTCTCTCAAGGATTTCCCAAACTGCTGACTGAAAGGAGCCGTGGTAAAGATACTAGAATGACAAACACAAGGGCCCTTAGTAGAGTTAATATTCTGCAGAGACAATGTTCTGCACAGGTCTTGTTTGACTTCCTTCGACCTCGTCCCCTCACCTCTGGTGAAGCGGGCAGGGTGAATTCCCAGAGTGTGGAGCTGTGATGGATGACGACATCCCTTCCCAGCCACGAGTGAGCCGCGTGGGCACTAACGAGTGTAAACAGTGAGGGCTCTGTGGCATGAAGCACTTGCTTTGATTGGATTTATAATATGATAGGAAGAAACTGAAGGCGAGAAGGGGAGATAAGAAGGGGTGAGGTAATATGGGGCGAAGGAGGGGAGACCTTTATATGGCTGTTGGGTGGCTCTAACTCAGCAGCTTTGTTTTGCCCACTCAGTGAACTGACCTGCCCCAGTACTCCTGTTTGACAGCCTCAGAGAATAAATGCCTCCTTCGTCCACCTCCTAGGTGCAGCAGAGGCCACAGGAACAGAGCAACTCCGCACCGAACCAGTAAGGTCACTTGCAGAGGCGAAAGGGTAATCTGTGCTGCCTGCTCACTTCATCACCGACCTTTCCGTTCCACTGCTGCCCAGGGTACCAATTAGTGCTAATTGCTGCCGATGGTGCTGAAAGATTCCGTGAGAAGTCTCTGCTAAGAAGAGGGCGAAGACCCCTAACTCATTTCGTGTAGAGTATGCCCACGAGAGGAGGTGCTTCGGGATAATACGGCAATAAGGCTGGGCTGGGAAAAAGAAGATCATTACCAAGAGCACAGTGGTTTTCAACAGACCTGTCTCATTACAGTCCCTAACAGCTACTGCAAATCACACTTTAACTAATTTTCCCAGAAAGAGGAATTTTGCTACTTCTCATACAGATCTTACTTTGATGCAGTAGGACCCTAACGTATCCCCAACGTAAGAGTCAATCTAATGATGTCTGGGGTAAAAATGCACTGCCTATACTCCGCCTGGCAAAGCAGCAGGGGATCTTTGCTCCCAGTGAGATAAATTTTTAACAGACGTGCTAAAATGCATCAAAGTTTTCTGAATGAAGTTTGAGTGAGTAAGCATTACTTTTAAGATTTTTCAATCTGATGGACAAGAAAATATCAGAGCAGTGATGTGGGTCTCCTGATGTCACCACACTTGGCCACATTGCTGCAAGTGGAAAATCCTCTCAAAGGGTATTGGTGGCCCTGGTGTCATATTTTTAAATTAATAGAAAAAGAGCTGCTTTGTATTAGGCGAGAGAAAGTTGCGGGTTTTCTGATTTGACCATCCTACTGCTGAAAAGGCAGTTTGTTTCATTTTATATATATATATTAGCTCGAGCTAGTTTCAACAATTGCCAACTCTCAGTTATAAATAGCTTTCCCATTGGAAACAAAGCCTCATCCTTTAAATTGCTACTTTTTTGAGCAAAGAAAAAAAATTGTGAACTTCTTTCAGCACATACCAGCTGTTCCAGATGTTATGATTACATATCTAGGACCATATTCAGAACTAAAAATATATACAGGAGATTGACTTCCAACCTCTTTAATAAAGTAACATCATAAGTTATCTCATTTACCCTGTAGTTATATTCTAGGAGTGTTTGTAACTGGTTTGTAAAGGGAGGGATAACTAGGTACTCATTTTTCCACAAAACCTAGTAAGATTAATAGTAAATTTACTAAGAAGATTTTATTCTAGTCCATTAGAGCCTAGCCCAGCCAATGCAAAATAGTAGCAGATCCTATTACTCTTTTATTTGTAAGAACAAAAAGAAAATAACCAAATTGAATAACAGATGATTTTAAAAGTGGGAATGGGAAGAATTTGATTAGAGACTGAGAAGTTAGAAGACTTTGGGGGATTTTCTGAGAAGAACTGGGTACTTTCAAGAGGCAGTTTCTGTGCTGGTCACCAGATGGCCACATGCGACCAGAGCTTTGTGTTGACACATGGCTGGTAGTGGTGGCCGTGGTGGTGGTCAGCAGTTCCGGGGGAGACTGGGGATCAGCCAGAGTGACATTTTAGAAATGGAACTCAGGCGATAACATTTTCTTACTCAAAGAGCTCCAATGGCTTCCCAACACATGTAGAATACCCTCCATACCCTTACCCTGATTTACAAAACTCTAGTGGTATTGCCCGTGTCCACTTCCCTGACCTTATTTCAAACCACTGCCCCCTAATCTGACTGTATTCTGGAAACACTGGCCTCTCTGCTTTTTGAAAGAGCAAACCCTCTTCCTGAGAGCCTTTGCATTCATTATTCCATTTACCTGGATTCTCTTATTCATGTCTTTGAATGGCTGATTCCCTCTTATCCTTCAGATGTCAGTCAGTGTCACTCTAGAGTAAGTCCAGTCAATATAGAATATAAAGTATCCAAATATTTTCCAGTGTATCACCTTAGTTTATTTCTCTAAGCCTTAATCAGTCTGTTTCCTCCCTCCCTTCTCCTCTCTACCTACCTACCTATCTATCATCTATCTATCTATCTATCTATCTATCTATCTATCTATCTATCTATCTAGTAGATGATCTATTGTCATTTCCTCCCCATTGGAATGCAAACCCCTTGAGAGCAGGGACTTTGTAGCATTCCTTGCCATTTATCTCATAATTAGAACAGTAACTGTTCTTGTATAGAGAATGAATGGATGACTGAATGTTTGAGGTATTTATAAGGTAGGCATTTATAGCCCAAGGAGTACTAGTATTGGATAATTCCTTATAGTAAAATTTGCCATAACTGATTTTACTTTCTGTTTTTCATCTACATTTTTTAAAAGTTTTTAAGTTTTTTCATTTATATTTTCATTTTTTCATCAACATTTACTAACAGTAACTAAGTGGCAGGCATTGTAACAGATACTACAGATAATCCGGAGCTGAACACTAGTAACAAAAGACTTGTTTTTGGAGCTGAGTCTCTATGCTAAAAGCTTTATACATATTATCTCATTTAATGCTTGCAGCAATACTCTGGGACAGGTACTTTAATCCATAATTCCATTTTACCGTTTAGGAAACTGAACCGAGTTAAGTAATTTCCCCAAGATAATATGCCTATTCAATTATGGAACTGAGATTTAAGCCTGTTAGAAAACAGTGTATCCTGAAGGAATAAGCAAAGAATACCAGCAATGGGCTTGGACTCAGCACGTCAAGTAATACAGCAACTACAAGATTAAAGGCATAAACTAAGTTATTAAAATGGGAACAAAACTATAAAGATGGTCTGGTTACCTTTGACAAAGAACCACATAGAATTTCTAGAAAAAAAAATGTATAGTTGTTGAAATAAAATTCCATCAGGTAAGATAAAGTCCAGATAGAGCTAAAGGGCATTAATGATTAGATGAAGAGAGAATTAGTGAGCTAGAAGATCGATCTAAGAAAATTATCAAGAAAACAGCCCAGAAAGATTAAGAGATGGAAATATATTAAAGCGAAGTTTAGAAATGTGGAGGACAGCCCAAAACATGTCTAGGAGAAGCTTAAGAGTGAAAAGAGAGAAAGAAGGGGAGGAAAATGTTTGAAGACTTGATGACTGAAACTGAATAAATTGAAAATATATGTCTTCCACCTAGGAAACTCAGTGTGTCCCGAGCTGAATAAATAAAATAAATTCACCCCTAAACACATTTTGATGAAACTTCAAAAAAAAAAGAAAAAAAAAATCTTAAGAGCAACCAGAGAAAAGTATAGGTCAGCAGTGGAAGAATAACTTTGCAACTTGCAGAAAACATCATTAGCACAAGTAGATGCTAAAATGTAATAAAATGATATTTTTAAAGTGTTGAGGGAAAATAATGGTTAACAAAAACTCCATGCTCAGTTAAACTTTATCTCAAAAGGCAAGACAAAATGAAGACATTTATAGATAAAGAAAGACTGAGTAGCTTACCAACCAAAAACACCCTTGATTCAAAACAGTAATAATTTACTTCAGGAAGAAGGAAATTGAACCTAGAAGGAAGGAGTAAATGTAAGAAAGAATGGTAAGCATGTGGGTAAATATGAATAAGCATTAGCTGACTAAAATCACAATGGTGGAAATGAATCTGAAGGTGGTAAAATCAGGATGGAATGAAATTACTGCCCAATCATATATGTAAGACAGGAAGAGGGTATCTGGATTTGAATCATTCTAAGGTAATTTAAGCTTAGAGTTATTGGTTATTTTTGGACCTTAATATGTTTTTGACTATATTGAGAACAAATAAACCTGAAATTTCAGGGTGACTGTCTTGGAACTGATGACTCAGAAATCTGGGCTTCTCTCATTTTCGGGACTCCACATGGCTTGTAAACACCCCAGAGAAGGGAAGGGTGTGCAGCACACTCACCCCACACGGCCAGGTGTGGAAGTGGAGAATGTCACTTCTGCCCTCATCCTTAGCCTAGATACCATTCCCATAATCTCCTCTTTTTTTTTAATTAAGGTGTCATTGATATGCAATCTTATGAAGGTTTCACATGAGCAACATTGCGGTTTCAACATTCACCCATATTGTCAAATCCCCACCCCCACCCCATTGCAGTCACTGCCCATCAGCATAGTAAGATGCTATAGAGTCACTATTTGTCTTCTCCGTGCTGTACTGCTCTTGTGACCTACCTATATTGTGATTGCAAATTATGTCTCTGACTCCCCTTCTCCCTCCCTCCCCATGCACCCTCCCCCACCCCTCCCCTTTGGTAACCGCTAGTCCCTTCTTGGAATCTGTGAGTCTGCTGCTGTTTTGTTCCTTCAGTTTTGCTGTGTTGTTATACTCCACAAATGAGGGAAATCATTTGGCCCTTGTCTTTCTCCGCCTGGCTTATTTCACTGAGCATAATATCCTCCAGCTCCATCCATGTTGTTGCAAATGGTAGGATTTGTTTCCTTCTTATGGCTGAACAGTATTCCATTGTGTGTATGTACCACCTCTCCTTTATCCATCCACCTACTGACGGACACTTAGCTGCTTCCATACCTTGGCTGTTGGAAACAGTGCCGCGATCAACACAGGGGTTGAATCAGGGGCATCATCTCCTCTTAACAGCCCTATTTTTTTTTAAGGAAGAAATAAATGTTTATTATTGCATGCCAGAGATAATTTTCATGGTTGATAGTTACACTGCATTATTGTGGTAATAGATGCTTAATAGAATACAGAAATTTTTTTTTTAATATTATTGTCTTCAGGGAATGCTATCCTAATAAAAAAGAAATTTCCTAGTCTTCCAAAAATGTTCTTTTCTCCTGCCTCGAATAATCTTGAGCAACTGAGCCTGTCTTTCATGTGCTGCAAGCCTTCACTTCTTCATTGTCTTCTCAGGCACCAGTTTCATGATCTCCATCATCACTTGGAGGCTCATTTGTTCAGCCATTTAACGCTAAAAAAATCTGGGAGCCTTCTAACTTGCATCTTTAAAAAAATTTAAAAAGCAGCAGCAGCAACCTGTTCCATGAGGTCTGCGCTTCTCTCCATGTTTATGCAGTCTCGTACAGTCCTTTTTTCTGTTGCTCTTTTAGGAGTAGTTGTATTAATGATATTTTCCTATTATATGTGGTTTTATGAGGAAGCCTCTGTCTCACCTCTCATGCTGCCATCTTTAATCCCTTAACTGCCCTATTTTTGTATACCCAGAAATGGAGATAGCTTATCAAAATACTAAAACACTGAACACTGAAAGAATAGAAATAGAATTTATGACTCCCAGATAGAGAAAAGATATAAAACTTGATGAAACCAATAGAAAGGAGGAAAAAAACCAAAACAAAACAGAAGATGAAAGCACATGGTAAAATGGTAGAAATAAGCACATTAAATATAATTACATTAAATTTACCACTCATTTCCTGGAGATTATCAGAATAGATTAAAAATTCTTTACAGCCAAAAGGTGAAAAGAAAAACACCAGCCAGCTGTAGGTAATTTACAAGGGGCATATCTAAACCATAAAGACATCAACGACTGGAAATTAAAGGTAGAGGAAGATACACCAGCTGAATAGTAACCAAAAGAAAGCCAATCTAGCCATATTAATAACGAACAACATTGGCTTTAAAGGAAGAGTATTGTTAAGGTAATGAGGATTATCATATTTTGATAAAAGGAATAATTCAGGAGGAAAATGCAAGAATATAACACCTCTAAACTTGTAAACCACCTAATAATGCAGTTAATGTTTAAACAGCAAAAATGGACATAATTAGAAATCAAAATCAACAAATACATCACCATAGCGGAGATTTGTAGCACACTGCTGCCAGTAATTGGTAGATCATGCAAAATAAAATTGATGAGGTTATAGTGGACTTGAGCAATGCACCTAAAGAGCTTAATCTAATCTCCCTGCTCCCAATATAAAGAAGTCCCATTTAGGAAGATTCTGCCATCATTTCTTCAAAAGATGAAGATGGTATTGATGTAGACAAAAACAGTATTGATAGATGGAAAGAACAGAAATGGGTAAAGCAGTAGGATTTTCTACTTACTGCATGTGGGAAGCTAGAGGAGGATTGGAGTGAGTGGAATTGAAGTGATTAGAACCAGCCAGGGGTGATGTTATGATGGTGGGAAGAAAAAACAGTGAGCAGGGAGTTTGGGCAGAGGGGAGAATAGTGAGTCCTTGGGGTGGGGTGTCTTGAGTTTAAAGTTCATTTCCAATAGAAAGCTAAACTTTAGCTGCTGGGCGTGTTTCCTGTGAGTAATATGTTGGCATGTCTGACATCCATATATACTTGTTCAATAACAACATTGCTGGTTCACTTGTGTTTAATAGATATTTGTTAGTGGACATGCTACTTGATCAATGAGATAATATTTAGGGAGCTCATGCTTAAGAAGCTGATTTTTATTAGGCACTGTTCACTACTAATTGATTAGAACACTTCTTCAATAAGTAAGTGGGTTGTAGAAGTATCAGTTGGTTCTCTAAAGGTGATCTATACCTTGAATCAGACATAATAATAATAATGGCCATGATTTGTAGACACTTGGGAGCTAAGAAGTTTTTCCACATATGCTATCTATTGTGATTTTTGCAGCAATGCCAGGAGGAAGATAGGATGGGATTTTATTATTATACCCATTTTGCAGATGAAGAAATTGAGATCAACTCACATGACTGTATCCTCTGACCTTGGAATCTGCTGTTGGTTTTAATTCAGCCTTTGCAGGGTGGCATGTAAACTGTGAAGACTGACATGAATAAATAGCCACATCTGTTTTTCTTTGGTGCTCAGTACAGAGCACCCCGTACTCCACCTTAACCCCCATCCTGGGCCTGGGGTTTTAAGGTCCCTATTTTTGTGGGGAAGTTTTGAGCTCGGAGCCCATGGAGAGGTTTACCTACATGCACTACACGCAGACAGGTTTGCACTTGCTTTCTATCCACCCTTTTCTATGCTTTTTTTAAACCTCCTACCCTCCTTTCAGTGGTCCTTCCTCTTCTGTCATGGGTGGAAAGATAAAAACTATAATTCCTGTTATAATAATAGATTCTGTTCTTTGGATTGAACTGTGACCACCAATGTATGTATGCAATTTTCTGGAGGGAGGGTCCATAGCTTTTGTTGATTCTCTAGAATGTCTAAAATTTACCCAAATGAAGAACCACTGTAGGGACAGAGGGAATAGTAGGAAAAGTATTCCAAACAATTGTTAGATTTTTCTTCTGCATTTCCATTCTTCCTTTGCTCATTTTTCCTTGGAGGGACCATGAGGTCAGTTAAGGGTTTCTATATATGACTTGGCAAGATAGCAGAAGTAGGGAGGAGACGTTTCCAATGCTCCAGCCTGTCCATCAGGCACAGATGTTACATGGGCCTGAAGCTTCCCTATGGTTGACCAAAGGGAACATGCTCCTAATACCAGTGTTATTTTTGATGACTTTAGAACGGAATTCAGACTGTACACATTTAGCTTCCAAAGGATAAAAGTATACTATTCCTTACATTGGTTTATTTCTTTATATTTTTCAAAAG
The DNA here is from genome assembly GCA_032199065.1 of Smutsia gigantea. Taxonomy (NCBI): domain Eukaryota; kingdom Metazoa; phylum Chordata; class Mammalia; order Pholidota; family Manidae; genus Smutsia; species Smutsia gigantea. The sequence continues at coordinate 182,547 of JAVSCE010003177.1, read as the reverse complement.
TCATTTATCTCCATTGGAATTAACACAGAGACAGGTGGCTAAGAAGACCCTGAAGGGACTTCCTGCCCCTTTATGTCTCTGGGCCTTGTTTCTCTTTCCTCTATTTGAAATTTTCTCCTCTGTATCCCACTTGTCAAACTCATCCTCATTTTCAAGACTGAGTTTCAATGTCCCTTCTCTGAGGAGCTCTGTCTTAACCCCTCCTAGTCAGATGTAATCACTTCCTGACCTTCCTACCTGGATTGTTTTCCTTGACACAAGAACCATGCCTTTTCATCTTAAAAAAATCTTCTCTAACACCTAGCATAGCATCTAGCACAAAGGGAAATTAATAATGTATTTTATTTTTTCAAGTTGTATGTGAGTAAACATCAACCACGAAGTGTTTAATACTTAAAGATATTTTCAGTTAAAGATTTCTGAAAATGCATACGTAGAAAATGAATGAATGGTTGAAAGGAAGAATTAGATTCAGTATCCTAGACATCTGGTTGCGTTGTGGCTGAATGGGGAACCTCAGCATGCTTTCTTGATTCAGTTTTGGAAAACAGTCCCAGCGGGCTGCCTCGCAGTTCTACCTCCGGGCTTAATTTTTTTTCCTGGATAAGACCAGACACAGAAGACTCTTGTTGGCAATAAAGAATTCACTTGCTGTTCCCTCACATTCATTCTGCAGATATCTACCGACTGCCTATTAGGTGCCAGGCATGGTTCTAGGCACTAGAACTCAAGAACCAAACAGGAAAGAAAAGCCCCTCTTCTCATTGACTTTATGTTCTAGTAGGAGACCAATAATTAACAGTGAATACAATAAGTGAGGAAGTGATATCTGTTCAAAGGGATGAGTTCTCAAGACTGACCTTCAATGTCCCTTCTCCGAAGAGATCTCTCTTAACCCCTCCTAGTCAGCTGTAATCACTTCTGGGTCTTCCTACCTGGATTGTTTTCCTTTCTGTTATAAAAAAAAAAATCTTTCTGTTATAAAAAAACCCAGAAAGCAGCCTCAGGAGCTTTGGGAATCCTGGGCAAAGTTTTGTACCTCATTTTTAAATGGAGTGGTCAGGGGAACCCTCCTGAGAAGGTGGCATTCGGGGGAAGATGGGTGAGTGAGCCGTGAGGGTCTCTGGGGGAAGGGCATTCCTGGCAGAGGGAACAGCAGGGGCAAAGGCACTGGAGAATGACCGTTCTGGGGGCTGTGGAGGAAACAAAGCCAGTGGGAGGTGCTGAGAGCGTGCCGAGGGAGAGTCCTGGGGATGAAGGTGGAGGGGCAAGTATGGGAGGGGACCTGGAGAGCCTGTAGTCTGTTTTGAGGACTTTGGCTTTTTCTTTGAGCGAAAAGGGAGCCATGGAGGGTTTTGGGGTGAGGAGTGCATCACTTGGCTCAGGGAGTGCCACGGCTCCCTCTGGCTGCTGCGCTGGGAGTGGAGGAGGGCCCGCAGTGGTGGGTGAGGGAGACCACACCACCATAAGCCATGTGGGGTGAGAAGTGGACATGGTGAGAAGTGGTTTGGCAGACGTGATGCCGCTTGGGGCAGAGATGTGGTGTGCACGGTGTTCTCCTGAGCCTGGTGAGATGGGACCTCTAACTGAAGACTCAGGAATGCTTAGAGAGAGCTTCTATAAGAGTATTAAGGTGGGTACTAACCTGAAAGGTTTTTGGATAATGACAATGTGTAAGCTCCATTTAGACTAAAATCTTGCTGTGTGTTGTATGAGCTTTCTTCCTATAGCAGAACTACTACTGACTCACCACAGATACTAGAGATTTAAAGTCATCTTGGCTGTATTTCATAAGCTCTGGGAAGGATTCCTTCCTGGATTTGATCTGGAAGCATCTTATCTAATAAAGTGATTTATTAGAGGATTTTGAGGGAGTTTGGGGACAATACTTGGATTTTTGAAAAAGTTCTGGACAGTGTTTTGCACCAAAGGCTATTAAACATATAAATATCTTGGGCAGGAAACTTCAAAAAATAGAAAAAGAGTAGGATAAATGAATTTTGTTCTGGGTTGTGAAAACTAAACAGTAAGACAGTGACTGTAGTGGGGTTGGTGGGGGGGACCTGATGAAGGGGGTAGTGTAATCACCATAATATTGCTTATTTAATTGTAGATTAATGATATCAAAATAAACTTAAAAAAAAAACTAAACAGTAAGAGTCTCAGCAAATTCCAGCAAGAGATATTCCGCAGAAAAATGAGACGTACTTTTCAGGTAAGTCCTACGCTTATAGAAGTCATTGACCCCTGAGTTGTTATTGATGGAAAACACTAGTATACCTTAAAGTCAAAGATAAATGGTTTTTGTGTTGATAACTTCATAGTCTGACACAGAGAAAGGTGTGTGGATGGAAGCCTTTGAGGTTGGACATTAGGAAAGACCAAGAAGTTTCTACTTGGATAATCAGAAACTTCAAAGTCAAACTCATGTTTCCTGCCCGACATGCTCCTTATCTTGGAGAGCTGCCTCACCTTCCCCTATTGTCAGGTGTCAGCGTCAGGACACTTTGGTGGACCCTGTACCTAGGCAGACGCCCAGCTCTGCTGAGGCTACTACTTTCCATCCCTTCTCGTTCCATGTTTTGTATTCTAGCTCTTACCATCTCAGTAGAAGGCTTTTGACTATCCCATCCTCTCCTGCCTGATTTCTCTGTCTCCATTCCAGTGCCACCCCCATCTCTCCTCACTTCAGAAGCCAGCATGAGGGCTCTCAGCACAAAGCCAATGTCAACTCCTTCTTAAAATCCCCGAATGGCTTCCTGTTGTCTTCCTGATAACGTCCAAGATCCTTACAGTGGTGTATGGTCTCCTGGGGTCTGACCCTTGCCTGCCTTGCGCCCCCTCTTCTCTTACCACTTTCTTCCTGAACTCCACTCTCTGATCGCACGGAGCCATTTCCTGGTCCTTTGTGGCCCTGTGCCTTCATGCCTGCCACTGCTGTCCCTCGAGGTGTCCACAGACACACCCTGTCTCTTCCTCAGCATCGTGACCTTGAAGTCACTTTCTCCAGGAAGTCTCCTCTGACTCCATTTTCTGAATTAAGTGCTACTTTTGAGTGTTTCTATAGCATTTTGTATTTATTGCACTTACCACAAGACATTGTTTTGTTACTATTGTCAAAAAAAACTTTTAAATAGCTCTCTCAATATCTTTAAGCTTTAGTAAGCCTCTAGTATGTAAAACACGCTTAATAACTGTTTAATAAAAGGACAGATTCAGACCTTTCATTGCACATCCCTGTGTACCGCTGTCAGACACAGCTATATTTTTAGGACTCTGGGTTGAAATTATTTGTAGAAATCTGATTTTTATGTGGTAGTATTTTATATAGGTGGCTGAATAGAACAAAGTTCCTTAGGATCTGTTATCTTTTATTGCCATCCATTTACAATTCCATTTTTCTGTTCATTGTCTTTTCTCATTTTCATTTAGAATGTAAATATTTTATAAAACAGATGATGATAAAATAAATTTCCAAATTTGTATTAGGGCAAAGAAATGAGATTGACCTGCATTTAATCATGAAGAATTCTTGAGAGCCACCATTCTGAGTTCTGCTTCAGTGACCCAATTTAAATCACTTTGAAGGAAGAGAGGCAAAGAAGTCTCTTTTTCATTCTGTCTCTTTTTCAGTTTGTCTATGCACATAATTCCTATGAGTTTCTTGGCCTTAGAACCTCATACCAGTGTCATAAAGAACTTTTGGGATTTAATTCCATCGAGGTGTTCCTGACCATCACGAGGAACCATGGACGTGATCTGTGCATGTGCTCCCTTCTGGGGCAAACCGACCTGTAGCCTGTTCACAATAATTTGGTAGAAAAAATGTGCTTTATTTGATGCCTCCTTTTTCCTTCCCCTGCTCTTCAGACCCTCCCCACCTGGTATGGCTGCAGTCCCTCTCCAGCTTCCTGGGGGACAGCATCCCTATGGGAAGTGGGTCACGGCCATCGGGGCCCCCGGGAGCCAGCAGGGCTAGAGACGAGCTAAGGTCAAGCAAGCTGAGGTCAGCATGGGTCTCGCTGGAAAAGAGGGTGAGGTGAGCCATGCTGGGCCTGAGACTGGCAGGTCTGGCTGGGCATTAGGCCGCATTCTGGACCTAAAACTTGACAGGCAGGTGGAAGAAAACTTGAGAAGGGCTGGGTAGAGCATGAAGGATACTCAGAAAGATCAGTAACTTTGATAAGGAGCCTTTGTAAATGAAGCCTTTTATCCTGGGCAATTCAGATATATTAGTTGGCCCCATCCCAGGTGGAGACTTACTGATCTTCAAACATCCTTATCAGCGAAGGAGAGTCCGATTTCTTTAAAAGGCAGAGCTTTTCCTTACCTAGCTGGCTGTCTTCCTTATGGGAATGAGAGCCCAGAGCTGGACTTGGGCCTCTCCTGGGGGTGCTCGAGGGGGTGTGGATTTGCCCCGGGGAGTGGGGACAGGGAGAGACTGGATGAGGGAAGTTGTTCATTTTCCCTGCTTGACTTTCTCCCTCTGAGACCAAGTCACCCTATGCAGCTAATGGGAGGGGCTTGGCTTTGACCTGTTGACACTTCGCATTTCCCAGTTTCCTACAAGTCCTTCTCTGTCCTTCCATACCTCTTCTGCACCTCGTCATCAGATAAGCCTCCCTGAACGGTCATGACTTCTCATTTCTGTGTGATAAATCCCAACCCTTAGGCTGATACTTGAGAACCTTCACTCTCTGCCTCCCCTCCCCACCTCACCCCCACACAGATCCCCTGAGTATCTTTTGCAGAATCCTGAAGACGACTGCTCACACCCTACCTGTCCTGTACAGCCTTCTCTGGTTGCTCCTGGCCTCTTTCAAGCCAGTTGGTTCTTGGCTTTATTTCCATAGTGCCTAACAGGGTCGATGATTTCTGTTGAGATTGCACGAGTGGAAAGAAAGCAAAATACAACAGTGTGGAAGAGCAGTCCTTTCCCTAAGCTGTCTCATCTTCCTCTGAGAAATCAGTGCCTTGAAGATCTGCCTCTTTTGCCTTGCCCTCTTGAGTATCAAATGTCTCCTCTCAGCCTAGCACTCACTCAAGACCCGCTGGGGCTATTTTTGTACCGCTGACTTTGAATAGACTTCAGGAGCTCATGGGGTGGGACATTCTCAGGACATGCTCAGCATCTGGAGTCCAGGACATTCCCAGTGACTTCCTGCTATCCGGTTTCTTTCCAAGGATGCAGATGCTATTTATGTAATTCTGGTCTCAAAGGTGTTTGCAGGACACTCAACTCTCAGTGGGATGGCACATAGGAAAGCAGGATAACTAGAGAAAAGTTCAAGCAGTCTGTCCTTTAAAATCTGAAACTGCTAGCTTGAAAAAGACCCAAGACAGAGAGGGTCTAGGGGTGTGGGCCAGGAAAGTGGACTGGCTTGGTGGTAGAAAGTCCTCATGAAAACACAGATATAATTTAGATCTCTTGGCATGGTCACAATACACACTCTCTATATGCAGATCCCATGTATGGATAATGGGAATTGACTAATTTTCCAAAATCTTAAGACAGATAGACTTTAGTCTGGTGGGGTCAGAAGCATCCAAATAGCTTTGAAGCCATTGTATAAATGCTTTCTTTAATGCAGCAAGTGTTCTGTGGATAATATCTGCTTGCAGAGTCACATCAAATGGAAATTGACCTGTGTATTTTTAAAGCATTTTAGGCCATGATAGCCCATACGTTTGACTCAAGACTCTTTAAGCTGTGATGCAGTGTCCTTAATGGGTCATTTGGCTTATGCAGTGGTGCTTACATGAAACAAACTTCTGAAAAATTTAAACCTTTTAGAAGTCCTCACTAGGGAGCACAGTTGTATTGGAAGGTAATATAATTTGGGACATGAGGAACCTTTTGTTAGTCCCTTTTAGAAACCATTCTTTTTATTTTCCTGACTTCATTTTCTTTTTTTTAACAGAAAATTTATTATTTAATTAAATGAAACACTTTTGGATGCATTAACTTTTTTTTATTAAGGTATCATTGATAGACACTCTTATGCAGGTTTCACAAGAAAAACAATGTGGTTACTACATTCACCCATATTATCGAGTCCCCCCCATACTCCATTGCAGTCACTGTTCATCAGTGTAGTAAGATGCCACAGAGTCACTACTATCTTCTTTGTGCTACACTGTCTTCCCTGTGACCTCCCCCACACCATGTGAACTAATCATAATACCCCTCAATATCCTTCTCCCTCCCTCCCCATCCACCCTCCCTCACCTCTCCCCTTTGGTAACAGCTAGTCCCTTCTTGGAGTCTGTGAGTCTGCTGCTATTTTGTTCCTTCAGTTTTGCTTCATTGTTTTACTCCACAAATGAGGGAAATCATTTGGTATTTGTCTTTTTCTGCCTGGCTTATTTCACTGAGCATAATACCCTCTAGCTCCGTCCATGTTGTTGCAAATGGTAGGATTTGTTTTCTTCTTATGGCTGAATAATATTCCATTGTGTATATGTACCACATCTTCTTTACCCATTCATCTACTGATGGACACTTAGGTTGCTTCCATATCTTGGCTATTGTAAATAGTGCTGCGATAAACATAGGGGTAGCATATGTCTTTTTGAATCTGAGAACTTGTTTTCTTTGGGTAAATTCCTAGGAGAGGAATTCCCAGGTCAAATGGTATTTCTATTTTTAGTTTTTTGAGGAACCTCCATATTGCTTTCCACAATGGTTGAACTAGTTTACATCCCCACCAGCAGTGTAGGAGGGTTCCCCTTTCTCCGCATCCTTGCCAGCATTTGTTGTTCCTAGTTTTTTGGATGTTGGCCATCCTAACTGGTGTGAGGTGATATCTCATTGTGGTTTTAATTTGCATTTCTCTGGTAATTAGCGATGTGGAACATCTTTTCATGTGCCTGTTGGCCATCTGAATTTCTTCTTTGGAGAATTGTCTCTTCATATCCTCTGCCCATTTTTTAATGGATGCATTAATTTTTTTTCCATAAATCCCATATAGAGTTAATAGACTTTCCTGGTTTCTATCCAGCCCAAGTGACATACAAGTTATGTTCTCACCCACTGTTTTTTTTTTAGGTAAAGTTACATTTAGGCAGGGGTAATGGTGTGGAAGGGGACACATATGCTGAGACATTCAAATTATTTTGTATGTTAAAGAAATGTTCTAAGTATCAAAGTTGTAAACGTTTGAAAGAGATTTTTATTCTTAAATTGTTAACTGCAAGAATTAATTTTTGATAAGTTCTGGTCTTGACAAATCATTAAATAGTATGAATCTAAATGTCAGCATTTTGTGTTACATACATGTATATATGCATTTATTTTATTGTGCTAAAATAAGCATATTCTCCTTTTAATCATTTAAAGTTGAGGTCAGGAGTATGCAATATAAATCTAAAAGAACATAGCAGGCAAAATTTCCCACATGATCCTGTATTTCTATTTGAACAAATAAGGTTTGCTGAACCCTAATGCCACATAGGCTTAAGTTGAAGACAAAATGCAACCCAGAGTGTTCCCGTAAAATTTTTAATGATCCATTTAGGTGATTGTAGCTGCAATTATAAGGAATATT